>OZ038475.1:143299199-143334199 GCA_964036315.1 Acanthosepion esculentum
ATATTGTATTAATGTAATCCGTTAGATGAGATTTATATTATTTTAATACGTGGATGTTATACATTTCATTAAGTCATTTAACTGTTTATATAATATATAATTTTCTATTTACGTTCAACTTAATGTAAACATAAGTATTAATATAACGCCAGGTGTACGGTATATCGTGTATTTAATATTCCCGTATTTCTAGAATATAACCCCAGGTCTGAATATACACAACTTTCCCTATATAATACCGTATATCTAGCGTATTTTCTTGTCTATAATTCGGCTTGAGTATGATACGACTCCGTGTTTCTAGAGCTAAAACCAAGGGAAACAATGACATCCTTTAGTATAATACGGATCCTTGGTGCGGCCATCCCTTTTTAATTATTTTGAAAAGTTATACCAAAATATACATTATCTTTTCAATGGCAGATATATATTTTACTAAATTATTTAATTCTTCACGATATTACAGAATAGAAACAAAAGTATGTATAGACTCACTTGTTTCTTCTATAAATTATTTTCCAAATTTCGGGGAATGGTTTTAAGTAAACATACACGGGAATATATTTAAGGTGTTAAATAATCTATCTTAGTTTTCTGTTTCATCTGACTTTATTATATATATATGTATATATACACATATATACAGTAGGGTTGAAAAAGTGATTGTACAGCAAACAAATGCTTGTTATTTTCACTTATAGCGAATGAAAACCTCGAATAGCAATGTTATATATCTATTTTGGGGCATAAAATCAAAATCTGCAATTTAAAATTAGAAATTTATCGATAAGTGATAGTTATGCAAATTTTTATATTTCGAATAGTGGAAAAAGTGTTCATACAGTATCAATTGTTGCATTGTAATACGGTAGATTTTGGTTGTACTTCAAAGTAGAAGATTCTAAACTGTTCTAGAATATTCTCATTAACTCTGTTGCAACATTCAGTGCCAGATTGGATCATTCTGCAGTCACTGTTCACTGATAACGGTTCTAATAATGGCTAGACGTAAGGAAATGACTTGTGCTAAAAAAGAGCTAATTATTAAGCTATGGAACAATGGAAAATCTTACATAAACATCTCCGTTGACAAGAACATAACTTTTTCAACAATTGCTTCGTTTATTGCAAGATTTAAAAGATGTAATACTGTTGAGAACAAAGGCAGACCCGGTGCTCCCAGGAAGATCTCTCCCAGATTACGAAGAAGGTTGATGCGACAGGTCCAAAATAACCCAATGGCCATCAGAGAATACCTTCAGAATGATCTGAGTTTGTCAGGATTTAACGTAACTCAGCAAACGATTAGTAATGAACTACGCAGAGACGGTATAAAGTCGCGCTCCCCAAGAAAGACACCACTCCTTCTGAAATGGCATAGAGATGTCAGGTTGAAATTTACGACAAAGCATAAAGATAAGGAAAATTCTTATTGGGAAAGAGTTCTTTGGACAGGTGAGATTAAAATTGAGTTGTTCGGTCGCAATTCCCCGAATCATGTATGGAGGAAAAACGGCGACGCATACGCACCCAAGAACACCATGCCAACTGTCAAATTTGGTGGGGGTAGTATCATAGTTTGTGGCTGCTTTTGGATGCGAGGTGTTGGGAAACTAGCGATTATAGGCGGTAGAATGAACGCAGAAAAATATTAACAAATCCTAAGCGAAAATGTATCGCTTTCTGTAGAGAATCTTGGGTTTCCTCCTGATTGGATCTTCCGGGAGGACAATGAACCCCATCATACTGCTAAGAGTACGAAGAATTGGCTTGCTAATAACAACGTTAACATCTTACTTTGGCCCAGTCAGTCGCCGGATTTGAATTCAATAAAGAATTTTTGGCGGTTTTTGAAAAATAAGTTCCGTGATAGAGGTCCAACAAACGTCAAAAACCTGAAGACTCTTACTCAGGAAGAATGGGACAAAATACCTACTAAAGTATGCGAATCGTTAATTAAAGACTACAGGAAGTGATTGGTTGCTGTTGAACTTAATAAAGGCTTTGCTACAAAATATTAAATGGAGAAAACATGTTTTTATTCTGCTGTACGATCATTTTTTAAACCCCTAAAAATTTAAATATTGCTATATTTTCTTAACCATGGAATATTATTTAGTTTTATATGCATACATATTTAGTATGTAGTTTGATACAGTAGATATATTCCCTTTTTGTTAATTTAATATGTTACAAATAAAAATATGAAATATTTTCATGGGTCGATCACTTATTCCACCCCACTGTATATAAACTATGAAAATAAACATATTGTCTTTCTTTAACAATGAACAGAGAAACAAACATTGCCGATATATCAAATAACTATTGTAAACAATTTTTATCAACACCTGCCTATTTTGTGTTCTATTATGTGTTGTGTTAATTGTGTATATTTTCAATTTTGTTTTTGAAAAAGGATTTTTTAAAGCTCGGTATAAATGTCTGAAAACGTGTATTTGTGTATAACATGTTTTGTTTTTTTAAGTTTCGTTAAAAGTTTTTCATATTATACACAAGTAAATATGATATATATTATAGCATTCACTGTTGATAATCGCGGGTACCATGCGCCATACAGTAATTTTCGGCAAAATAATCGCCGAGTAGTTATTTTTCATAATATTCTACTTAAGAAAAATTATTGACACTAATCGTAAAAGTGTGTGTACACTGGCCTTGGTGGGTATAGTTTGTACCAGGCTATAGTTTGTACCAGGCTATAGTTTGTACCAGGCTATAGTTTGTACCAGGCTATTTTATAACCCAAATTATGAAACATTTCTCATGATAATATTCACCCAATACAATTCTCAAGAAATTCAAGTTAGAGGGTGATGTAAATGGAAAATGAGGTAGTAAGGGGTGGAGCTTATGAGGATAAGGAATGTAGATAACGATTGACACTTTAATTGGACAAGTTAAGATTGTAGTCTTAAAGGAAGTACCTATAACGGAAATCTTGGAATATATATATATTGTGTGTGTGTGTGTGTATTTAGGCAGCGTTTTTTCATTGATGCATGGTTCATTAAATAATATAGACAAGTTTTGTCTATTTATTTTAATTAAATCCCTTTCATATTGTCTGATAAGCTTAATAACATTATCATTGAAAGGTGAAAGAAAAACACCATATTGATACATGTTTTTTAATCCTATCTAAGCTTTTGGCTTACATAAGCCATCATCAAAGATGACAATTACATTTCAATATATTGAACAATACACGGACAAAACAATAATGATAGTCTGTTTTAGTTGCATGAAAGATTTCCAAGCAACGGCAAACTCGTGTATACGAGACACGGAAGTGAAAATCGCACCGCAGCTCGTGACGTCACACATGACCCCGCGAGAGTGAAAACGAGAAGTATTAAGTATGGGAAGCCGTTGGTATAAACCAATGGCTTCCGTTATCAATTATAGGCATTTAAGAATATTTGTGGAATTTCACACACGCGCGCGCGCGCACACACACACACACACACACACACACACACACATGCCCATTAGTATTCATAGGTACGGTATATATATATATATATATATATATATATATATATATATATATATATATATATATATATATATATATATAATGATGAAAACGGATACTTTAGAAATCCATGTTAATATTTTATTTAGCGAGATCGAATCCATCACATCTCATCAGACCAAAGAATATCACATCATATTTCAAATTGTTTGGCCCGATTAGACGAGATCGATTTCATATCGCAAAATATAATCTTACCGTGGATTTCTAAAGTATCAGTTTTCATCATTATTATTCGCTCTGTTCTTACATTAAGCTCCTCTGGGATGTATATCCTCTTTGGAATTATTTATACTAATTATCAAATATTATATATTCAAGTTTCGATCTCTTCAGCTGATAAACTCTTCTAGCCGCTACATTTTGTTTTAATACCACTGATCATTAGAGAAAATTTGTTAGATTGTATTAAAATTTGATCGATATCATAATTTTCTTTCTATGGATAATAGAATCATATGTCCTGTTATTTCCTGTCTTATTATTAATGCTGTTGTCTCTGTTTGCTTTTTCTTAATTATCACACCTTTTACGCTGTTGTCGCAACAACTATCGACAGCTGATGCACGTCATTTTAAACCGTGATCTTATTTTCTCCTCTTGTTCGTTTTTACGTCTTTTCCCGCCTTTCTCTATTGTCCACACGGTTTAATTTCCTACTATGGCCATGCTATGCTACCATATTAAGTTTTCTGTTACAACTCTATTGATTCTGGTCGAAAATATTGGAATATACACCAATATATATGGAAATAAAAATGTGTACTTTTTAGAGAGTAAGCAAATGTCATTGACTGATTTCAATATCTATAAATGGAAATCTGTAGCCTCTGTAATGCAATATAGCTTTACACGACTATATCTACTACTAATAGTAAGAAATAAACAAGTCCTTACTTTTTAACATATATATTCACCGATGATTTTGGAAAAAGGTATGAAGATTTCATTCTACTGATATGGGATCTAAAATTATTGCCTAAAATGATAATCAACCTAGGAAAGAAAAACTTTGAATTATTCCACGATACCGCATTGTGGCTGTCTTCAGAATAAGAGAAATCTAAGTATAAAACACTGCAAAACCAGGATTTGGACCAAGAAGAACGAAAATCCCTGTGCTATGTCATTGTACAGCAACTATTGCAGGTGCAGCCTTACCATACTGTATTGTTTTTTTTTTGTCTTTTTTATTCTGTCAGAAAAGCCAAGAAGGGCTTTTTCCGTCGAGTAATTTCTTTATAAATTCTACCCAGGACTGTTGCGTAGATTGCTACACTATCATCTATACAGACTTAAAAATTTCAACGCAAACGGATATAAAAATGTTAAAATGATAGCAACATAAATCAGAAACACAATCAGGCTAGAGATAGGACAAAAACAGTGCGGGTTTGTTAAAGACACCAGAACAAGGAACGCGATATTCATGCTCAGAAGGAACAATACAATGCAGAAGAAGGTGCATTTGTGTTTTATAGACTACGTCTTGGCATTCGACAAAGTATACCACAAAGATAAGTTAAAGTTTTTCAGATGCTGCTGTTTGTTTGCTTGTTTATCGTGTTTTTCCAAACCAAATAACAGTTATAGTTCTTTCAACTACTGCTAAAAATTTTTTTACGTATATTTTATTCAAGATAGTGTTGAAAGTTACCATCTTGATTATATCTTTATTTTATAGTTATATTTGTGACTTATTTTTGTTATTATCCGCTGTTGAAAATACTAAGGTGATGTGCTTTCTGTTATTTGGTAAAGCTCTCTGTGATTTTCTAGCGTCAAAGGTAATTAATATATTCGGATTTCACGCTCTTTAATTAAATGGTCGTGTAAATGTCTACGAAATATATGTACAAAGAAATAAAAAGATGAAAAACACACGTTAACAAACATTATATCTCATTCCAATATTCAAATCAATCATCAAACCATAATTTCTCATTGAAAAATAAACAATAGTTTTACTTTGTTTTGTAGCATATATATTTTAAAATAAGTATTAATGGCAGAAAGGTAAACTGCAGGAACTCCTAAACAATTTACTAACGGGAAATGAGAAGGAAAGAAATACCAATTGTAAAAATTGACAGAATAGTGTATCTGTAGTTGTTAGCAAGAGAATGTATAGCTGGTCACTCAATTCGAGGATACCCGTCTACTAGGGCGGCTAGCCAATCCCTATTGCAGACGCTTGCTCAGTCACATTTGTGGTTATTCAACACCACAAAGCCTGTAGTTTATATTACAACTATGCTGAGCAGACCTTAGAGTTTCTGGGAAAGAGCATGTTATCTACCGTTATCAATAATTTGAGCAAGGCCAGCACGGTCAATGATGACTTGTGAGTTCGTGCTAACACAGCTACCGACGCCTCCCAAGTATCCCGTCTACCCAATTTCACTCACAACCCTTGGCTCAAGCCATGGTATGGTTTTCAGTCATTTTCCAGTCCGATAACATCCGGAAGTGTCCTTTAACCCAAAATGCGAGCTACAATTTACAGATGTAGAAAGCACTCAATATCTGGGAAGCATCGTAACAGAAAAGGGAAATGTGACACCGAAGTCCGAAGACGTACTGGAATAGCGAAAGGAACCTCCCTAACGCTAAAAAAATTAAGTAACAGGAAAAATGTGTTAGAAACGAAGTAAAGTGTTGGACTGCTATATAATATCAATCATTCTACATGACAATAAATGCCAGACAGTTTCTTAACATAAGAAAAAGATATTTGAAACAATGGAAATATAGTTCTACAGAGAACTGGGAATACCATATATGGAACATGGGAAACGAGGAGACCTTGAGTATAATGGAAACAAAAAGGACGCTTATACACAGAACTAGGAAAAGACGACTGAAATTTCTAAGACACATAATGAAGAAAGAGGGCTTGGAAAATTTGACACTCGCTGGACGTACTGAAGGCAGAAGGAACAGAGGAAAGCAACGAGTAACCTACTTGTCGATAGTAAATGCACAGTTGAACAGAAACTGGAAATTATGGCGACAAAACAAACCTTACTAAGACTTAGAAAAGATAGGAAGTTGTGAGGGGCCATATTCGCCCACATCTTAAAGGAACACACAGCATAGAAGATATTTCAGTTTAGAACTGTACTAAAACAACAAATAGTAAATAAGTCTGTCTTTATCTCTGAGATGAGGAATTATGATTACTTGCATTATTTACATTATTCAGACTGCTATCCTCATCTCCAATGCCATATTATCAACGTTTCTGCCGTTGTACATTCCGGCCTTCTTCAGGTTATTTGCAATTTCGAATCGAACCCTTCATTTCACCAACCGAGGTAGATTGTGTCCTCAAGAACACATGGCCCAGACGTTAGTTAGATTGACTAGACCCAGAATTGTGTGTTAAGTACCAGGGCACTGCAGTGGTGAACCAAAAATTTGGAGAGTTGAGTTAAAGCAAAATAACTGAAACATCCGGAAGGGACATGGAACGTGAAGCTAGAACAATCTTCCCCGGTGGGTGAAATAAAGGGTTCGATTCGAAATTCCAATCAATTGAAGAAGGCCGTAGTATACAACGACCGAAACGTTGGGAATATGGCAATGAAGATGAGGATGACAGTCCGAATAATCTAAATAATGCTAGTAAATGTGTTGATCTTGTCTAACGATTTATTATTCTGTCTGTTATTCTGTCGTCAACATAAATATGAAGAAAAATTATCGATACTCAGGTGATTGATTTTGATTGTCTTATGCCTGTCAATCTTTCTGCGTCGTGTTGCTTAGTATATGGGACTCTTTCATTATTTTCACATTGAAATTCCTTTTGCAATGAACCTTATAAAAATCCAATATATTGAACGCAGTTTGTTTACCGCGTACGCAACACAACGTTGTCATGAAATGTCTTTCTGAAAATACATTTCTATTTCCTTTCTTTTTTGTCTGTTAGCAATAAAATGCTACACACCCATTGTTTAGGGCGTGTTCTTTTTAATGCGATATAAATAAATATATAGAAGTTACACTGGTTCAGAAAACATTTATATCTGTTGAAAACAACTTACTGTCATTTGCGAAATCAGCCTCATATAGTCCAAGTTTATATTAGTACAGTGCTAGTCCAGATAGCGACTGGAAACTGTGTCAGAATGATCGTCTTGCGCCAAGCTGGGACGGTCATTTTGCTTCACACCGAGGTTCATTATATACCCAGACGATTGACGCCATTATGATATATTCAGCTATGGGTTTTTTCTTCTACATGCCATGTCCATTTTGAATGCGTTTTGCCAATACCACTTTCCGTAAAAATGTCCCCCATGCACTAGCCTTCTTATACGTGCCGTGTCCCTTCAGAATCATAGCTCTCCGTAACTTACTACCCTTTTAGATGTAAACAATGTTTCTCTTTTTACTGTCATTACTAACCCCTTTTTTGTCAACCATTTAAACAAGCACGTTTGGTAGGTTATGGGCTTCTTCCTCCGTCTCTCTTTCCTTTAATGGACCATGTGAGTGTCAGATTCTCCGAGCACTTTTTCCTCATTGCGTGCCTTAGAAATGTTAACTGTCTCTTACTGATGTTCATCGTTGCTCTCGGGTACAAATCAAGATTCACACAATTCGTATAATTTGTTTTTTTTTTTTATTTCAGGTGATTCAATTTTTTATGCTATGTATTTAATTTTATGAAAACGTCACATCCTTAATATAGCTTATTTTCCAGATAATCTGCCCAGTCTTTCGTAACACGAATTTCCCCACAAAATCTCCTTTACATCTCATAACCCTATATTGTATTTCAAGTAGAGCAGCCTGGATTAACGCTGTATTAAAATAATCCTGAGTATAAATAAACATACTCCAGAATAAAAACCGGGATATGATTGAGGATAGATTAATTCATACAACTTACTATAAAATAGTTTAGTCTTAACGACGCACATGCGGGTTAACAGATATCGGCGCGAAAATAATCGTTCTGTACGAGTTCGCTTGAGAAAAGCATAAATCTCTAACTTCTATTTATTTTAATCATTTCATCCTAAGTAAGACAATACAGCCACTACGACGCAGGAGATTACAGAGTCTGAGAGAATATACGAAAAAGAAAATGTTTAATGGCTGTCAGTTATCAGTTATCTCCTGTTAATTTTTCCCTCTGAAAAAAAAAATAACAGGAGATAACTGATAACTGACATCCATTAAACGTGGCACGTGGAACTAGAACAGTCTAACTCAGTGAGCGAAATAAAGGGTTCAGTTCGACATTCCAACCACCTGAAGAAGGCCGGAGCGTACAACGGCCGAAACGTTGTAATAAATATGGCGACAAAGATGGGGACAATAGTCCGAATAATGTAAATAATGTAAATACCAGCATTTTCATAGCACGAATGTCGATGCTCAGCACAAGAATCTTGACAATTTTACCGCTTCCACACATTTCATCTAATCTAGCTTCCCGAGGTAGTTGGTAGTTCTACCTGTTATTATCAATTATTATGAACACAGTTGTCATACTCTGCAATTTCAGTTCTAGAACGAGGTTTTGTTAGTATTACATTTTCTTTCGTTTTTTTTTTCTGAAGGTACATCTGTGTTTCTTTGGATATGAGACATTCATAATTTTATTGCTTTTAACTTTTCGTTTAAAATACCATGTCCGATCGCTTTGCTTGGATAGAAATAAGGACTCAGATTATGAGTTTTTTTTTAATTTTATCTTTTACAAGAATAACAACTGGTTTTTGTCAACGCCATTTGTTTGCATAGTTGAATCAACCATTATTAGAAATACCAATTAATCACTATCGTTCTCGTTTTTACACATAGTCTTAGCCAATTTTCTGTATCGACAGAGCGCAAGCCTTACACTATCCCCTCTTTCTCTACACAAGAAGCATTTTCTCTTTTTCTAAGTTTTGTCAATCTGCGCCTTGACGTAATCTGTTCCCATACTTTTAGTCTATGCTGCAATGATTAATGCTTCTGTTTCTCTTTTTAGATGAATTCGCCGTATCTATGTCCAGGTCATTTCATCCGTAATTTCCTCCCCATTTGAATTTTTCTATTTTTTTTTCTCTTCCTAATTTTATTTTCTCGGTATTTCTTTATATTTATTCACTGTTCATCGATTTGTTGTTAGAAGCAGTTGCCATTTTCTTTTACTTTCTCTTCTATTGTTCTCTTTAGGTATTGTCTTTCAATGTTGTCTCTCGGGTATAAAGCTTTGTTCTTCCTCATTATTTTCCGAGTTTGATGCGTTCCTACTTTCAAATTTCTCTTTCGATTTTCGGAAATGTCCAGATTCTTCCTACGAAAGTTTTCTAATTTATAACGGTTTTTCTAAGATTACAACTATCCAAATTTGTTTTAATATGTTCACGTTTAGCGTTTCTTATTTTATTCTATAATTTTCTTTATTTGGTTGGAAGGAAAGATATCGCACTTTCTAAATAAATTTAAAGACGTACAAACCACGAGATCTTTCTTTCTAGCCAGGTATATTTTTAGTTTATTGGTTCAGAATCATGTGGGTAAACAAATAAATTGGTAGTCTACCGAGGATATAATAAAAATTGGATTTATCATACAAAACAAATATATATTTTTTTCAACATAATCTTCATTTTTAATGCACTTAGAGCAACGTTAATCATAGAGATTTGATATTATATATTTTAAATCTTAGATTTTAAATCAGTTCACAGTTTTATGCTGTATATATATTAAAGATTAAATAGTGACTTCTATGTGACTGAAACGGACAATTACTTTTGAATTTCTCCGTATCATCTAGTAATCTGATAGTTTATTTTCAGAGCCTTTTGTTTCCACTTTTTTCTTTTATATCCGAAGTTTCTTTCAGAGCCTTTTGTTTCCAATTTTTTCTTCTATATCCGAAGTTTCTTTCAGCAGCAAGGCGATTATGGATCTCCAAAACTGCCTTTTGTTGCCTTATATAACTTTTGCTTGATAGTTCCTTCATCTCCAGATCGTTCTTGTCGTAGATTTGATTCCCTGTAATTCACAGGAGATAAGGACCCGTGTCTAACAATTCTCATATCTCTCCAGTTGAATTACACTTCTCGCTAAACCAGCTATTTTTATCAGCTCTTTCATTTTATTCCCCAAAACTCTTACGTTTTCATTGCGCATTATTCTCGCCATTACGCCGTCTCTTCTCCGAAACTTGTTAAGTATTTTACTTTCATTTGCAGCTCGCTTATTTTGCCTTCATTATGTTCTGTTTAATTACAATTTCATTATATGTCACTAAACTTCCAGCAGTCTCTTTCTGGTCGCAAATGAACTTACTTTGTAATTCGGGTAATCAATACGTTTTCCACCGAATGCCCAATAATGACCCCAGGATTCATTTCTTTTTATCCATAATGTTGTGTTAAATTATTCAACATTTTATTATCAAGTTTCTCTATATATTTCTGGGATGAGGTATTGTATTTATTTTTCATTATTTACATTGTTCGGAATATTGTACCCGTTTTTTGTTAGTATAATCACGACGTTTCGACAGTTGTACGCCCCGGCCTTCTTCAGGTGATTTTAATTTCGAACTGAATCGTTTATTTCGTCCACCGCGGTAGATCTTTCTAGTTTCACGTGCATTAGCTCTTCCGGATCTCTCAGTCTTCTCCATTTAACTCAAGTCTCCAAGTTTTCGGTCACCACTGCAGAGGTATTGAACGCACAACACATTGAGTGACATTACTGGATTCAGCCAAGGCTTTTATCCACTGGGCCATGTGTGCTTGAGGAAACTTGGCCCACTTCAATACGCCGGCACGAGACCCTCCCATCGGCCCTGCCTATCAGTAAACTGCCATATACCTATCATGCCGGTCAGTAATAAGTCCCGGTAGGTTTTTCTGCTCTCTTAGGATCGTTTCACAGTTTAAATGTTTTCGGTGCAAAACCACATTCTTACTGTTTGACATGAAATGGAAAGAGTATATTAAATCAATTGCTAATTCTGCAACGAAGAAAGTTGGTTCACTATGTCGGGCTAGATAATTTTTTTCATGCTCGAATCTATTTTATATGTTTATAAGTATACCATTCCTCCTTGCTTTGAATATTTCTGCCACATCGGGCACGTTGCTTCCGCTATATGTTTAGAGATTCTTGATAGAATCTTAAAAAAAATCAGCAATGTTATTGGTTCTGGTCTGGCGTCTCGGCTTCAGTTCCTTTCGCATCGCCCTAACGGAGTTTCCCAGTATCTTTTCTATAAATGCTTTCATGAAATTGTTCTGATGAACTTTCCGCTTATGGCACCTAGATGAATTTAAACCCAGTATTTGATTGGCGGCAGTGTCCGATCTATTTATAGTAGAACTGTTTTGATTTAAACGCATGTTTTATACTAACAGTTTCTTCCATCGACCTTCTCAACCAGCTTCTTGATTGGTATTATAGTCTTGTGTGGGTGAAATGATTGGTATTATAGTCTTGTGTGGGGGAAATGATTCGTATTATCGCCTTACTTGGGTGAAATGATTGGTATTATCGTCTTGCTTGGGTGAAATGATTGGTATTATCGTCTTGCTTGGGTGAAATGATTGGTATTATCGTCTTGCTTGAGTGAAATGATTGGTACTATCGTCTTGCTTGGGTGAAATGATTCGTATTATCGTCTTGCTTGGGTGAAATGATTGGTATTATCGTCTTGCTTGGGTGAAATGATTGGTATTATAGTCTTGTGTGGGTGAAATGATTCGTATTATCGTCTTGCTTGGGTGAAATGATTCGTATTATCATCTTGCTACGGTGAAATGATTCGTATTATCGTCTTGCTTGAGTGAAATGATTCGTATTATCGTCTTGCTTGGTTGAAATGATTCGTATTATCATCTTGCTTCGGTGAAATGATTGGTTTTATCGTCTTGCATGGTTGAAATGATTGAAAAAATCGAATTAATTTTAACTATTGTTTTCACGAGTATTTATTTAATTTTATACAAGGATAAATTTGTTGTATTGTAAGAACGCTAAATGTTAATTGAAAATAAAAAAGGTAACGTTTGTTTAGATGTGAAATTGTATCTTTTATCTCAGAAGATAATATGCCATGGATGGCTCTTATAATGATTTGTTTAAGGTTAAACGACATGGACAGAAAATATTAATATTAGCTACCACGTCTTCAATGCGACGAGTAATTCTATTCTGATTGTAGAAGTGAAAGATATTAAATGGTTTTAAGAACGGAATTTTTGTGTTTTCCTTATTAAGTGTAACTCATTTTTCTTTCAGTATTTTTGTTTGTCCTGGGTGTGACGATAAGCTACATTCAACTGCAAGGGTTTTGATCAGTATGTTTTGAGACTTGTTGAACTACCTCTTAATTGATGGTATCCTCAGTTCCACACAGACACGGGGTGGTAGCAACTGTCAGGGTCCTAGCTATAGGTAAATAGTTTACCCCCCACATAAAAAGGTTCAAAACACTATGAAAGTATAAAAATAAATTTTAATACAAGCAATACCTTTTTTGAAAAAAATTTACCAGTAATACATTTTTTTTTCAAATATTACTAGCAATATATTTTTAAAAAATATATTACGAACAATACATTTTTGAAATTAAAAAAAATATTACCACAATACAATTTTTAAAAAAATATTACCAGCAATAAAAACCTTGTCGTCATTAAATAACCTATTGCCGTAAAACGAACCAAACCAAACCGAATGGTTGCACGAAGCAAACATTATAGTAATATAACGATCTCTTTTTATGTTTATGCTAGGAAGACAATTTGCCAATGCGTCCAAGGTTTCACACATTTTCGTAGAATATATATATATATATATATATATATATATATATATATATATATATATATATATATATATATATTGACATATATATATGGTGTTTTTAAACAATTTAAGACATTATATATTACTTTATTTTTTCACGTCAATTGTTTGTTTTGAAAGTTTAAAATATGACATAGTCCATATATACTTGAATATACTTATTCTAATGTAAATTCTTATGTCGTTAAAAATCTATTTTGATGTTATTCTATCATTCACTGTTTGGGATTGGTGAGCCTAACTTACAGAATTGCAAATAATATCCAACATATATCTGAGTTTCGTGCTTTTCCGTTACAATTCACTCTGTGTAAGAATAACATCTGTTTTGTATTAATGCCACTTTTTGTACAAATGAATCCAAACAGCTCGCAAAAATATCAATTAAATATCAAAATTCTGTAAGATAGATTGAGAGGAGAAAGAGTTTTATAAATGCAAGATATATATATATATATATATATATATATATATATATATATAGTGAAATTGACAAAGTCCGATAATTATTTTAAGACATTTTTTATGTTTATACGTTCTTTTTATAGATACAAATATTTAAGTAAATACTCTGCTTATAATAAACAGTATTAACGACATTTACCGCCCTGAATGTCCGAGAAATTTTCATAGAAAATATGCGTCCTCCGATAGGAATCGAACCTGTATCCTATACGGAACCGTCATATAGTCTGACGTGCTTTTATCGATTGAGTCACAGAGGAGCGTATCGGTTAGCAAGGTTTACATTTTGATACGCATCGAGCAGATATGAATATACGAGTGAAAATCTTTTAATTTTAATTTAAAAACAGTAAAATCGACCTTGCTAACCGAAACGCTCCTCTGCGGATCAATCGGTAAAAGCACGTCAAGCTATATGACGGTTCCGTATAGGATACAGGTTTGATTCCTGTCGGAGGATGAATATTTTCTATGAAAATTTCTCAGACATTCAGGCCAGTAAATGTCATTAATACTGTTTATTATAAACAGAGCATTTACTTAAATATTTGTATCTATAAAATGTCTTTCCACTGCAAGCAATAAAACAAAAATATTACATAGATAAAGCCCTTCGTAAAGTGTGGGCTGTACTTGTCAGAATAATGTTTTGTATCTCTTTGAGGCATGGACTTCCAGGGAAAACTTCAATTAGTCTACTGGAATCTTTTCCAACCAATCCTAAGGCTGCAACTACAACAGGGATTGTTGATGTTCCCATGTGCCACATTTTTGAGATTTCTATTTCAAGGTCTTTGTATTTTTACAGCTTTTCGAATTATTATTATTATTATTATTATTATTATTATTATTATTATTATTATTATTATTATTATTATTATTTCCTTTGGTTTCTGGTGTATACTCAGTTCTTTCCGATTCCAGACTAGACATCTAAGGTCAGACATGACATCATGACAATTTCCACTGAAGATTTTCGTAAGATGTGGGCTGTACTCGTGAGAACATTTTTTGCATTTCTTTACGGCATGGGCTACTAGAAATCATTTCAATGAGTCTCTCAGAACCTTTTCCAGTCAATCCGAGAACTCCAACTACTGGTAAGGTTGATGTCTTCATGTTCCATATTTTTGAGATTTTGATTTCAAGATCCTTATATTTTGATAGTTTTTTTTTTTTTTTGAAGAGCGTCAAAGTTTCATTGCAGTCAGCAGGTACTACCATGTCGATAAGAAGGCAAATTTTGTCATTTCAGCCTCTAATCCCGAAGTCTGAGCGGTTAGATTTGATTGTTCTGTCTGTGTGTATTGTAAAGTTCTATAAATTTTAAAAAGTTCTATCTCTGTAACCTCGGCTGCGTGGTGTTCGTAACAATTTCTCGCAGTTTCCTTTCCGTAAAAGTTGCAGATTTTCCACTGCAGATATTAGCCAACTCTGACATGCCGAGTTCTATATTCAGTGCCATTACCCCGCAACCTGATACAAGATGATCAACTGATTCTGGATATTTATCACAGAATATGCATTTTGTGCTAACAATTTTTCAGTATGTGTGCTTGATAATTTTTAGTTAGCAATTGGTCATGTGCAGCAAGAATAAAATCTTCGGTTTCAGCTTTTAACCCTGCACTACGTAGCCACTGATGGTTTTTCTACATCAGCTTGTTTGGTACGGGCAGAGTATTGACCGTGAAGCGGTTTATCTTGTCATCATTTCCGCATCTTGTCGATTGCATTTTCCTTTACATTTTTAAGAATTTTGAAGTTGCAGTCGGTTTATTAATCTTTACTTGAATTTCTTCACCCATTTGAAATTACATTTTTAACTTGTTGGTTCCGTTATTATTATCATCATTACTTCAAACGCTGTTATAACGAATATTTCCTATTTTAAACAGACGTTCCATTTTTATTTGTTTCACAATTTTGTATCATATCTATCGGTCAGCGCATTCGGGAAATCGTCGTAAGGAAAATGCGTTCCCTGGTTGGGATTAAAATTAGACCCCCTATTTATAGGGTAAAGTTCTGTTTTCTCCAGTGTTCTTTACCACTCGGCCATGACATGAAGAAGGTGAAAGTTAGTGTGTTCTATTTATTTAATTACTTATTGCAATGGTATGGAAGAATATACCAATGCACGCAAATATATTAAGGTAGATTTGTATATAGGCAGGCATGTGACCGCTTGTTCTTATCTTCAGCTGACTTTTCTTATCACATGCCAGTAATCAAATCTAAAGCTGTTCATCCTTTTGGTACGAAAGAAATGATAAGCATTCGTTGCTCTTTATTTTCTTTTATCCTGTTATTTGGTGCCATTCTCCTGACATGTAGCTTCTTATTTTATATTGGGACATCTTCAGACACAGAGTCTCATCTCTTGTGTCGAGTTTTTAATGCAAGCATCTGACACATTTGGAAATGATAAACCTCAGCATAACTTCCCGGGGGTGGAGAGCATGATGCCTTCCCAACCTTCTTTTACTAAGTACATTTGCCGATAAACGCATTCGGAACGACATTTGAAAAGTGCAGCTACTAACTACGTCATTACTGATCGACCTTCCCATGCTTTTGTTGCATTTCAAATTCGTTTTTGCTTAAGTAATTGATTCGTTTTCTACGGCTCAAAAAATATTTTAGATTGTGAGAATTTTTTTTTCTTTGGAAAAAAAAAAATTTAGTGATACAATGCTTACTAATTAACCCATAGCTGGGGCTAGAATAGGTGATTCGTACCTTTCCCAAGGGTAGATGCGTGAATATAACGAATCCAACTAAAATTGGAAAAATTCCGAGCTATTATGCATTATATCACCCGCACATCCCTGCTTACGATACTTGTGGTCACCCATATAGATCATGAACAGACTCGACGTTGCTTAAATTCGGTGATCGTACAACTTGTGTTTCAATGCTATATAGCCGTAAACATTTCAAATTCGTACAGTAAATAAACTCTCACATGGAAATACTGGGCAATCAGGTTGATTTCACTCATTTGTCCTATATAGGCACGTAACCGTATTTTTAGAAATTTAGAGATCTGACCATGAGACCCGGGTTCAATTTTCACCATATTTCATTTTAAAGAGAGTATCATCTTGATGATATATGCCTGGGGAGATGATGCCAATTTCTGCCAACGAAAACTATAACCAACAAAGGATTGATCAAAACTCGGTGAGTGGAATTGGGTAAATGGAAAGATGGGTTTCATCATACTGGCTTTATTCGACTACTGGCCATATTATAGTATGCGATCTCTCCGAGGGACTGGAATGAAGTTTCTCTCGGGAGAGTGGCAGTATACATCTCAGATTGGCTCACTGGCTCTTGTAATGCAAGAAGGATTAAATATTCAGCATAGCAGACGGGCATATTCGGAAACAATTAAGGAGCCATTTTGATTGAAAATTGTCAGGCATTAACAAATAATTACTGCGGGTTTAATTATTTTCTTTTCAAATGTTTTATTTTACATCTAATTTCGTCAAGAAAGAAATCATTAACAAGCGATGTTTATTAAAAAAGGAATATTTAATAATGTTTTTTTTTTAAATCTGAGACCAGGAAAATGGATAAAACAGAGACATAAATACTGAATCTTTTTCTATGAGAGCAAGAATCATCATTAACAGACAGTTTATTTTAATGATATTTTACTCTGTTTTTATATGTTATACATAAATGTGAAAGGTTACGTAGTTGTCATCAACCAAGAAATTGTAATCGGCTAAATTCAAACAGCGATTGACATTGCATATATCAAGTTCGTTATAATACTCACTGGAAAGTCATTTCTCCTTTCAGCAATAAGCAATTATGGTTATCTATCTGACATTACGATGAACATAGTTTGAAAGGAATACGTAGGAAATTCCCTCGAGGATAATGACCTCATCTGCCAAATGATTACTCTGAAAATGCCTATTCCGCTGTCAGCCGTGACAGATGGAACTTCTTTATTACGTTTGTCTTTTGACTCATTTTATTGACTCATACTTTACGTATAAAACTTTTTATTTATTTAATATTTCCTTTATAAATATGTATCTTCGTCATTATTATTTTTTGATCATTTCACGCAAGCAAGGGAATAATACCTGAAGGACGCAAGGTTTACAGGAAGTGAAAGAGAATGAAAAAAATTTAGTGACGAAAAGGAAAATAAAAAAAACAGGAAGACAGACGATGGCAATTGTCGTTGCATTTAAACTTTTGAAGATTTTAGGTGGAAGGGAAGCAAAATGTCGGAAATGAGTTACACAACTGACAAGAAAAGGAACTATTAGAAAAGAACAGATGGTTGAAACTAGTTAGTAAAACGATGATATTTAGTTACCAATCTACTAGCACGATTGAACTGTTGCAGTCGTGGTACCAAAGAGAAAATCTCATGAGTACAATTGCCATGAAAATATTTGTAAAAACGACAAGATGAGAAAGTGATAGATGTCGCGATGACAGGTCAGGATCGATTACCTTACATTCACTTCTTTGAATTCTTTCAAGAATATATAGTAAACATGGCAGTGTTATTCAGTGCAAGGAAAAATGATAGATATACAAAATGGATAGTTTTTCTTTCTCCTAAAACTAACCACCCACTCAATAGTAACAATAATAGCATCCAAGGCCAATGACACTTCATATCCTTTTGATGTCAGTGACTTAGAAATAGTCATCTGAGTTCTACTTCAGGATAGCCCTCACTTTATTGTTGTTCTCTTACATCGCTTTAAACGGGTTTATAATATTTCAAAATAAAAAGAATAGCCTTAAAGGAAACTTTGAGACTCAAGTATCCGATTTTGGTTTATAGGTATAAAGTTCAAACGCGTCTACATTGACTTGTTTCCGTTTCACAACCCCTGTGCTATAGCGGCAACGTTGCAATTATATCACTGCTCTATATTCATCAGAATATTTTGACGAGCTATATTCCTTAGACCCACCAGTGCAAACATTTACATTGAAAACATCGTATGACTCATATGAGCCATACTCATTCCCTTCATATTCTATTGCCAAGAGAGAAGCGCCATTCGTAGAGGTTCTTCCCAAGAGCCGTTATTTTATGGAACAGACTCTTTTCTTTACATTACTGTTGAGTCTTGACTCAATGTTGAATCTCGCCTATTGCATGGAATAATAATACAACACAAAATGTACTTGGAACAAGAATGTATTATAACAAGAAAGTGTACACAATAAGTACATATAGTATTTCTGTATATTTCTGGGAAGACGTTCCTGGAGAATGTGTTGACTAGTCGCAGTCGATCAGAGTCTCTAGTTGGATCTCGTGATTCCTCCTTCTCTTCTCTTCCGGTACCAACCATTATTTATATAGTTGGTAGTCACCTATGCAGATTAGGTGGATCCTACACAACAATTACAATCATAGCTTCTTTAAGTCTAGGGTCAAACGTTAACTTTAAAAAGAATCAGCGCACGCAAGGCAATAAAGCCACTAAGGGAAAGGTTGTTACTGAATGTGAAAGAATATGAAAAATGACATTATTAAGTGTCGTGAAAAATAAAAGGAGTGAAATCAAGAAAACATTATATAATGATTGCCATTGCATTTAAAAGTTTGAAGATCAAAACTGGTTGTAAAGCAAGAAGCCGAATGTGAGTCCCACAGAATTTACGGCAAAATGTAGCCAATTTAACTTTGAAATGATGATCATTGCTGTCAATCTAGTAATGTACTTAGATTCATAAAGTCTAATTACCATAGAGGAAAAATAATCTGAATAATTACCATAAACCTATTTATAGGAAATGTACAGAGTAGATAAATTAAGGCAGCGGGAAAGTGGCTGAAGAAGGTATCATCATTGCAGGTTCTTCTTTTGATTTCATCTATAATCTATAAATATATAGAAAAAGTACTAGACCATATGTGTCAGCAATATTCGAAGCATGGAAAAATGGTAGACTTATGAATATGTAAGATATATTCTAGACGGGAAAATTGTTAAGCATGAGAGACTGAACCAACTTGCCTAGCAAAAGACCTAGCAATTGATTCAATATAATATTTCAACTTTATGTAAGCAGAAACTGTTACCGCTTGAAGGTGTAACTATTCACTCTATTGGATGTTAGCGTCAGCCATGGTGATGGAAGCGAGAAAGGGCCATCGTATATCTCCTCATAATCCGCAGTTATATTCCCATTCCTCCAACATCCAAACAACAGTCTCATTTCGTAACCCTCTATCTTGAGTGAGGCTTAAGTCTTGTATCCGTTGACTGTATAGTACTGGTGTCGAGTGAATAAAACGTGTTCGCGCAAGCAATGTAACGAACCCTCTATTTGATTGCCTAGACTGCACAACTGATTCATGGTATATGTACTCATTTTTAAAGCCGCAGGAACAAATCTTGATGTTCATATTCAACAATATATTATAACTAGCATAACAGTGGTTTTATTTAACAATTTAATTCATTCGTTTCTGAGACGTTTAATTTTCCGGTCTCGATTTATTTTTCCAGCATTTTGACTATTTATTTTCTTCGAATGCATGTCAAGACAGTAAAATTCACTGAAAATGAACAACAAGCACTCTAAACTTGAAAACGGATTTTCATGACTACGCTAACTTCTGAATTCTCATCACAACGAATCTTTAATTGTAAAAGAGATTCAAAATACAAGGTGACCCAAAATATTTTATATAATTTTAAAATCAATTATCTTGAAGACTACTAAGTCTAGCACAATGAAATTGAACAGTTTAGGTGTTGAACATCATAAGTTTATTATGGGACCGATTCCATAAGCGTTCAATATATGCACCACCTGTAAAAGCATACATCAAGTCTGTAGTTAAGCTCTTGCCAAACATGTTGTAGCATGTCTCCGGTAACATTCGCCAGTGCGGAAGTGATTCTCTACTTACGTTCATCAATGCTAACATAAAGAGGGGCTATAGACCGATCCCTTCAAATATCCCCATAAGAAATCACACGGAGACAGGTCCGGTGACCGTGGCGCCCATTTCATCAGAATAGCTGTCTTCATCTCCACTACTTTCGCTCCATCTCTCTGGCAGATTCTCATTGAGATAAGCACGTACTGTCTTTTTCCATTAAATATAAAACCTTGATCTGTTTCTATCCATTCTGAGAACATTTGAGGTGATTTCAACAAGAATTGCCAAACTTATCGGCCTGCGAAATGATTTCATATTTTGGGACACCCTGTATTATTTACGCTATTTGCATGATTTAAATATACTGAAAATATTCGCTATTTCTGAATATTAAACTGGAAAACCAAAATATATTAGCAGTGATGTTTTTTTTATATCAGATATTATTCAGAAAAGTGTATCCATAGTAAAAAAATATCTCATGATCAGCACAGTTGAAGCAGAATCATACTGTTTCAATATTCCGTTAGAAATACAGGGGGCATAGACTAATTGCTGAAATAACATTTCCGGGTATTTGGGAAAATGTCATTTCTGTGCATTGACATACTCTTTCCGATTTGTTACTTTTAAACTAAATTTTATCGCTTTATTTTTATGGGAAATAATGACGGAAAATTCATTGACACAAGAAATGAAAAGGTACATTCTATCTTTGAATTAAAAGTAGAACACTAAGGAATATTGAATGCTTTTATTTTCCTCGGAGGCAAAGAACATTGATCCCTATCAAAAGTTGTACAGGAAATTTAAACTACGAGCAGATACTTCTGATCTCACAACAATTATCAATATTAAACTTCACGGAACTGCGATGGTGACCTGGGTTTTGAGTAGCGACGGACATAAATTGCTTCTCCAATTGTTTTCACAAATTATTCTCCAATTCTTTTAAGAAATCATCGAGTTAATGCTGCTGGCTATATTAATGAGCTTGAAACAGTTTTAAAACCAGCTGAGTCGGAGTACACAGTAGAGGACCGTACGTGGGTTAGCGAAATTGTGCGTCTCTTTATGAAGCTCAAGTGACATGGATTTGACCTCCTAACTCGCCGGATCTCTACTACTATATGGGAAGCGTTTATAACACCAAAGGTTCACTCAAAGCCGCCAACGCTAAGACCATGTCTGAAATGACTAAATGCCACAATTAAAAAAACCCAACATTTCTGATTGAACATTAAGACAATCATTGATTGTGAGGTTGATACACTGAGTAAATCTTTTAAAAGCTTCACGGGTATATTTATCCGTTTTTATGACAATATAGTTCTTTATTTATTTAGATAAGCTTGTTTTTCCAAAGACTTACATCTGTCCTCTTGGTGAGCGTACAATAAAAAGAAAGTACATTGAGGAGGCAAGATGACGATCGGGCTTTCATTTAAATTTTTGAAGATCAAATTTGACTGAGAAGCAAGAAGCCAGAAAAGATGGCCACAAGCTTGAAGTGCAATAGAAACATAGAACTTACGGTTACATCTAGGTATATCCACTGTTAAAGGATGAAAGCTTGCTGCCAATTTAGTACTGTAGTATTGAAAGCCGAGGTAAGAAAGAGGGAAGCTCATCAGAACAATTACCATGAAAATATTCATAGAAAATGCAAGGGGAAGCCACATCATAGCGGTAGGAAAGTGAATGAAAGTACTGAAGCAGAGATGCTAGTTCAAGATCGATAGCATTGCAGATTCTTACATTTCTTTCACTACTAAACTGATCTAAATTTGTGCAAACAGCTATAAATGTAGTAATGAAGGGAACATACAGCTTCATTGAAATGATCGCCATATTAACTGGATAATCATTTCATTATGTCGTGAAGATGGTTTGTTTACTAAAATTAGCTTAGTTTTTCACAAGTCCACAATTAGGGAGCACTCAGTTGGAATCGAAATCACTACTATGTTACTAAACAAACTCTCTAGCATTTATCGACAGCGACGTGCCCAGCAATCTGTCTCTACTTGAAGGTACTATTAGTAGGAGTGACATGAATTTGCATGAAGATTATACTGGGCTATGGAGGAGAAAGATTACATACCTTGAAAATCAATATTTGAAAATCTGACATTTATATAGCTTTGGAAAATAAGGAAATGTGACAGGATGCTTGAACTTTTGTGTGTATAAGCGTGTGAGGGGAAAAGATACAATGAAAGAGAGAGGAGAGAGTGAGTGATACATACGTTCGTATATGTATTATTCGAAGCTCGAAATATATTTCTAAATGTTCGTTGTATCAGAAAAGGCAGTGTTCATTCATGCAATAAAGCTTAACAAAAGTTTTGACCTGTCCTATTTTTCTTCTTTCGTAAGTTGATTTGTTTAATGGCATATCAACACCCTATGAGTCATTCCATGCCGAAATTTAATTTTCTTGGGAGGTATTAAGTAATAAAAATATATGTTATTCTGCTTTCACAATTGAATACATGGTAGATGATATTCACATTTGTGCATTTACATGTTTCTGTGGACATGATTACAAGGCGGTGATAAGTGTTTTTTATGTCGTAGTCTTGTGGAAGGTATATATTTTGGAATACAGTTTGACTTGAGAAATTTTAGGATATTATATGAACTAATGTCCTGAAAGTCTTCATTTTGGTTGGTTGGTTGGTTGACTTTGTTTAGCGGCATATGAACACCTCTACGATTATTTAAACAATTCAACGCAATTTTAAAGCTTCAACTAAATATATTTTGAATGGAATTCTATGAACTCAAATAGAGATGCATTGTTCATCATCTATTGTCGTCCGTCCTGAGTATGACGACAAACTACATCCACGTCCTGGGTATGATGATAAACTACGTCCAGCAGCAAGGCCTCTGATCAGGCGGTTTTGAGGAGCGTGCATCTATCTCTTAATTGCTGGTGTAACCCGGTCCTGACTCGGAGTGGTAGCATCTGTTAGGTTGCCAGCTATGGGCAAATAGTTAACACCCAAACTTGTGTAAATGTAGGTTTTGATACCAGAAATACTTTGTAAGAAAAAATGATTACCAGCAATAATTTTTGAAGGAAAACATTTATTATCAGCAATACTTAAAAAAAACAATTACCAGCAATACAAACAGCTTATACATTCTTTGAAAAAAATATGACCAGCTTTCGGTTTCTTCAAGAAAAAATATTCCCAGAAATAGATTTTTGAAGAAAAACATATTACCACCAATAAAATATTTGTCGGCATTAAATAATCCATTCTGGTTGATATGCCGTAAAACAAAAACCAAACCAAACCAAAATGTATTGTTTAGTTTTACATAAAAATATATTGTTGATATTTTTACTATTAACATGTAATTTTATACTTTCATGATGTTTTCGTTGGGGGGTCAATATTTATCCATAGTAACGGGTGCTATGCACCGTTGTCAGAGTGGGACTGGGAACAACAACAGTTAAGAGGTGGTTCCAATTTCAATTTCCAAATCAATGGCCTTACTTCCAGATGGAAAGCATCGTCATACCCGGGACTTTATTTTTCTTATATGTGCTGTATCCCTAGAGCGCGTTGGCGATTCTTTCTCCACAACTTACTCTTCTTCGTACCTATTCGAAATGTTTGGCTTTTTGATAGCGTTCCTAATCCCAGTTCTGTCAACCATTTATACAAGCTCGTTAAGTAAGTTCTTCTCAGAATATTTCTGTCCTTCTTATCTTTAACATGTCCTTTGAGCGTCAAATGTTGAAAATCCTTTGTCTTCATTATGCGTCCTGGAAATTAGAATTGTCGTTTTCTCATTCTAAGTTTATGCGCCCTTTTTGCTTCCATTTTCTCTAAAACTTCGTTGTTGCTCACATGATTAACCCATAGTATTCACAGTCCCCTTCTGTAGAACTACATTTCTCTTATTTCAAGTCTTTTCTTCATCTGTAACGATTGTCTAATATTCACTGACACATGAGAAGACTGATATTACACAATAGTCTCGTACTCTTTTCTTTCTTTCTTTCTTTCTTTCTTTCTTTCTTTTTAACGAATGATTTCTGTTCATTAATACTTTTCTTAACTTTTGAAAGGCGTCTTCCGCTATTCCTATGCGTCAATGAATTTTGGTGACGCATTTTACGACCTCTGTTAAAACATTTTCGATTTCATTTATTTATTTATTCATTTATTTAATTTCTGATTTCATTTATGTTTTGCTTGGTAACAGAACTAAAATAAGGGTATAAAAAGTAGTCCGGATGACAGAAATTTGAACTCTTTGAAATAAAGAATGTTTGCTTTGCTTATAAATATAGATATCTTATTAATTCTTCAGTAGCATTTCTTTTATTCCATATCAGTTGATTTTTCTTGCACATTTTCTTTTCTTTCTTCCTTTCCTTAATGCCATATATTTTTATTTCTTTCCCTTTCTTTCTTTCATGTTATATATTTTTATTTCTTTTATTTTCATGATATTATTTCTTTCTGATTCTATTTACACTTATTCTGTATCGTATTTGAGAGTCTTTTATAAATTTAGACTTCTACTTGTTTTCGTTGTGGATCGAGTGAGATCAAATCTCTTACATTCTCCAGTTTGACAAACCCCATGCAGCTCGCTGGATAATCTCATGTCTTTCGATTCTCAATTTTCCCTAATCTAAACTTGTGTGTTTTCAGGCTTGTAGACGATTCATAAGTATTTCCTACTTTTAAAAAAAGAAATAAACATTCCTTTTTTTTTTTTATCTGATGGAACATTCATTCACTTACCCGATATTTCAAGATATATTTCTCTGCTTCATACCGACCTGAATTATCTCTTCGAATCTTAAATTTTAACATCTCTCACACTTTTTGTCTTTTAAGAGAACATCTATTTCTTGCATGTTTTCATTTATATGGTCGTACATTATTCGTTAACTAAATTCCTAATTTCTATAGATTTCTGATTAAAAAAAAATACCTACTAATAAACCAACTTACTACAGTCACTCCGCATCGTTAACTGTCATTTAGCCAAAGAGCATTTTCCATTCTCATAGAAGCTTTTACTTGCACTAAGCAAATGGCCGCTTGGGTTTAAAATCTACCTGAGATTCATTCGCTATATCTCTACGCAAAGTATCTTTTCATCAGTTTCTTGCTTACTTTTCAATAACAATAATGAGGGAAATATAACTGATGCTTTCAAATTTATACTTATAGCATTTGTAATCTTAACGAACATTCAGCTTTCTGTCATAGTCTTTATTCTTTGTATGATCGTTAAGTAGGGAATAGTAAAACCGTGAAAGGAGGCCTCTTACAAAATTACAGATGTATTGAGTTGGTGCATAATTATCAGGCGTTTTTTAAGCGAGTTATTTGTTAATAAAAATTGCTGTTATGTTTACTTTTTTTTAATAAAAATATTATTTTATATTCATGTCATAAAAATCCGCGTCGATAATCATACGCTCCGGAATGATCATTTAAAAATGTTATTGTTGAATTGTTATTGTTGAATTATTGTTATTCTTTTTTCTTATAAATATTGTTTTAAAAAACGCCTGGTAATTATGCAACAACCCAATAACAACGCCAACTTCACTTTAAAAAAATCTTATATGTTTATTCAAAATTAAGTTGAACGTTCCCCGAGTTCTTAATGTCACGCACCGCATTTTATCAAGGATTTTAGCTTTGGGAAAAGACAGATGTCTTAGGGATGTAAATATGTGAAGCCGAGGTGTGATTGCCAGAACTTAGTATTGTGAGGTTTTGCCAAATCATTACACAAGATGTGAATAATCAGCACACTCATTTATTATGCATGCCACAAGCTCGCTGAATGGAATTTTACCCCCGAAAGAGAGAAAAGGAAACGTATAAAGTGAGGCTACGTAGGATGTACAGGAACATTCCATCCAGTTGTTTGCCTATTTATATCAGGGTCTTGGAATCAGTTCCAGAAATTGCAGCATGCTTTCCGGGGCGATCTAGCTATCGTGAAACATATTCACAATTTACAGTACTTACTAAAATTCCAGACTTAAATTATCTTTGTCAAAAATAGCATCTTATGAAAACATGCATTTTCTCTCTCTGATATTTTTTTTATTCTTTCAGTTAAAATCCATTATTCTGCTTTCTTTTTCGGCATATACCTTCATTTTATGTCTTTGTTTATCATATGTATTTACAGTGATAGAATTTTCGAATGGCAAAAGAAAATTTCAGAATTTTAAGAGTAATTATTGAGTGTAGAAACTGCATAAGACTTATGTTTCACAATTTCTGTGTACAAGATGACAACGGGGTTACTGAATTATATAGCAATCTCTTGTGTAAGTAAATGCGTGTTTTGCATCACACAATCCAATAACTTAGATGCGAACATGAGAATCAATTCAATAATAATAATAATAATAATAATAATAATAATAATAATAATAATAAATAGAGAACAAGACGATATGGAAAGCGTTGTAGGTTCTATTGACAAAATAAGTTCTTTCAAGCGGACCTCAAAAAACTTACAGGGAAATTGGAAAACCAGTTTTAGAAGTGAAAATGCCTCGATCTATTGAAGAAGTACAAAAATTTTGGGAGAATATTTGGAGCAAGTGAAAGGAATATAATCCCAATGCAGTATGGAACAAACGAGAACCAATAAAAATTAATGATAAACATGTGCAAGAATGGAAACTATATAACCAAGAATAAGGTTATGCAAGCTCTAAAAAAATCTCCAAACTAGAAATCCCAAGGAAATGACAAGATAGACAACTTTTAGATCTATCATCTGTCATCAATTCATAAATCTCATTAACAAACTTCATCAATGCTAATTAATTACCCCAAAGGAATTCCAGAATGGATCACTAAATGTATTACATATCACCTACCAAAAATGTGTGAAAGAGTTGATCCAAATAATTATTAGTTAAATAACATGTCTGTCCACCACATATAAATTGAACAGGTCTGCCCTGAGGAACTGTTAAAGAATTTGATATGGTTGAAAAGATCTACATTTAATAAATAAAATGATCCAATATAATTGCAGGAAAATGGTAGAAATCTCAGCACAGCTTGGCTAGATTACAGTAAAGTCTTTGATAGAGTGCTACACTCTTACATTCTCAAGACGTTGGAAATGTACAAAGGCTTCTTTGATAGAGTGCTACACTCTTAGATTCTCAAGACGTTGGAAATGTACAAAGGCTTCTCTTTGATTGTAAATTCCTGTACAAATAGCATGAAACTATGAAAATCCACATTATACCTAAATCACACCAAAGGTACTACCAATTCCAACACTTTGAATTTCCCACGAGTAAACTTTCAAGGAGACTCCTAGACACCCCTTTAGTTCAGTCTGTCCTTAATCCCTCTTTCCCATGAAATAAACAGTAATAACTGTGGATACAAAACAAAAGAAAAGTGTTTAATTATCAATTCTACGTGGATGATTTCAAACTCTTTTGACAAAGGCATGAAGGAAAGGTTATCCTTAATATTGTAAACTGTGTCAGTGATGACATGTGTGGATTTAGGTTTAGATAAAAGTGCAAAGGTAACATTCAAGAAAGGGAGAATGGCAGAAGAACAATCAATATTTTGCCACAATGATCATGGAACTGGAACGAAACGAAGCCTGTAAATACCTGGAAGTTAATGAAGGATATCGAATAAATCATACCCAAATGGAGAAAGTAAGAAATAAATACTACAGGCGTGTGTGTCTCGTGTTAAATACCGAACTGAATTCACAGAACAGAACATCAGACATGAATATTTCGACTCTCCCTGTGTTGCAATACGATTTCAACATCCTTAATTGGACCATAGTTTAGTGAAGCGAATGCATGTCAAAACGAGAATGCTTCTCACCTATCACCGCATGCCTTACCCCATGGCTGATGTTGCTCGTCTGTATGTACCTAGATTCGAAGGAGGCGGATGATTGTTTCAAATAGAACTTGTCTTACAAAACTAGTCGGCATTCAGGGATATCTGAAAACAACAGAAAACTGGATGGTGATCTGTGACTAAGAACATGAACGAAAGAAGAATCTATATTCAGTAATGAGCCAACTCATTAAAATTGACATTTCAAGTGGGTAAAGAGGTACAAATAAACCATAATATACGTACTGCAGCGACAAAAAGAAATCTAAAAAAAATAAAGTACATGCAATGTAACAAATGCAAAAACGAAGGCAAGATAAGATTATTCATAGTCGATACTCTGCCAGTACCAAACAAGCTGATGTAGATGAACCCCGTTTCTCTCAGTGATCCCGAAGTGCAGGGTTAAAAGCTGAAAATGGAGGTTTTATTCTTGCTGCGCAGGACTAATGCTTGCTAACGAGGAATTACTAAGCACGCATACTGAAAAATTGTGTTAGAACAAAATGCATATTCTGTGATAAATATCCAGAAACAATTGACCATCTTGTATCAGGTTGCGCAGTATTGGCACAACGGAATATAAAACGCGGCATGACAGAGTTTGCCAATACCTGCACTGGAATATCTGAAACTTTTACGGAAAGAAAACTGCAAGAAACTGGAATGAACATCACCCAGACACCGTCTCAGCGATAGGACCTATGACAATTTTATGAGAATTTACAATACACACAGACAGAGCAATCAAAGCTAATCGCCGAGACATTGTGAGCAAAGTATAGAATGTGCTTTCTTATTGACATGGCAGTCCCTGCAGATTGTAATGTATCTTTCAAGCTCTTCAAAAAACTATCAAAAAAGTACATTGAAAAGAAATCTCAATGTGGCTCAGACAGATATCAATAATTTCAGTTGTAGTTGGAGCCAACACATTGACTGTAAAAGGCTCAAATAGAGCCAATGAAGGGAGTCCTGGTAGACTATACCTTAAAGAAATACAAAAAATATACTCACACATACAGTTCACACATTACGGTGAGCTTTATCTATGTAAAATGTGTGTATTCTTAGGGTTTTTGTTTTTTAATTATCAGTGGAAAATGTGATGAAACCAATTCTTTCCTTAGGTCTCCGGTTGAGACACGGAAGGAAATATGTATACAACAGAAACCTAAAGAAAAAAAATAGAAGAATAAAAAAGAAGAAAGAAAAAGAACGTGTAAGCCAATTATATATTTAATGGGCCATTTGTATAAACAAAATATAATCTGCCTTAAGAAAAATTAAAGAAATCCCCTGGTAATTGGCGATTCAGACAAATTACCTAAGTAAAATTACTTTATGACTTCTAGGACTAACATTTGCCACTGAAGAATAGATAGAATAAATGTTTAGTTCTGCTTCCGGTGAATTTGGTTCAGTGCCTCATGCTAGACATTTTTTTTTGTCCTCAGAATTTTATCTTATATATTTATAAGCACTGAATATTGCTGCCATATCTGTTTTGGTTCGTAGGCTATATATTCAGAGATTCTTTACAGAGAAAGATCTGCAATGTTATTGGTCTTGACCTGGCATCTCAAATTCAGTCACTTACCCACCGCCGTAACGTAGCTCACCTCTACCTTTTCTCTATATATTTTCATGGTAATCGTTTCGATTAACTTCCTTCCTTTGCATTTAATTGTTTTTTGTTTTTGTTTTTGTTTTTTTAAGCGTATCACCCCAAGCAAGGTTGGAGGCCACTAGCACGCAATGGGTTATAGAAGGGCTGGAGGAAGAGCAGATAGGATTGGTAAAGGAGAGGATGTGGAGAAAGAGAAAGACAGTGGATCGATCAAGACAAGGGGGTTACAGAAGATTTGGAGCGAGAGCAGATAGGAATGAAAGGTGAAAGGATGTGGAGAAGGGAAGTGGATAGATCAAGGCAACTGGAGATGTCGATTGACGTTACACTTAAATAGTTGGAGATTGTATTTGTCAGGGAAACAGGAATAAGGAAGGATGTTCCACAGGCGAGATGTGCGAGACATGAAGCTATTGGAGTAGAAGATACGTCTACATCTAACAGTTTCAACGGTGAAGGGGTGGGAACGGGATGCCAGACGCAGTAAGTCTTGTCTTCTTACACTAGAAATATCCATATTTAACCATAAGTTCTATGTCAAGAGTTTCCTTTCTTTTACTTCTTGCTTGTGAAATTCTCCTCCGGATTATTGTTTTTCAGTTAAATTTGAATTTCAGAAATTTAAATGCAGTGTCAGTCATTATTTCTGTTTTTTTTTAAATCGTATTCTTTATTGTTCTTTCCTTAATAATTTCTTTCTCCCTTTCTTGTTCATACGCACAAACTCCTTGCATCTTAGTTGCTTTATTGCCTTGCTTGAATTTAAAGGAATAATAATTGATATAAAAGCAGGAAATGTGCGCGATATTTCAACAGAAGATAGAAAATAATTGTAAGCGAAAAATATTTACAGCGACGCAATACGAAGAGAACCAGAAATCCTACCAAAATTTATTATCAGGGGCCACAAACTTAACAACAGATGCAGATGTTACCATGTTGATGGAAGACACATAAATTAATCTGCAGAAACTTTGAGAATACAAAGAAATGAAAGAGAGAAGAAAGGACTAAACATCAATTGTAAGAAAACGGAATGGATGAGTGTCAGAAAGACAAACGATCCAGGACGCGAACTACGAATCAAGCAAGTACAGAAGTTCAACTGCATGGGAAATGTTTTCATGGAAGATGGAAAATGTAACACTGAAATATATATATATATAAATGCTTTCGAAAATCTAAATAAATATTAACCCATTAACTGACAAATTTTTTAATGCGCATTTTTGGCCCTGACAGGTGTCTTAGGAGTTTATTTATTCCTTATGTTTAATTTCAGTAGTTACCATTGTCTTATCTATAGAAACGAGAATATCAAATATATATATGTATAAAACATCAAAAAATAATATTGATTAGAAATAATAAAAAATACTTTACAAAATAGTCATTTTTCTACTCGTGAAATGTAAAATTACGACAGAAAGTGTCTTCCTACCGCTAATAATAAAACTTTAAAGTCTAAGTGTTGTAAAATATACCTCTGCAAATGCAATGTATGTAAGCAATTCAATGTAAATACAAGGAACAACATGTAGTGAGTTTAATTTTAACAGATCCCCAAATGGGGCTCATGGCAGGTAATGGGTTAAGAAAATAAGGAAAATTTAAGTAGAAACAAATGCTGAACTGCTATACAATGCATACTTTCCTGTGAATGCTGTACAATCTCATCAGAAATGAAGAGAACAGTTTAGGCAACAGAGACGTGGTTCTGCAGAAGGATGATGAGAATACTATGGACAGAGTATGTAGGCAACGAGATGTCTGAAACAAAATAGTAATACAAAGGAAACTTGTGCATAAAATCCAAAAAAAACGATATTGAACATTTCTTGGGTGGATTGGTTGAATTGTTTTTACGGCTTGTACACCATTTGCAGGTTATTTAAAGCTTGAAAATATTTTGAGAATATTAGACTTTATTGGAGATAATTACGATTTACTGATAGACGTCCTACTAATTAAAACATAACTAAGCCGAAGGGAAAACGGATAGGCCGATGATGTTATTTATGTACATGGTGAGACAATGTGATTCGCTCTGATCTTCTAAGTGCCTTGTCCGTCCTGGGTATGACAATAAACTACGTCCAGCAACAAGGACTCTGATCTGGAGGTTTTTAGGAGCGTGGAACCACCTCTTAGTTGCTGGTTTTCCCAGGTCCACTTTGACCCGGGTTGGTAGCACCTGTTAGGGTCCCAGCTATGGGCAAATAGTTAACTCCGAAACTGTGGTAAAAACACTATGAAAGTGCAAAAATAGGTTTTAATACCAGAAATACTTTGTAAAAAAATTATTAGCAGCAATAAATTTTTGAAGGAAATAAAATATTACCAACAATGTTTTTGAAGAAAAAATATTACCAACTATACATTTTTGGGGAAAAAATATTACCAGCAATAGATTTTTGACAAAGCAAAATATTACCAGCAATAAAAATGTTTTCGACATTAAATGACCCATTGAGGTTGATATGCCATAAAACAAAAGAAAACAAACCAAACTAATTACCTTGTACAGACATGTTTGCTTATGTACTGTCTACATAGTAACTTTCGGGGGGGGTGAATAAATACTAAATATTTGTCACACCACGAACACACGTCACTTCCTGGCCCCTTAGTATCCCTAAACTACTTTGCCTTACCTTAGGTCTCAGGTAATAATCCAATAATTGATTGTATTGAACAGAAATAATTTAAAAAACTTTTTTATCATTATTACTACAACAACAACAACAACAACAACAACAACAACTACTATAATAATAATAATAATAATAATAATAATAATAATAATAATAATAATAATAATAATAATTACAACGGTGGAATATGTTAATGGCAATAGTGAGTTTATTCATTTCTTAATAAGGAAACATTCGACTTTTATTGACCGGGTGTTCGCGGTACTATCGGCTGAAATTCATAAAATATTTCTCGTAAAATAGTTTTATTTTTAGGAAAATAGGCTTATCAGTCTTCTCTCGTATATTTTGTCATTTTCTACATTTCATGGTAGTTTCCTCCCTAACCTTTTGTTTAAAGTAGTATCGAAAGCCAAGAACTTGATTTTGTCATTATTTTCCCTTCTACTCTCATGCGCTATCCATTTAAGTTCTTACAATTTTGGAATGCCCTAAAGTGTGGATATCAATATTCCAACAAAAACGAGAATGAAAAGAAAAAAATGTTGAAAGATTTGAGAAGTATCTTGACCTTGACGGGACCTTAAAATATAAGGGTAGTGTCAAGCGTTACGAAGACAATGATCAATCCCGAAGATCATAGATTTAGGGGACAATCCCGATGATTGCATTATTATTCTGATAAAAGATACGTGATCTTCTTGTTATCCACAGATGGTCACTCGTCACACGTAGTGTGAAAGCTTATCTAGTAGAAGAAAACATTAATCAGGATGGAAACCATTCTTTACACTTATGGGAGAGCCAGATTTGGACATTGGGAAAATGGAAGACACACGTGTCTAAATATATATTCTAGTGGTCAGTTTATATATTTCAAAATAGACGTTGAACGATCCTACCTGAGGTAGTATTTAAAACTGCCTACAGCAAAGAAAAAACAAGAAAATATGTATAAGAAAATGGAAAACAAAAATAAAAATAAAAAAAAGACTTTAAAATGGAACAAAGTATAAGTAATAAAATAGAGTTAAAATAAGTAGAGAGAAAGGTAATGTAAAGAATAGGGACACTTGACACAGTGGATAAAGGCGTAAATTAGAGTTGTGAGATCAATACCAGGTTAAGGCAGTGGAGATGTCGAAGAGATCTGATAACTGGCATCCATTAGACATGGCACGTGGAACTAGAACAGTCTACGGAAGTTAAGGAAATAAAGATTTCAGTTCGACATTTCAAACACCTGATGAAGCCCGGAGCGTACAACGGCCGAAACCCTGTGATAAATATGGCAACAAAGATGAGGACGTTAGTCCGAACAATGTAAATAGTGTAAAGAATGAAATCTGAATAATTAAGGAGTGTAAGAAATAAGGGAAGAAAGAAGGAGAATGATAAAGAAGAAAAGAATGAAATAAGAAACTTCCTTTTTTACAGTAAGGTTCATCCTGTACAAGGCCCGGAGGATTACGCTAGGAGGAAGTTTATACGGATAGGAGGGGAAGAGAACTGTTAACTCAAGACTTATACAGGTTAAGATTGTTGTGATCAAGGAAACGTTCTCTTGGAAGTCTGTTCCATAGGCCAGTGGTTTGCGAGAAGATGCTATTCGAGTAGAACTTACTTCACACTGATGAAATACAGAGGAAATATCGGCGGTTTGCTAAAATATAAGTGGCATGACGAGTCCTAGACGTGAAGGTTAGACCTGGCAGATCAAAGAAATGATATTCGTCCCAGAAGTTTCTATGGTAGTAGCTATAGAGCAATGAGATGCTCGACACACCCCGCCTGTCAGAGAGAGGTTGGAGGGATTAAAATAATTCGTCACCCACTAGGACTCGGTTATGATTTGGGGCACTATAAAGACTTGAAAGTAAGGGCTGGAGAGATCACACCCACATATGACAAAAGTACGTCATTTTCACTTTGATCTGGCTCTTGCAACGGTAGAGGATATTAGGAGGTCCTTAATGGAGCGGGACAAGGAGTCGACCAATTTGTCTTCATCTTAACGATGGATCCTATATACGTGTTACACTTCAGGTCAGTCATGAGTTTG
>OZ038475.1:143336699-143436699 GCA_964036315.1 Acanthosepion esculentum
TTTACAATGGAGATGCAAAATTGTTCAATTTTTACCACAAAAATGGACTGTTATGTTTTAAGTTACTTAAATAAGAGGAAAATAATACAAGAATATTTTAAATACGTTCTATCAAAAAAAAATACGCGAATCGAGGGAGTTCTCAGCAAATAATTTGTATATATGTTTTTCAGAAAAACACCCGAATATTCGGGGACTCCGCGAATAACAAGTACATATGTTCTAAAGAAACATACGCGAATGTGTGAAACCGCGAATGCTGAAACGCGAATAGGCGGGGGCTCACTGGATTGATATAAGCTTAGGTTTGAACGAAAGTGAAAGTGAAAGTTAACCATATTCATCTATTCATCTATCTATTCTTATGTGTCGAAATCCACTGAAACGTACTCTAAAGTTTTTTACGTTTTTCCGGTTGGCATATTAGGCTGTCGTATATTTCAAGTTTGTACATGCGTTCGTCGCATATTAAATTTATCGAAAAGATTTGCGTGGTTCATAACATCTTTTTTTATGTTCGGTTACTTTCAAACATCTGAGGTCATTATCAAGGATGTTTGCTTTAGCCGTTTCAGTAGGGAAGAGTTGATATTCGGTTCATACTGGCATTTAAAAACGTATTCTGATAAAGATGAACACAATTCTTATATTTCATTATACCTGAAGTCATTTTAAAACGTTTTGAAAATTAAAAATAAATAACATCTAAACGTTTAGGCACAGTCAACTGTTTTGAATCTAAATTATGATTTGCATTAAGTAATGTAGAGTTAATGCTTATTCTATAACATTATTTCACTGTAGTCAGCAAAAAGCGTTGACATTTTTTTCTTCTTTGAAAGCAATCTTAAGGTCATATGAGTATGTTTTGGATCGGGTTTTAAATGTTGATGTCAATGATGTATTATCGTTACAAAGTCTAGTATTCTTTTAACTTTATTAGGTTGTTGGTAACGGTTATACTAAAGATTAATTAGTAAAGATCCAAATAGGTTATTTGTAGCTATTTCATAGATTTTGTTAACGTTTCACTCATTATTTTTTGTTGATTGCATACTATGACGTTAATTTTTTTTATGTCGATTGACGTTACACTTAATAGTTGGAGATTATATTTGTCAGGGAAACAGGAATAAAGAAGGGAGTTCCACAGGCGAGAGGTACGAGACATGAAGCTATTGGAGTAGAAGAGACGTCTACATCTAACAGTTTCAACAGGGAAGGGGTGGGAACGGGATGCCAGCCTCGGAGGACGCTTAAATTCATGAGGCCTGAGAACCAGCGAAAGCAGCTCATCGGAGCAATTACCGTGAAAGTATTTGTAAAAAAAGCAACGGCGCGTCTGTGAGAGAGCGACTGCAGACGAGATGACAGATCAGGGCCAATTACGTTGCATATCCGTCTCTGGATCTTATCAAGAACCCAGAGGCAAACAGCAGGGGCTCCAGACCATATATGGCAGCAATACACCATGCAAGGGCGAATGGTTGATTTATAGATTTGGAGGATCGATTCCGGGGAGAAAAATTACCTGGCCCGGCACAGGGAGCCAACTTTCCTTGCGGTGGATGAAGCAGTTAATATTATTATATTTACGTCTATTTATGTGTGCATTTATAATTTGATAATTTGTTTAGTGTTTACTTAATTTCTTTCTTTCTTTATATTTTTTATTTAATCTTTTAATTTATTTTTTTATATCTGTTATTGGTTATCTTTTCTCTACTTAAAATGCCAGCTGCATTATCTATATATTTATATTTACATATGCTCTATCTCTGATATTAACAACTATCCATAAATATAGCATGCCTTAAAATATATTTTGTCTTATATATATATATATATGCAGATTGGCAGTGCTGACAGGATTCACAACTTTCTAAGTTTGCACTATGTGGATAAATAATCTATATGCGATACTGAACACTCTTCCCCTATAAATATAACAAATATATATATATATATATATATATATATATATATATATATATACACACACACATACACACATAAATATACATTTACACACACACACACATACATATATATATATATAATGTTTGTCTATATTTCTGAGATGAGGTATTATATTAGTTGAACTATTGTCCTCATCTGTTTCGCCATATTTGTCACAAAGTTTCGGCCGTTGTACGCCTCCTTCAGGTGGTTGGAATTCCGAACTGAACCCATTATTTCGATCACTGGGGTAGACTGTTCTAGTTCCACGAGCCATGTTTGATGGATGTCAGTTATCAGTTATCTCCTGCTAATTTTCCCTCTGAAAGTTCTCCACTTAACCGGGTATTGAACTCACACTCTTTGGGTCTGTCACTGGATCTAACCAACGCGTTTATCCACTGTGCCATGAGTCCTTGAGGATGAATTTCTGGGTATTATAAACCTAATGTTTTTCAGCAACCATTTTTTACTAGTGTTCATATTGCAATTTTGCTGTTATCATTGCATGTTTTTACCAGATCTCATATTGCAACTTTTTATTATCATTGCTTTTCTCTGGCACTCCTTATTACTGGTTCCCATATTTTATTTATTTCTATGCATGGTCGACTCTGGAGATTTTTGTGGCCTAGCATATGTGCTGATTCCTTAAGTTTACGGATTTTCCAATGGTGTTCCCTGTCTATGATCTCAACATGATCCCACAGGGGACGGTGATCTCCCTTCTCTCTCCATATGTGGTCAGCCACGCCTGATTTTTCTACTTCCCCTCGCGTTACAGCTTTCTGGTGTTCTTGAAGCCTTACCTTGAGGGGGCGGCCTGTCCCTCCTTTATATTCCTTTCCGCAGCTGCACGGGATAGCGTACACACAGTCTTTAGTCATGTTCTCCTCTATGGGGAGTCTCACTCGAGAGAGATATCTGCGAAGTGTTGTCACGCTTTTGAAGGTTGTCCTGATGTTATATGGACCGCAGATCCTTTGTATTTTCTCTGATAACCCCTTCACATAAGGCAGGCAGACTGTTTTCTGAGTTTTGTTGTCCTCCTCCTCCTCCTCCTCCTCTTGTACCCGCCTATCCCAGTTTTGGGGGGCTGCTGCCATGTACCCAGGGTAGTTGTTACGTTGTAGGGTACTACTTATACTGACCAATTCCTTATCTAACGTCTCTGGGTCGACACTTATGACTTTTGCTCGGTGTTGTAAGCAACGGACGATCCCTTTCTTTACGCTGTATGGATGGTGGGAGTTGAAATTGAGGTACTGTCCGGTGAATGTCGGTTTACGGTATACGGATGTCTTGAACCCATGCTCTGTTCGAGATATTAGTACATCCAGGAATGGGAGTGTGTTGTTATTCTCTTTCTCCATTGTGAACTGTATCGAAGGTCTTATTGAGTTCACATGGTCCAGTAGAACCTGGACATCTTCCCGGTCTACCCCAGTGTTCGAAATAAAGGGTTCAGTTCGAAATTCCAACCACCTGAAGAAGGCCGGAGCGTACAACGGCCGAAACGTTGTGACAAATATGGCGACAAAGATGAGGACAATAGTCTGACTAATGTAAATACTATATATAATGTTGTAACCCAGAAAAGGTTATTGAATGAAGAATAACCAAAACGAAGGCTGGAAATGAAATAGTAATCTTTATAACATCAACAAAGTAAAATACTCGCCAGCAGCGTGAAATAAGTAAACCACTGCTAGTGGTGGACTACTTAGCATATTACCCCCACTTTCAATAGTGTCCAACGTATTTATGAGGATTGGGACATGCCCATTAGTATTCATAGGTACGGTATATATATATATATATATATATATATATATATATATATATACACGCACGTACACACACACATGGTGATTGAAAAGTAACTACATTGTTTATGTATGAGTGGCTAGTCAGGAGTCCTGATTTAACACCGTTTGACTTTTTCTTTGGGATTGGTTAAAGGTGCAAGTCTACTATACTAAACCAAGACTTTGGAAGAACTTTAAGGGCGAATGCAAGAAGATATGTCTTCCATATCACAAGAATTCCGGGTGAAATGAGTTGACGCGATTTCTTGGAGGCTCGAGAAGCTGGTAGCAAAATCTTGTGCCCATAACGAATTTTCAAATCTCAAGCTTTCCGCTAATATCAAATTCTTGTAAAAATTATACTTAATAAATAAGTTATGAATATTTTAAAATAGGAAATTACTTTGTAATCACACGGTGTGTTTCTGCTTGTGCGCCCGCTCGTATAAAATATTTGTTGTTGGATCTTCTTTTTATCCGGTGCGAATTTGGTCTAGTATATGCATGCACTAAAATCACATCATTATACACGTGGATTTTGATAGACGGTATTATGCATCATAAGTAAACGATTCAAATATCTCTACTGGATGTTCTGAAATATATTTTCGAAGATGCGGAATTCTTATTATTACGTATTTTGCAATGATGGGCATCGTGGTGCAAATAATTTGTTTTTACATTGATGGTCCCCTTTTACCGGGCCCGAGGCCGACTCCAGGTAGAGGGTTACGTTAGGAGGCCATTTTTGATGATGGGTGAGAGAGATAATGATTAACCCTAGCCTTAAATAGGTTAAGATTGTAATGATCGGAAAAAAACTGTGATTTATACTGTAACTATGCTGAGATGGGCCTTAGTTACATTATCTGTGAGAGAGCGTGTTATCTAGCGTTATCAACAGTCTCAACAAGGCCACAGCGCTCAAACCCTCGGTACATACATACATATATATATATATATATATATATATATATATATATGTATGTATATATATATATATATATATATATATATATATATATATATATATATATATATAGATACGGGTGTGTGTGTGGGGGTGTGTGAATTCCATTAAACTAGAATGAAGGTGATTGATTTATTTGTACTTTACGCCTTATAAAACATTTTCGTTATTTAGAATAGTACTTTTTTTTTCGAGTGAATATTGCATTAACTTTTGAGAACAAATTTTTTTCACAGACATGCCCTACAATTTAACCCATAGCTGGTTGGAGGAGATAGATTCATAACTTCCCAAGGAAATCTGCTTATAGGCAAAGAATCCAACAGACACTACAAAAATGCACGCGCGCGTGAAGAAGCAAACACACACACACACACACACACACACACACACACACACACACACACACACACACACACACACACACATGGGGTTATGAAGGAATCTGAGTTAAGCACTTACATTAAATACATACAAAATTTCACTCGTCCTGGATAAGACGATAAACTACATCCATGTCCTGGGGAAGACGATAAACTACATCCAGCAGCAAGGACTCTGATCAGGATATTTTGAGGAGCGTGGAACCACCTCTTAATTGCTGGTGTTCTCAGGTCCACCCTGACCAGCAGTGGTAGCACCTGTTATGGCCCCAGCTATAGGCAAATAGTTAACCACCAAACTGGGGTCAAAACACTATGAAAGTGTAAGAATATGTTTTACTACAAGAAATACTTTGTAAAAATTGATTACCAGCAATATATTTTTGAAAAAAATAAATTACCATCTATACATTTTTGAAAAATAAAAGAAAATACCAGCTACAGATTTTGAAGGAAAAATATTACAAGAAATAGTTTTTTGAATGAAAAAATATTACCGGCAATACATTTGTGAAGAAAATATTACGAGCAATAAAAAATTTGTCGGCATATAATAACCCATTGAGGATGATAAGCCGTAAACCAAACCAAACCAAACCAAACCGGACCAGACCAAACCAAACCAAACCAAACCAAACCGGACCAAACCATAATTTCACAATTCCCGATTCTGATATCTATTTCTGAATACAAATGAATAGATGTTATTTTAATAACGCAGAAATTATGCTCGTCGGGGAAAGAAACCGGCCCCTCGTGAATTACAAACTGCGAATACCAAAATCAAACAAGTGCAAACATATAAATATCTAGGAAGTGTTTTAACAGATAACAAAAATGTGACATGCAAATACGAAGACGCATTCGCATAATGAAAGACACCTTCCAAAAAATAAGACAAGCTTTAAAAAAATAGGAAAATGTCATAAGATAAACAGATAACAGTGCTAAACTATGTAATATCAGTCCTCATATATGGCAGTGAATGCTGGACAATCGCCATAAATTTGAAGAAACGACTTGAACAAACTGAAGTGTGGTTTTACCCACTGATGTTGAGAATATCAGGGATTGAACATGTGAGCAATGATAAAGTTTTAGACAAAATGTAATCAATAAAGACACTTAACATAAAAAAGAGACAGTTGACATTTCTAGGGAACGCAATGCGGGAAGTGAGCTTAAAATGTTGAGATTCAAAGGCATATTTAAGGCAAGAAAGGCAGAGAAAAGCAATGCGTATCCTATCTAACGAGTTTGTGTAAATGGTTTGCGAAACAGCGATGAGCAAAGGTAGCAAAAAGACAATGAGAAGAGCTAAAAAGGACAGGGAAATGTGATAAAACGTCATCTCCCAGATACTGAAGGGAAACTGTACATAGATAACATCTGGCAGGTGCATGTGACTTTACTACTATATGAGTAATCTGCCCTAGACTTAAGGGAGTTGGTGTAAAGTTGTATTACATTAATCCTTCGAAAGTCTCTCTAAAATTAACTGGATGAATGCTAATCCTCACATGTAAGAGCTTGCAGTGAGAGTAATTTTCAGGTTTATATCTTTACGTGTTCTTACGGTTTCACTCATTCCTAATGCTTTTGTCAACTACATAAGAGGAGTTCGCCATTTTGAAAGTAAACCGTCCTATGTGAAAAGAACATATATTTGTAAAATAAAATGAGAAAAATGCGATTATTACGATTTACATATGGAGGAATTAATCGATTCAAAGTGATTCAAAAACAAGTATGAATCTCTTAAAGAAGACATTCTTTAACATATGTATGTGAATATTTGTCTCTCTTTCTCTTTCTCTGCGTGTATATATATATATACATACATACATACATATATATATATATATATATATATATATATATATATATATATATATATATACATATATATATATAGATGTGTGTGTGTGTGTAACCAAATATATGGATATAGATCCGACAGTATGAGGAAAAATATGAAAAAACAGAATCCGAATATGCAAGTTTACTGTTTTAATGTTTCAATGTCGACGTCAGACGTTTCGGTCTAGTAGACCTTCTTCAGGACATAGTTATTAGAACATAATTAAACGATATTAAAGTCAACATAAAAAGATGATAGACATAAGAATAATCTAAACAAAATGACTGAATTTTAAGATCAGCGTTCCGTTTTGCAATGCGATCACGTCGGCGTCACGTGGGCGATGTTGTGAAAACGTATTCTTAACATGAAAACAATAAACTTGCATATTCGGATTTTGTTTTTTCATATTTTTCCTCATATATATATATATATATATATATATATATATATATATATATATATATATATATATATATATATATATATATATATACACACACACGCACGCACACACACACACACACACACACACATATATATATATATATATATATATATATATATATATATATATATATATGTATGTATATGTCAGATCGTTGTGGTGCATTGTTTAGCAATCTTTTCTCGTTAGACCAATTTTAACTGAGTAGTGCGTTTGAATCCCACTGGGTGCTCCTTGCTTTTGGTTTTGTGTTACATCTTATCCACATATAAGCTATACTTAGTAAATCTATGAATTTGTTTGGAATATCAGTTGTCAACAGGCAAATTTCTAAAAAAATTTTAAAATATTTCTAAAAAACATAATAAATCAATTCAAATTCACGGTGTCTTTCATCGAATTCAGAAACGACTATCATCTCTTCAAGTTACTTTATATACTAGAAAGAAGAGACAGATTCCTATTAAATTATGTAGACATTTAGCAAGCAGGTGAACACCGCTTCCTTTTATCCCATTTGGCAACAATATGCCTGTGTCTTTGATTTATGTCTTGTTGAAATCAACTTCTTTCCCATTTTGCTTAACCAGTAACAGGTTATAGTGTGAAGATTAAATTTAAATTCTTAATTAGATTATAGTTACTTCACTTACCATGGGTTATGGCCCAATAGCATCATTGCCGCACCTATGTCTCGAACTCATATCCCCCTTATATTCATTGTCTTAGTCCTAAATGATGAAATAAGTGAGGTAGAAGGTGACCTTTTATTCTCGTTCAGCACGCGACCTAAACCATCGACGCTAGGTCTATTAATTCCAGTTTTCACCGCCCCGAGTCGCCAGTAAGATTATTTTAAATAAGTTAATTATCAACTTTTGCCTTGTGGACAAAATTTTTGATCACTCGTTGAGATTTTAATTAAGGTCTCCGGCAAACTTAGAATTTCACTGTGATGGAATTTCTTAAAGCATTTCTTTTGCATGGAAAATGAAGCGGCTAGAGAAATGTAATTGTTTCAATTTTAAAAAGAAAAGACAATTAATATATATTTTTATTCCAGTAATTTCTATACTGTTGTATAAGAATTTATTTATTATTTTTTTTTAAGATTCGGCGGTCCGTTAAAACTATCAAAGCTATGTTTATTCTTAAAGTTCCCATTTCTTTTGAACTCAGGAATTGATATTATGTTTGTCAGAAAAAATCAGATTCGTTTGCGATTGCTGTTATGAATGTATCGGATAACTCAGTTTTCAGATATGTTAAGAATTAGCCCATTCTTCTTGATAGAAAGATACGAATACAGAAAAGAACAGTGTGTATGGCCTTTGAACAGATTGTTGTGCAAGCTAAATAAGAATTTAATTATATGAGACTGATATGAGACTGAATTTCGACACGCCAAATATTAAGATCGACCAATTTTTAATACGATTAACTTTTAAACTCTTTATATCCTGCCTTTTATCAGAACGTATAATAATACCATATAACCGACTAAAATTCGTCTTCCATATTTTCTTGTGGGTACATTTTTTATTACCAGCCAAACAGATATTTTTTTAAAAAAAGAAACAGCAATGACGAAAAAAGTAATCGCAATACATGCAAATTTGAATATTAAAAAATCTGGCCGGTTTTCTTCCCTCATTTTACAACGCACAATCGAGAATATATATATATATATATATATATATATATATATATATATATATATATATATATATATATATATATATATATATATGTATGTATGTATGTATATGATATATATATACATATACATGATATATATATATATATTTATGATATATATATACATATACATGATATATATGTATATATATATATATATATATATATATATATATATATATATCACAAAGAGTTAATCATACCTTGAATCAATTAGCAATATTAATGCAATTATTGGCGAAATCCTTTCGCTAGTAGACATAATTATAAGCATTATACTACTACTAATCCACTGAATGATGAGAACCTTATGTATAAAATGGATATGGTGTATTTTTTAATTCAGCTAGTACTTTCAAATGCTTCACGCATTCATCTTCAGGCTGTATTTTTTCCTTTAGAATCAAATCTGGAACATGTTTTTAAGAATGAGCTATTTATTAACGTCTATGTAGCGTTGGAGTGTGCAAATCGCAACGCTAAAGTTCAAATATTACAAGTGAGAATTCACTATTATAATTTTTTGAAGTAATAAGAATGTCAGATTAAAAATAAATCCATTATTTCTTCAGAATTTCTTTGTTTACGTTGCGGTTACAATGTCCCGTGGGTGTAGGCTGCCGAGAAAAATAAGCTGCGTGAAGATGAGCTTTCATTAAATAGATAAAACAAACCTGGCTTACTGTGAAATATATCGTGGCAGAACAATGAAACTTGCCGGATTAAACAGTAGTTTCTAGTAAAAAATGGACACCGGTTCGATCCAACTCAGAGAATATGTTATCGGATCAGAAAGTTATTTGAACTTGGTCAGTTGCTTTCATGTGTCATGTGTCATTTCATCTGATCGACGAGTTTGGTCTCGTTGATAGATACCGAGTCTATCACCCTGGGCGGGTGATGTGAACGTGGGCACTTAAGTTACCAGCTACCTGGATAGAATGTTAGTGAAGAGAGCTGATTTAGACTTTTTAGATTGTTCTGCGTTCCACTGGTTAGGCTATTCGGACCATAGACTCGTCTGTGCCTAGTTGGCTTTAGATGTTAGGCCTAGAATGGCTCGACACTAGAAGTTCAGTCTGTCTTTACTGGACAGAATGGACATCCAGCAACAGATAATTAGACTAATGAAGCGGAAACTAGTGGATGTGGTTATTGGGAAAAGGTGTTGGGAGAGGCTTATGGATTGCATTAGTTAGTTCGCCACAGAATACAGTCAGCAGCTTGCACTAAATAAGGCTAAAAATGTTCAAGTAGTTAAGTTTAGGTTAAACATGATATCTAACGAAGCTGTGAACAGGGGCGCAGAATTGCGCAAGGCAGAGATCCGTCCAGGATTCCCTCGATACATTCGTGAGGTCAAGACCTCAGAGAGACGTACTCGGCGGGATTTCAAGAGCCGATTTACCAAGGAGCCTTCTCGCTGTGATGAAAAGTTTTGAGGTTATTCGTCTGACTTTCCTAGGCTATAGTCGACTGAGGCAGCTTCCAGTGAGGTTGAGATCACGGAGGGCGAAGTCTTCATCACATTGAAGAGGGTCATCAGTCGCAAGTTTCCGGGATTTGATGGTTTACCTTATGAAGTGTACTTGAGGCTGTCGCACTTCTTTGTGCCGAGTGTAACTGTCGTGTTCAGAAAATGGTTCTGGCAGGGTCCACTCTCAATCAGGTGTGATCACGCTATTGAAAAAGGCATGGTTGGTGGGCGGGAATTGAATGATTACAGGCCCATAAATCTGGAGCGTTTGCAGATACTTACTGAGATTTTGTTGGGACCTGAGCAGACTGGTGCTGTGAAGGGCCGAACAATTCAGAGAAACCTTCATCTGATCCGCACGATCCTAGAGGCTGTAAAAGACAAAAGCAAGCCGCTCTGATCAATTTGGATCAGTCCAAAGTTATATGATAGGCTCGACCATCGGTAGTTGGCTGCTCTCCTGAAGGCTGACTTATTCAAACCCGACTTCAGCAGGTGGATTAGCCTCCTGTATCGCTCCCCCAGTGCTGTAGTACAGGTGAACGGAAAATGTTGGTAGAGGTGAGGATAGCTGATATCCTCACCTCTACAAAATATCTAAATAATTCAAACCAATCAGGAAATTACAAATGTAATAAAACTCGTTGTCTAGTTTGCAAACACTTAATAACCGATAGTATATTTTCTGTACCCAACACCAATATCAAAATACATCCAACTCGCCTCACCTGTGATAGCCATAACATAATCTACTATCTATTCTGCACAATATGTCCCAATAGTGGATATATTGGCGAATCTGGAATTAATTTTAGATTTCGTTTCAAAAATCATAAACTATCCATACGTCAAAACAATCCATATTCCCCCATAGCTGAACACTTTAATCAATCAAGACACTCATTAGACAACTGAAAATGTGTATTGATAGATTCCGATTTTAGTTACATACACACGCAGAAAAAAAGAGAAATACTGGATTTTAAAATTAGACAGATATAAACTAGGGTTAAACAAAGACTTGGGAATTTTAAATCTGTATAAATATTTCAATAGTTAAAAAGTTTCTTTAGATATAGTTTAAAAAAACCTTTTTAAACAACATCTAAAGTATTATCGTTAGATTTACGTTAGAAATATTCAATAACAGTGGCATTCCACATCACGTGACGTTCGCGTCTCGCGACGGACGCTACTTGAAAACAAACTTCTGAATACAGTTATTTAATTAATTTCTGACGAAAGATCGGGGTGATCTGAAATATCAAATATATATATATATATGCAGAAATATAGTCTTAAAGTGTGCTATATTTATGGGATAAAGTGCTCACTATCAGAGATAGAGCGTGTGTAAATATAAAAGTGCTAGTTTTTTTTCTATTTTTCCTTGAGTGTATTATTATTATCGTGAAGATCTTGGTTTAAAATTGTGCTTTCCATCTCATTCTTTTTATGAAACTTTCTGTTTTTTCAAATAATTTTAGTTTATATATGTAAGGGGAAGGGGTGTGTATGTTTTTTAGTGAGTAGTCGAGGCTAAATTTTTCTATGTCCATATTGTGTTATAAATGTAGCGAAAGTTCTCTACTGATAATCAGGAGCTGAATATGCAGAAATATAGTCTTAAAGTGTGCTGTATTTATGGGATAAAGTGCTCAATATCAGAGATAGAGCGTGTGTAAATATAAAAGTGGACATGGAAGTCAGCACTTAGAGGCGACAGTCTGTTTCATGCTAGTGCAATCGTCAGGCGACTAGTGCTGTTATTTTTCTCGGCTATATATATAAGGGTCAGTGGTGCATTATGGGTAGTCTATTTTGGCGGTTACTTTTACCGGAAGTCGCTTATTTGTTTATTTATTTATGTCAAATTATTTTGCTTGTTTTTTGTTTGTTTTTTATTTTATTTTTATTTTTTATCTTATTATTTATTTATTCTTTTATTTTGATCGGTGTTTTTGGTTAACGTAGTAAAAATTTGTTGATATAGCTTAAGGTTGGTAGTCTATAATGGCCGTCATTTACCGGAAGTCGCTTGTTCGCTTATTTATTTGGGTCAAATTGTTTTGCTTGTTTTTATTTATTTTCATTTTTATTTTTTATCTTATATATTTGTTTATTTGTCATTGATTAAATCTGTTTGTTGAATTTTGGTGTGTTATGTTGTGGTTTTTTCTGACTATTATTTAGATGGGAACAGTTTTTAATTTATCTATTTAGGTTGGTTATCTTTATTTGTTTTTTTTTGTTTTTAAAACAAACTGCAACAAACAAAAGACTGATAAAACTAGAAAAGCAATAATTAAAATTTTCAAAAATAACGGATTCGAGATAGATATAAAAACTAACCTAAACGAAGTAGATTTTCTAGATGTCACCTTCAACCTAAGAAAAGGCACACACAAACCATACAGAAAACCGAATGATAAACCACAGTACATACATATATACTCCAACCACCCGCCTTCTATAATCAAACAGATACCTAAATCGATTAACCGCAGGCTTTCCGACAATTCTTCCGATGAATCTATATTTAACAAGGCCAAGAAAGACTACGAAACAGCCCTAAAAGATAGCGGATTCCCAGCAACACTCACATACTCACCACAGAACACAAAAAAGACCAACAGAAAAAGAAATATCATATGGTTCAACCCACCGTACAGCAAAAACGTAAAAACAAACATAGGAAAAATATTCTTCAAGCTTTTACACAAACACTTCCCGGAATCAAGCACCCTACACAAAATATTCAACAAAAACACAGTAAAAATCAGCTACAGTTGCACCGAGAACATGGCACAAATAATAAAAAAGCACAACAGAAAAATTATTAACAAACCACACGAACAAATTAAACCCACGTGCAACTGCAGAATAAAAAACGAATGTCCCTTAAACGGTAATTGTTTACAAAACAACGTAATCTACCAAGCCACGACAAAATCAGCAGATAATGAAGAAAAAGTATATATAGGAGTAACCGAAGGACCATGGAAACAAAGAAATTATGTACACAAAATGTCTTTCACAAATAGTAAATATGCGAACAGCACAATGCTTTCTAAGTATATCTGGGAAATAAAAAACAAAACACACACCACACCAAAAATATCTTGGAAAATAAGGAAAAAATCATCAGCCTACAACAACCTATCAAAAACTTGCAAACTTTGCTTGGAGGAAAAAATAGCTATCATTACCTTCCCAGATCAAAATAAATTATTAAATAAAAGATCCGAGCTAATCTCAAAATGTAGACATGAAAACAAATTTTTACTACGTAACTTAAAATAGAAAAATAAATAAATATATAAACAAACAACAATAAAATAAGCAAAATAAATTACTCCAAACAAATCACAAAACCACACCTGTTAGAATATACGAAATAAAATCAAAACCAAAGTACGGACGAAAGTTATAACTGTTATACAAATAAAAATAATAATAAAAAAACATTAATAAAAGATAATATACTACGTTACTTAAAAACCGAAAGCCAAAAATATATAGTGTAACAAATAAATAACAACAAGTATAATAAATCGATCTAAATACATCCAAATATATAAATAAACTAACAACCGATTATGATAAACTAGCCGTTTAAAAAACAAAAAAAAACAAATAAAGATAACCAACCTAAATAGATAAATTAAAAACTGTTCCCACCTAAATAATAGTCAGAAAAAACCACAACATAACACACCAAAATTCAACAAACAGATTTAATCAATGACAAATAAACAAATATATAAGATAAAAAATAAAAATGAAAATAAATAAAAACAAGCAAAACAATTTGACCAAAATAAATAAGCGAACAAGCGACTTCCGGTAAATGACGGCCATTATATACTACCAACAATAAGCTATATAAACATATTTTTAGTACGTTAACCAAAAACACCGATCAAAATAAAAGAATAAATAAATAAATAAATATATAAGATAAAAAATAAAAATAAAAAACAAACAAAAAACAAGCAAAATAATTTGACATAAATAAATAAACAAATAAGCGACTTCCGGTAAAAGTAACGTCCAAAATAGACTACCCATAATGCACCACTGACCCTTATATAAATAGCCGAGAAAAATAACAGCACTAGTCGCCTGACGATTGCACTAGCATGAAACAGACTGTCCCCTCTAAGTGCTGACTTCCATGTCCACTTATATATATATATATATATATATATATATATAAATACTTTCACAAAAAATATTCAATTTTTTTCTTTTAATTTGCAACTTTTCAGTTGTTTTCTCCATATTATATACATATCAAGAAAATATACGTGGCTTCTCATTATGCTATATATATATATATATATATATATATATATATATATATATATATATATGAATATATATATATATATATATATATATATAAATACATATATATGTATACATATATATATACATACATATATGCATATATGTACATATATAAACATATATATACATATACATGTATATATATATGTACATATATATACATATAAATACATGTATATATACATATATATAAATATATATATACATATATATACATACATATATATATACATATACATACATACATATATATAAATATATATATACATACATATATACATATATATACATAAATATATGCATATACATATACATACAGATACATACATATACATATATAAATATATATATATATACATATATATATATATACATATACATATATACATATATATATATGGACACGTAATATACATATATATATACATATACATATATATATATATACACATATGTATACATATATAAAAATTTATATATATATATAGTTGTATATTTAGGCAGCAATCCTTCTTTTATGCATGTTTCATTAAAAACGACAGACAAATTACAACGATTGAGCTTTTTATTTCACTTTACTTGTATTCGATCAAGAGCTTTCTTTACAGGACAAAGGGTGGGTAAGAACTGTCCAAATGTTTTATGTTTCCGAGCGCTTTCGGCTATACCTTTAGCCATTATCAAGGATGATTCGATATTCAGCTTAATTGAGTGATTGCATCCTCTGTATGTCTTAGTGTGTAGTAGGGATGTTTTTATTTCCGAATACGGTTAGCACATTCTGGCTTTGTTCGTAGTTAATATTGTTAAGATTTGACTTTTTCTTTTTTATTATTAAAGCCTCCATTATTTTACATCTTTTTTTGCAGATGGATGCAGTTAATATATTTGTGTTTTCTACCAATATGTTTCCAATGGAGTCTGGTAAATTTGTGTGCGTGTTTAAATGCGTTCTAATAAATCTTAACTCGGTAAATTCGGAATATGATTGGTCGAGTCGTTTCCTCCAGTTTATCAACCTTTTGTGGGTCATTGGAAGCCATAGGCTTCTTTTTAGATTGTAAGTTTTTTTAAAGATAATAATGATTTAATGATACAAGTCTTACTAATTAAACTATAGCTAGGAGTAGATGAAGTGCATTCATACCTTTCCCAAGGTGTATTCACACCTGGCATTGACAAGTTGTCAACATCAATGTACTGATCAGGCTCGACGTTGCTTAACTGATCATACGGGAACCTGTATTTCAACGTGATGAGGACGTAAGTGTTAACTCTGTATAGAAACAGCATAAAGGGTAAATATGGAATTTTCTAACAATATGGATGAAAGACATGGATATGTACCTAAAAGTTTTAACCCTATTTGATCAGATTAAAAACATGGTTTAATACTGAAAGGGAATCGATAGTCAACAGTTCATTTGAGCATTTTTTTAAATCACTCAAAAGTGCAAAATGTACAGGTAACTTTTGTATATGACATTGAATCTATGGTAAAATACGTTTCGCTTATGTCGTTTCACTTTTCAGGAGCTCGTTAACAATGTTAATTAAGGGTCGATTTTATTTAAAATATATCAGTTCTGCTTATATATATATATATATATATATATATATATATATATATATATATATATATATATGTGTGTGTGTGTGTGTGTGTGTGTGTGTGTGTGTGTGTGTGTGTGTGTGTGATGTCATTTGTTTATATTTGATACGCCATGAACAGTTATGAATGTACGTAAGAGATTCATGGAAGATTGAAGTTTATAAGCAGTAAATTCGCCTTTACCAAACGGACGAACGTTTATGGCCGAAACGGTTAAGGCACGTCAGGCTATATGACGGTTCCGTATAGGATACAGGTTCGAATCCTGTCGGAGGACGAATACTTTTTATGAAAATTTCACGGACATTCAGACCGGTGAATGTTATTTCATACTGTATTTTATAAACAGAGCATTTACTTAAATATTTGTATCTATAAAAAGAATGTTAAACATAAAAATGTCTTTATATATATATATTTATAAGGTATTTAAATAACACCTTTGCAATTGTTGTCTTTAATGTCGATTGCTAATCATTATTTCATACTCGTTAGGTGTAATCTTAAATACTCGCACAAATATAAAATATACACTAATTCCTTTCTTTTTCAGATAAGCAATATTCTTAAGATCTATGTGATATATATATATATATATATATATATGTGTGTGCGTGTGTATATATATATATATGTATATATATATATTCTTAAGATGTATGTGTTATATATATTTATATGTGTGTGCATGTATATGTATATATATATATATATATATTGCTAAGAAGTATGTGATATATATATATATGTGTATGCGTGTATATATATATATATATATATATATATATATATGTATGTATGTGTATGTGTATATATATATATATATATATATATATATATATATATATATATATATATATATATATATATATATTAAATGAAACGCATTTATTCTTACCGTTATTTTATTACTAGTTTTTCCCGTCTTATTGTTAATTTTACATTTCGGCCGCTAAAAAAAGAAACAGGACAAATTCACCTCTAATAAATTTTTCTTAGCAAGTACATATATTTATTTCTTTTGCCATGTACAATAACTTTCCGATACATCTCCCGACTATCCCATCTTCCCTGCATTCCTTTCCCTTTTTGCATGTTCGAAAGTATACTTTTTCGCCAGGTTTGAAGTATGTTTGCGTATCGGATTTTTTTCTTGTTTTCGACCTACTATTTATCCGGCCGCAATTCATCAAACACCGATCTAATTTTCCTTACGAACATTAGTTCTGCAGGGGACATAGCTGATACTGTGTTAGGCTTAGCTGTCACTCTATGTACACGTAAAAACTGCTGTAACAACGTAAACTTAGTTGAACTTAGTTTCCATTAATTATTATAATGCCCCTTTCAATGTATCAACAAAGTGTTCTGCTTGGCCATTCGATCATATGGTAGTTGCCCTGTGTCCTTGAGGACGTCTGTGTATCTGAGTACAGTGGATAAAGGCGTTAGATAGATCCAGTGACAGGACCCAAAGAGTATGAGTTCGATACCCGATCAAGGCAGTGGAGAACTTTCAGAGGGAAATTAAGAGGAGATAACTGATAACTGACATCCATTAAACATGGCACGTGGAACTAGAACAATCTACCCCAGTGAGCGAAATAAAGGGTTCAGTTCGACATTCCAACCACCTGAGGAAGGCCGGAGCGTACAACGGCCAAAACATTGTAATAAATATGGTGACAAAGATTAGGACAATAGCCCGAATAATATAAATAATGTACATAATACGTCATCTCAGAAATAGACAGATACTGTATGAATTTCTTTCAACATTCTTTTCTGAAGTCATGCAGGCATTACCATTACCATTAAGATCTCGTCGTAGATTTAGAAAATGTTGTCACCGTTAGTTTTCGAATTAATTTTCTTTTCTCATTCCATTTAGACCTTACTTGATTTTTTTTATAATAAAAGTATGAATCTGAGTTTTTTCAATTTCATTTCAGCGTCACTGGGAGATCACGTACGGTATTGCAGAGAACTTACCGACTTTCATTCTCATCGTTGCAATTACAGTAAAAAAAAATATGACGACTCATCTGCGTGACGTAACATTTTGATGGAAGGAATTCCATTTTAATATTTCAATTCAACATAGCCCACGTGCCAGTTTATCATATAAGACAAACTTCCATTTAATATGTGATCGAAAAGATTAAGCATAAACTACAAGAAGACAGAATGTCTGTTGATCAGCAAAAGGATGGGCCCAAAATTCAAATTACAGGACGGGAATACTAAAATAAAACAGGTAGAGAAATTTAGGTATCTTGGAAGTGTTCTAACAGAGGACATAAAGTCCCACACTGAGGTCAGAAGATTTATTGTGATTGCCACAACGCATTCCATAATCGAGATAATCAGAGTATTGGAAACAAAGAAAAGAGTACTGAACTCATACGCGATATCTATCCTCCTGTATGGAAAAGAAAGCTGAACAATTTTCTCAAAGATGAGGAAGATACTTGAAGCAACAGAAATGTGTCTCTACAGAAATATGCTGTGGATACCATGCAGCGAACAAGTGAGCAACAAGTTTTTGAAGAGAATAGAAACAAAAAGCAAGTTTATACTTAACATCACGAAGAATCAAATTACTGGGTAACGTAAAGAGGAAGGATGGCTTGGAAAATCTGATACTCTCGGGACAGATTGACGGAAAGAGATACAAAGAAAAGAAGCGCGTAAAATACTTGATGGAATTGAGTGAATGGATGGTAGGACAGGGTTTGGGGGAAATAGCAAAAAGACAAATCTTATTAAGAGCTACAACGGAAAGGAAGATGTAGAGGGCTATGGTCACCTACGTCCTGAAGTGACACAAAACATAAAAGAAGAAGAATTCAACAGATTTGTCCACCAAAGATGTAGTCGATTCGATGTATATGTCTGTATACCTTTTTTTCGATCCGAAAATAGATAACAATAGATAGCGGGCCATCTGCCGTGTAAACCTTCTAGCATGCATTAATTTATTATTTTCTTGCACAGCAAAAATTATTCCCAACCCCTCTTTCTAAATCGCAGCCGATAAAAGAGTACTTGCTCACTGTGCTATCGCTTTTAAAGAACCATCATTGTGCTTATGCAAAATTAAAGCACCGATAACTTTGTTACTAGCGTCGATCGCCACGACTTATTGTAATTTTTTGGATCAAAATGCGACAGAAACAAGTCGGACATTTTTGAATGCTTTGTGGTATTCAGCCGTTCAATTTCACTTGAAGTCTTTTTTTAAGGAAAATATTTGAGGTGGCAGCATACGTAAGATTTGTTTAGATTTATAAGTGTTTAACTGTGTGTGTGTTCTTGTTTGTATATATAATTCCCAAATGCCACATATACAGATTTGTCATTAATACAGATAAATATTTACAACGTTTTGGTTTGGGCTGACTCACAAAAACAGCACAAGAGGAAATAGCTGAGAATTTTACAAATGTATTATATATATATATATATATATATATATATATATATATATATATATATATATATATATATATATGTGTGTGTGTGTGTGTGTGTGTGTATGTATGTATATATATATATATATGCATATGTATATGCATACATATATATACATACATATATACAAATATATCCACACATACACACACACACACACACACATATATATATATATATATATATATATATATATATATATATATATATATATATATATATATATATGGAAGAAGTGCACCTTAATAATGGCTCCTATTAAATGTTGGTCTACCAAATCGGCAGGGTGCACTGGTACCCTGACGATCCGCGTAGGTGAAACCTAGGTAGGTTTATCTGGCTCTTTATGTTCATAATTAGATTTGCTCTACTTAGTGTATTGAGCACTTTACTCAGTTACTTTTGCTTTACTTGTTTTGGAGGGTTTTTTTCTTTGGACTATGAACTTGGATTCTGGACGATTGTTTTCGCCTCAATTGCATGTTCTTAGTTCCTTCTTTTTTATCCCTTCTTCTTCCTCGGGTATTGATTCGTTCATTCACAAGCCAAAACACCTAATGTTTTTCCAAACTAGTATTATTACTTATATATATATATATATATATATATATATATATATATGGCGTGGAGATTATGTAGCAGCGAGGTTTGAAGAATGTTGTTGGCAGTTTGAAAAAGAACATTGATAAATTGTATAAACTTAGATATAAAATATCTGCTTAATCACAACTATAGTTCCACCATTTTGGTTAATCAGATCGGCATTGTTCGGAAATGATTTTCATCTGGCGATTACTACCTTATACGTCCATTTGGCGAAAGTGTATTCGTGAGTTAGCAACTAATTTCCATCATAAATTGAAAGCTATCTTGTTCTGTTCGTCATAGAAATCATGTTATTACTGAAAACCTTTCCCGTTTAGTGATATCTACTACTACTTTTTTTTAAACATTTTTATATACTCATTATTACTGTACCGTTTTTTACTGTTATATAATTATATATCTCTATCTATAAAAGGCAGGATGTGTGCGTGTGTGTGTGTGTGTGTGTGTGTGTGTGTGTGTGTGTGTGTGTGTGTGTGTGTGTGTGTAACGAATGCACGGCCGCAATTTTCGCCGGCCATTTGCGGCCATTTTCTACTGGCCAGAGTGAGAGCAAATAGCTGGCTGCCACGAATAGGCGGGAAGATTCTATTGGCCAGCTTGAGAGCAAACAGCTGATTGACACGAATGTTATCTAGCATGCAAAAAAATCGATAGCTGCATTCGTCACAAGTGGGAAAAATTTAAATCTGCATGGCACTTTACTCCAATTGGCTCATTCGTTTGCTTAAACTCAACGTTTATTCTGATTCTGCAGAACTTGGTTGGGTGTGAAAAAGTATTTGTTGTTAACATTCTTTTTTCATTCGGTTTTTCCAGTTACGAGTCCTTTTTTAAAAGTTGATCGTTTTGTGTTCATTTTGTTTAGTTCTTTTTTCGTAACAGATTTAATGTTTAGTATAGAGCTTAGAAAAAATTCGCAGTGTGAGATAGGCAAGAAGTAAGGCATGTAGCAACATCAGCACGGCAAAGGGCACTCCTTTAAATTGATAGCGATTGGTGTATGAGTCGTACGATTTTTTAATCACGCACGGGCAACGCCGAGCCATGCTGCTATTATATATATATATATATATATATATATATATATATATATATGTGTGTGTGTGTGTGTGTGTGTGTGTGTGTGTGTGTGTGTGTGATAGCATATTTTTTAAGTTAGCAATTCAGACCTCGTTTCATTTTCAAAATTTTGTTTATCTTGACGCTTCAAGTAAGGATGTATCTCAGATAAAGCAGAAGTTCATTTTTGTAATATTGCTATGCCTAAAACAGGCAGTAAATAGGTAGTTTATTTCTATTAAAGTTCTCTTTTAAAAGAATTTTAAATTGAAACCTGATATATAATTAACAAAAAGGATAAGTAAATAATACATGTGCTTGTCTATTTGGGAAGAAAACATTCTATAATACTTGTTTCACTGAAAATGTAATTCTGTTAAGGCTTTTTTTTTGTCTGGTGTGCAAAGAATATATTTCTTTTTCTAGCATTATGTGTGAAGAAAATGATTAAACGATAGATCATTTCGCGCGCTTGAAACGAACCCGACATTGAGCATTTTCGTCCTTAAACTATGATCTCAAATGAAATCTCTTGTTCGCAAATTAGAAAATTACAATATATATCAGGTTTTCTCCAAAAAAAAGTTCGTTTTTTCCAATGTTATTTCAATTAACACGCAACATATTTATACCGCAGTGTTTTATGGATTCGTCTAGCGACTACCAAGGGCTTACGGCCACATCACATTGAAATATCGGATCTCATACAATCACCGGAGATAAGCAACATCGACACTGGTTTCTACATAACCGGGTGCCCGCTTTGGAATAAGAGGTTCTAGATTGGATGCATGGCAGGTGCAATGGATAATGGCACGGTATTGGAAATCGAAGGGCCGTTTCCCAGTATCAGTGGGGTACTTTATAAGCACATACACGCAAATAACCTGGGGTAAGGTATGATTCCACCTCTTCTCTTCCCAGCTATTGGGTAATTAGTAGGACTTGTATCAGTAAATCATTTTTATCGCAAAAGAAAAAAAAATCTTAAAATCTAAAAAAAATTCCGCCTTTAAGTAATCTCCAGAAGGTTAGTAAGACGGAAAAATCAAATCAATCAACCAATCTTCCTCTCCGTGTCTTTTTTAGCGCTTTAAAATAATTAGTTTAAAAAATTGTTTATAAATGATAGGATTGAAATAAACGGGAAAAACTAAACGAATTTATGTCACAACTCTCTCTCTCTCTCTCTCTCTCTCTCTCCATATATATATATATATATATATATATATATATATATATATATATATATATATATATATATATATACCCAAGAGGATAGAATCCATGTAGAATTCAATGTCCAGGACAGAGTAACAGTATAATATAAAAGGCTCAAACACTAATATTCTATGGTTATAATTTATTACATTGGAATCGTAATCACGATTCAATTCATCAGACCTACAAATCCAAAAAGAAATCGTAAATTATATTCCGATTTCTGTTTTAATTTGTAGGTCTGATAAATTGGATCGTGATTACGATTCCAATGTAATAAATTATAACCATACAATATTAGTGTTTGAGACTTTCATATATATATATATATATATATATATATATATATATATATATATATATATATATATATATATATGCCCATGTGTGTATATGCGCGTGTTTGTGTGCGTGTGCTTGAGGCAGGAAGGTTTCTTTTTCGTGTGAGTAGGCGAGAGATTTGTATTGCCGTTTTACAAAGATCCAGAAGACACTTGCCTCTTCTATTATATGTTTATGCTTTCGTGTCAAACGAGGCTATGTCATTCACTTTTAATTATCGTGACATACGCCAGATATTGTGTAACTGAAAACGTGGCGGCACGGCTGTATTTGATTTACTTAAGGATAATGGAATAGCTTTCTTGCAAAATGAACAAAAAGGCGACGAGTGGAGAATTTTTTAGTAAGAATTCTCACAAGTAATTTTTTTCCCAGTATCTAGCGCATTATTAATTGTCACGATAAATATTTAATTAAAAAAAAAGAGAAAAAGAACAAAGTTTAAATTTCAAAGCCGTCAAAAGTTTGACATTCACCAACTGCTTTTCCTGCACACTCTTTGTGTTAGGGGAAGATTTGATAAAACAACTATTGAAAGGAAAAGTCGAAAAAAATTGCGCAGATATTGTAAAGAAAATTATTTAATATTGTGAAGGAAGTTAACTGTGTAAAGAAATAAGAAATAGATTAATAAAATGTGAAAAAAAGCCCTGTTTTTAGCGTAAACAAATCCAACGAAGAAAATAAAATACAAATTGTAATAACAATGTTCTTACCATTTCTAGTAGACATTATTCGGACTATTGTCCTCAGCTTTGTCGCCATATTTATTACAACGTTTCGGCCTTTCAGTATCTGTCTATATTTCTGAGATGAGGTATTATGTAAAATATTTATATTATTCGGACTATTGACCTCATCTTTGTCGCCATATTTATTACAACGTTTCGGCTGTTGTACGCTCCGGCCTTCTTCAGTTAGTTGAAATGTCGAACTGAACCCTTTATTTCGCTCACTGGTGTAGACTGTTCTAGATCCACGTGCCATGTTTAATGGATGTCAGTTAGCAGTTACCTCCTGTTAATTTCCCTCCGAAAGTTCTCCACTGCCTTAACCGGGTATTGAACTCACACTCTTTGGGTCCTGTCACTGTGCCATATGTGCTCAAGGACACATGGCACAGTGGATAAAGGCATTGGTTAGATCCAGTGACAGGATTACGTTGTAATAAATATGGCGACAAAGATGAGGACAATAGTCCGAATAATGTAAATATTTTACATAATGCCTCATCTCAGAAATATAGACAGATACTGAAAGGCCGAAACGTTGTAATAAATATGGCGACAAAGCTGAGGACAATAGTCCGAATAATGTAAATAATGTACATAATACCTCATCTAAGAAATATAGACAGATACTGAAAGACCGAAACGTTGTAATGAATATGGCGACAAAGATGCGGACAATAGTCCGAATAATGTAAATAATTTACATAATCTCAGAAATATAGACAGATATTTCTAGTGGGTATATCAAAACAGTTATTATTACATATTATTTCCAATCAAGCTATACGGTATTGAACATGTAAATAAAATCGGGAAACTCTAGAAGTCCAAAAATAAATATCTCCAAAAATGAGGTTTATTGTATTTCCTATGTCTGTGGTGGTCACTTTACCATCAAAACATTCAGGAAATGCACAGGTTTAATAGAAGGGTAGACTGGACTATCTAGCCTCGGGTAAACCGTGGAGAAACAATATGAACGCCAGATGGGATATTTTTAAAAAATTGGCTTGTGTATTTTCGATCCAGACTCATATTTATAGTGGTTTTATGCAGATGTGAGGTAGAGAACGGTATGTTTACAGGGTTCGATGGATGAACTGTCGTCTATATTACGCAAAAATGTAATAAATAGAATATAAATTAAAACTATATTTTCATTAAAATATATGTGTGTGTATGTGTGTGTGTGTCATTTGTTGTTTTATTTTCCTTTATTTTTCTTTCCATTATTATCATCATACAAATAATGCCCTGATTACCAAAACATAACAGAATGGCAGATCATAATTATGGAAGATAATATTTGATTAAAATGGCCAAACATGGCTGTTGATACCTCGATTCTACCGGCCTCAGTTAGAAATGGATAACATAAACGTAGTGTGTGTGTGTGTGTGTGTGTGTGTGTGTGTGTGTGTGTGTGTGAGAGAGAGAGAGAGAGAGAGAGAGAGAGAGAGAGACAATAGCAGGCAAATGAATGGTCAATACTAATCCGAAATGAAAAATGATTTACTTACATTGTGTTTATCTGTAGATGTTACTTTAATGCTTTCTTGACTTTAGGCTATTTTATTCTATCATTAAATATACATTCTTACTGTTGAATTGAAGTCTTCATATATTTAAAATAGTCTACACTTTATATATATGTTTGTAAATCAATTCAACTCGAGCAAGGTGTTAATACCACTAAATTTTCAAGGGATTACTGGGAGGAAAAGAAAATGAAATACATTAGAAGAAACTAAAAATCCCATCCTAAACAGGAAACAAGGAATAAACCTCTACTCTTATTCAAAAGACTCGAGAGGAGTGTGAACTGGACGATGTGTAAACCTATCTATTCGCATTGAGGTAACATAAATAATTAGTAAAACAAATTCAGGGTTTATGCGGAGACATTTTGAAGTATAAAATTGAAGAGGGCTTTAGAAGAAACCCGAAATCAAATCTTAAAAATGAAACAAGGGATAAACATCTTCTTTTGGCGAGCGATGATTGTGATAGAAAAGAACTTGCTGGCTACATCATGGCATATTTTGAGCTCTGATATTTAAATTAGTCCAAAGAGACGTCATGTGCAAGACGTTTCCCTGCAGTGAGAGTGCATCTGTAAAGAATCTATTGAATATTTATAAGCATTATTATTATTATTATTATTATTATTGATGTTGTTGCTGTTGTTGTTTCCTTTGATTTCCTTCCGTTTTCCAACCAGAAAGCTAAAGTCAAAAATCGATTAATTACATTTTCCACTTATCATTTTTGTAGTAAATAAAATCATATTTTACAGAGATCAAGTTCTTCGTAAGGTGCGAGCTGTATTCTTTTTAAGGCACGGGCTATCAGGACTCCCTTCAATGAGTTTATCGGAAAGTTTTTCAATCTATCCGAATGCTCCAACTACAGGTGGAATTATCGACGACCTTATGTGCCACATTTTTTGGAGATTTTCGGCTCCTTGCATTTTGATAGGTTTTAAAAATATTTTGACAGCTTTTTCTTCAAAGATGCATCATCATCATCATCATCATTATCATTATTATTATTATTATTATTATTGTTATTATTATTATTATTATTATTATTATTATTATTATTATTATTATTATTATTATCTTTGATATCTGGCGTTTACACATTTCGCAGGGACCTAAGGTTAGAAATGGCATCATGACACTTTCCACTGCAAAGAAAGAATAAAAAAATAAAAATAAAAATAATTACATAGATAAAGCCCTTCGTAAAGTGTGGGCTGTACTTGTCAGAACAATTTTTTGTATCTCTTTGAGGCATGGACTTCCAGGCATCCTTTCAATTAGCATACTGGAATCTTTTCCAATTATTATTATTATTATTATTATTATTATTATTATTATTATTATTATTATTATTATTATTCTTTCGTAGAAATATTAAATATTTATACACACTTCAAGATATTCTTTCAGTTCACCCTCGTAAATTATAAATCTTAGGTATTTGTTCTGGTTGGTTGGGTGGATTTGGGTAGATATTTCGAGATGAATTTTCCAATTTCTGAGTACTATCGTTAGCCACTATCAAATACTTGTTTTTGTGCTCTGTCGTCGCTTTCTCCACTTTAAAGCATCGTATCTATTTTCGCGTGTTCACCCGATGTTTTATGTCAACCGTTATTCTTGTAATTTTTTTATATATATTATTATTATTATTGAGCTATATTTAGTATATATTTTCCTGAACTTGATATAATTTTCTTAATCGTGATTTGTTTTAATGCTTAATCCTTCTAGTGGCTTTATGGAAATAGATTATTGCTTTTAAACAAAGTAAATTACTCGAGCTGGGTATAGATTGAGGAAGCCGATTCAGATGCATCGATACAGAGTCAGAGAGACATAAAAGAATAGCTACATTGTTTGATTGCACTTGTGGATTTTGCAATTATCTTATTCTCAGAAGAGGTCACTTCAGTATGATCTGAAATGTGAATTCGTTTACTTGTTAGTGAAGAAAGTTTCACGGAGCCAGGATGTAGGAGAAAAACAGCGGGTTAGTCGCCATCCCGTGCAGCCCGGGGCAAAACGGGTAAGATTGGAACAGAGTTCAATAAATTCAATCGTCTGGCCAGTGTGTGACAAAAAGTATATACACAGACAGAGACTGACACGAAAAGAAAATACGTATATAAAACAGATGTAAGGAAAAAAAAATATTATATAAAAAAACGCGCTCAGAAAAGCCTACAGTGAAACACATACACATTACAAATAGAAAGACATAGAAAATAGAATAGAAAAGGCATAAAAATCGGACACACACGCGAATTTCATAGAGAAGCAACGCATACAAATACAGACGCACAAACTCAGTTACCCCAACGCGCATAGAATCTCACTAAGGGTTCTGTCACATTAACGCATACGCCTCATTTATAATTACTGACATTAATATACACACACTCATAAAAAACACACATACAAACCAACCCTCACAAAATACTTATACAACTACAAACAAACACCTACGCATTAACACAGAGAGGCACCCATACATAAAAATAAATTTATAAAGATTAAAATTGGAATATTCATAGCGAATAACACAATACTAATATAAGCGTACATACACGTCGAATGATACGTTTATGCAGAATCCATACACACGCATAAACATAATTACATACACACGCATAAACATAATTACATACACACGCATAAACACAGAAAGATAGGAACCTAAACGCCTACAAAAAAAACGGACTCCTATATACATACACAAACACGGACAAGGACCCGCCGTTTCGTGGCTAGATTAATCCATATTCATCCTTAGGTATTCCTTTCGTAAAGATTAAGTTCCACTCAGACAATTTCATTGTCAGACAGTTACTTTGCGGAACACACTCCTGAAACCTTGTCTCCCTAATCACAGTATTTTTCAAATCCAGAGTTTTATTTTATCTATCCTACATATCCTCATAATATCCACTTCTTACTTCGTGCATGACAAACTCATTCCGTGAAGCTTTACCTTGTGCGGTTGTGGACATTGTTCGTTAGAAATAAAGAAAATACTTTTGAAATATCACGTAATATCAGTCCTCGTGTATGACAGTCAATGATGGACAATCTCCCCACAAACAAAGAAGTGACATGAAGCAACAGAAATGTGTTACTACTGAAGGATGCTGAGAATACAATGAACTGGAAATGAGAGCAACAGCGAAATTTTATGGTAAATAGAAACAAAAAAACGAAACTTATACTTAACATCAGTAAGAGACAGTTGAAATTTCTAGATAGTGAAGGAAGTGGGTTTGATTGAGAAAAGGTGGGGGCAGAGGACAACAACGTATAACTCAACGAGCTTGAGTAAATTGATTAAAGGTTTAGGAGAAATAACTTAAAGACAACATTTATTAACAGCTACAAATGAGAGGAAATTGTAGTGAGCCATGATCGCCAACGTCCCGAAGGGAAAAGGAAAACAGATTAGGTGAACAATAGTATAAAATACTAAAACAACTACACGCCCCAAAACGTATAACCAAAATAAGAACACTAACAATCTTAAATGCATATAAATCACATATACACCGTAAGATGAAAAGCTCATCTAGACGCATGAACTCAAACAGAGAAATACAAACAACCGTAAAAACATTTTAGAATTCAGTTTTGCTTCACTAAACGAGACTTCCGTTCAAATCTAGTGTTTAGTCCAGTGGTTTTCTACCATGGTTCCGTGGAACCCTAGCGTTCCGCCAGTAAAGCCCAGGGGTTCCGCAAGAAGTTATACAAGTACTATGATTGACAGTAATTTTTAATTCTCCTGTGCAGATATGTGTGTTGAGGTACTTCCACTAAATCAATAACAAAACAGCATAATATGAATAAAAAAAATGTCCCAAACTTAATAAAACAAACTTTTTTCAAGTTTCAAGTTTCTCATTTAATTTTTAATGAAAATAAATGCAATCCATTTAAACTGAAGTTTTTTAATCCATGTGTAATAACCGTAGAAGCAAGATTAAAATTGCATATGGACGTATACAATATTTTTACTGTTTGTCTTTGTATTTTTTGTAAATAAATCTGAATATGAGTATTTTTATTTTATTTTAATAATTGAAAGCTTTTTTTTGCATAAGACAATTAATTTATTGCAGGGGTTCCTTGAGTCACTGGAATATTTCCTTGTGGTTCCGCTCCAGCAAAAAGATTTAACCTCCATCTACGAGGTAAAAATAGATGGAGTCTTGTCTTTCCCATGTCATTTGTGCTGAAGGCTAAGTGGGAAATTGAATGAGACTTCTATGCCGATACTTGGCATCTCGATTTTAATCTCATTTTCACTGACGTTATGTGTGTTCCCTCTGTCTTATCTACACATATTTTCATCGCAACAGCTCCGACGGACTATTTTCCTCTGATACCTTACTACGTGAATTTAAGCGTGCTACTACATTAGCATCGAAGTCCCGCCGTCTTACTGTTGAAATAGTTAAATGTAATCGCCACTTCTACTGCAACGGTTTCTTTTCTCGCATTTCCTGACTGTGGAACTCTCTTCCTTTATACTTGCATCCCTGAAAACTAAAATCTTCAACAATTTACATCCAACTTCACTCGCCGTCTTCGGTCTTCTTAAATCCTGTTCATTTTTTATCCTTTTCACAGTCCCCACCCCACACATACCAAGTCTTTTCTCTCACTTTCATTCTTTGTAAACCCTTGCGTACTACTATTATTCCCGCCTTGCTTAGGGTGAAATTATTCATATATACATACATATAGACTACCTCAATATCCTATGTACAATGTGTATAAAACACAAACTCAAAATGTTCAAATTAGTTCACTGTATCGTTCCAGTTCATTTTTCTCTTCAGAATCCATCATTACCCATTTATAAATCTACCATATTTTCGTGCATTGAATATTGCTGCCATATCCGATCTGGTTCTCCTAATATATATCTCGAGATTCTTGACAAAATACAAAGGATTTGTAATGTAGCCGATCTTGACCTGGCAATTCATGTTCAATCACTTTCTCACCAACATTGTATTAATATCCCGCTGTCTTTTCTGCAAATAATTTAATGGCATCTGATCTGATATCTTTTCTCTCCCTAGTGCCTCGACTGAATGATTTGGTTTGGTTTGGTTTACGGCATATCAACCTCAATGGGTCATTTAATGACAATTACATTTTTTTTCCTGTTAATATTTTTGATTTGTCAAAAATCTATTTCTGCTAATATTTTTCCTGAAATTGTATAGCTGGTAGTATAATTTTAAAAAATGTATTGCAGTTATATTTTTTCCAAAAACGTATTGCTGGTAATAGTATTTCTTCTTCAAAAATTTATTGCTGGTAATAAATTTACAAAGTATTTCTGGTATTAAAACCTAGTTTTACACTTTCATAATGCTTTTTTACCACAGTTTCGGAGTTAACTATTTCCTCATAGCTGGGACCCTAACAGGTGCTACCACCCCAGGTCAGGGCGGACCTGGGAACACCTCAATTAAGAGGTGGTTCCACGCTCCTCAAAACCTCCTTATCAGAGGCCTTACTGTTGGACGTAGTTTATCGTCATACCCCTGACGCCGATGAAGTTTATCGTCATACTCAGGACGGTCGACTGAATGAATTTAATCGTAATGTATTTGTCTATATATTGTATTACGATGAAACCACCTCTTAATTGTTGGTGTTCACAGGTCCGCCCTGACCCGGGGTGGATATAGAAAACTAGGTCTCAGTACTTCGTTACGACCGTATCGTTCAATTCTAAAAGTTAATTTTTCTGACTTCTCACCTGTGGAAATCCCTTCGGGTTTATTTCTTCCCTGTCACTTATAATCTTCAAAACTTTCAATGCAACGCCAGTCGCCATCTTGTCTTCGTGATGTCAGTTCCTTTATTGTCTTTTTTTTTTTTACTTTCTACTCCCTAAAGTCTTCTCATTCAATTTCACTCCCTGTAACACCCCGCGTCCTAATGGCATTAACGCCTTGCTTGGAGTGAAACGATCCAAATATGGAGAGGAAAGCACAGAGAAAAACTCTAAATAGAGACACAAAACAAAAACACAATTGAACGGGGCTGATTTCTTTATTGATACTGGACATTTTGTCTTATCCAAAATAATTTTGCCATGCACTTAGTTTTCCTTCCCTACCCTTAAACCTCTTCTTTATGTCAACAATCCGTCGGCCACTACCGTTTCAGAAACCGTAAAAACTATTCGTGCTTTGGCCATTTTGTTACTTGTGTTTTGTGATATTTCATTTTTTTTCCCTTATGGGTGGGTGTATTTTTTTTATTAATTTCTCCAGTTTCCCTTTCTTTCTTCGTTCGGTCTGAGTAAACAGCAGACTTGAACAACGACCCGTATTCCCCTTCCTTGCATTTCTTATCACGGTAATGCACGCATGTATTTTCTTTGCGGACACGTGAATGTTTGCAGCGTGACACTCCCTCCTTTGTCCGCGTCATTAGGCTTAACGACAGCGTCATGTGCGCTTTTGTCCGAAAGGAACTCTCTTTCCACCAAACGCACCTTTCCCTTTCTTTTTCCAGTTTTCATTTACAACATGAGGTTTTATTTTATTTTGATTGGTCGATTTGCATTTAGTCATAATGATATCCTGCAAGAGACCAATCGAGAGAGCGTTATAATTAAAATTTATTTAACATATTTTTTACTCAATGATCGATAAAAGCAACTGTCGCTTAAACAGTAATGTTTAAGAAGTCATTTCGATATTATATTATTCAGAAACCGTTAAAAATTGGTGGTCAGTGTTTAACCCAGATTGTCTTCTTTGATCCTTATTTATCGTTTACCTTCAGGAGTTTGACGACCACGGCTCTCCTCAACTTCCTGTCTCTTGTAGCATTAAACAATTTTGGCTCTCTAGTAACATTTCTTTCTTACTGTGCCATCTATTCACAAAATATCATACAGTAAGTTCCCCTGCTTCATTCAATAGGTCTTGTGAGTATTAAGTTTTCCGAGCCGTCCTTTTGTCATTATGTACCCCAGCGATGTAAAATTTACATTGTACTGAACATCCCTCTGTTGAATCACATCTCTGTCGGCTAGAGTTTTGGTGTTTCGAAAACAGTAGAAAAATTAAAAGTGAACGAATCAAAGTATAATTGAAAAAGAAACGTCCGACAAATGGCAAAACATACACAATCAATCACGATTATGAAAATAATTGGAAAGAAGAAGAAGAAGAAGAAGAAGAAGAAGAAGAAGAAGAAGAAGAAGAAGAAGGGGAAGAAGAAGAAGAAGAAGGGGAAGTAGGAAATCAAATGGAGGTAATTTAACGAATGAAAATTTAAAATACATAGAAAACACGCTCTCTCCCAGAAACTGTAACTAAGGTCTGCTCAGCATAGTTGCAGTATAAACCACAGGTGGGCTCTGTGGGTGTTGAGTAAACACAAATGTGCATGAGCGAGAGTCTGTAATAGGGACTGGCTAGCCACCCTAATAGACGGGTATCCTCGAATACGAGTGTATGGTGGTTTAAACAAAGAAGAAAATAATAATAATAATAATGGAATAAAGGTGAAAAAAGACGGGAGATGAAATGACCATGATTTAGAAAAGGAGACAATCGAGCAGCCAGGGGTTAGGAAAGAAGGGAGAAAATAAAATGTTTGATAGGTTTTAGAAGAAGAGGTTAAAACAGAAGTTAATTCAACGTATTGTTGCTTTTAATAACAACAAAGAAACTGGGAATTAAGATAATGAAAAGTTTACTGAAAAGAAATGGTAATTTATAATAGTTACGTTTAGAATGAATATAATGAGGGAGAAAATGAACGCAATGAAGAAATTTATTTGATGAAGAAGAATTTTGAAATAAATTTCGAAAAATGTGAATGATTGCCTAAACAAGCTGGTCATCGAGAAGAAAGATAAACACGATCACAAACTTTCGGTGAAAATGAAAAAAAAAAATTCTAAGAAGAATATTTATCAGTATAAATGAAAAAGTAATGATGCAGAATGTAAAATAGAAAATAGACGAGAACGCTAAAAGTATTTATTTGACGAAACAAACAAATATTAATATATTATGATAGAAATGGTTATAAATAGAAGCCGGCGACTGAAAATATAAAACGAACTTAAGAGATATGATTTCAAATGATACAAAGAATTAAGGAAACATTGAAAAGTTCATAAAGATAAAAAAAATAAAAGTCTTTAAAAAAACAAACTTCCTACTAGGATTTGTCTAAAAGAAAAAAATAACCCCAAACTATAATTGTATATAATAAAGAGTTGCACGACTTTTCTATATGTTTTTCTTTGTCTACATGTAACTTCTAAAATAATAATAATAAAAAAATTAACGTGTCTTCATTACAATTTCTGGTGAGGTATGAAGTAATTACCGTATATACACGTGTACAATGCGACATTTGGAGACATAATTTTGAAGCTAATTTGACTAAAGTAAATGGATATATAGTTTGGTCAACGACGTAGCCAGGGCCGGCAGTAAATTCACTAATTTTATATCTCGTATAGGATGCAACCCCCTTAAAAGTAGCCTCAAAATTAGGTCTTCAAAAGTCGCCTGATACGCGAGTATATACGGTTTGTGTCATCTCCATGGAATCTGAGTTCAGTTGCTACAATTTAGCTGTAAAATGAACTTGAAAATAATAAGCAAGTCAGCACAATTTGATATTACACTGAACCTTGGCAGAATTCTGTCGAATGATATTTTGATTCTAGGTAGAGATCACAGAAAATATTTTCCTTGACAGAAGATCCATGCGTATATAATCCCATCAATGCTTAAAGCTATTATGCTAGTAAAAATAATGTGCCCTTCTGAATACAAAATGAGAAGAAATCGTAAAAGGTTATATCAGCGCAGTTTTATGTATTAAACAGTTTAATGTGGGATTTTTTTAAAATAGGTACAATCGAGTCGCGAAAGAAGTATGAAATATACTTGTGACGGCGAATTTGTAAAATTGACAAATACTGGAAATTTAGCAATTAAAGAATAGAAAGATAAAGAAAAGAAAAGACACATCCGGGTGAATATAAAATCCAGTCAGATTCAATTAGTGATATACACTCAGTGTTGCGCAGAGATCACCTGAAAAGAGAATCAGTAATATTTATGATTGCTGCACAGATCAGGTACCGTTTATTAGATGAAAGCAAAAAAGCACAAACCCTAGAAAAAATGTGTATGATTTTTGAGGGTAATCATTTGAAATTGTAAATTAATTTTAAATGAATACATCAAGGTGGTTCAAATATTATTCAAAAATAGACAAGGCGATGTTTTTTTTTTTTAATGACATATGCCTATTTATTCTCATGTAACTAATAAGTCGGTGAATCTAGTGGTGAGAGATTTCTTGCCAATTCTTCGTTTGCGGAGCAGTGCATAATTTGGTAACGTTAGCGTCGCCTCCTTTGACACAAATGTCGAAAAGTGTCGGCTTGAAGTACAAGAAAAATCTGTTTCAGGGATCCAAATAAGTTTATATACCTAGCGTCTTGGCTTCAGTCACTTTACCACCGCCCTAAAATTGCTTCCCTGTGCTTTTTCTTGGTTAGATGTAAGTACTATGCTAACAGTTTTCTTTCTCGTTGTACAATCTTCGTGGTACTTCCATTGTGGTACTATCTTCTGGTTCCATGCTTTCTGGGTAACTTTGATCTTCATAAATGTAAATGCAATGTCAAATGTTATCTACGTTCTTTTTGATTACTTTTCTATTGTTCCCGCTTTTTCATGATACATTCCTTTTTCAAATTCTTTCACATCCACACAGTAACCCTATGTTTGGGGTGAATTTGCTTAAATAAATAAATGAAAAATAAAATAAATAAATAAAATTTAGTAAAAATATTGAATCAAACGTAATTTGATGCAAGCGAATTATTAGACACTGGAGACAAAGTAAACCTAATAAAATAATCATAATATATATATATATATATATATATATATATATATATATATATATATATATATATATATATATATATATGTGTGTGTGTGTGTGTGTGTGTGTGTGTGTGTGTGTGTGTGTATGTATGTATTCCAGTATTCTCTGTCATTTTTTATTATTTTGTTATTTTTTCAACCCTTCTGATCATTTTGGCCGCCATGGGTTTTGCAGTAAATATCTAGATCATCCATAACTTTTGTATTATCCTCTCAAATTACACCAAAATCTCAGAAAATAACAAATAATATCGTATGTATTGTCAGTGAAAATTATAGAATATAAAACAACTTTAACAAAAAATTATACCTACTTTTCTGACGAAAACAATGCCGTTCTGAAAATTTTGCCCGCAACTGTATGTATATATATATTGTTGTGAGACCGATACTTCCCTACATCATGGACTTTCCCGGTACTATATTATTATGTGAATGGTAGTATCATGGGAGGAGTAGCACCAGTAATGCGCAGCCGCGTACGATACCAATATCGGACACCACTGGATAGTAAGCTCTGCTTACACTATTCTTTGTAACTTTTCTGTTTAATATATCTTTCTTACCTTTAACCCGTGTTCCGTGTTTTCCTTCCGTGGCCCCTACTTCGGGTCCACATCATATATATATAGGAAATTCGTTGGCATATAATCCAAGTGGATCCTAATAATACAATAAGAATATTAAAATTGATTCGCATAGAGAGCTCAATGTTTTATTCAAACAAAACATATAAATTACACACAATAGAAAAGAAGAAAATTACTTTCTTGATGCATATTCATTTTATTCCAAGTAATTTCGACATTAGCACAATGACGTCATCAGCGTCTATTTTTTTTATAAGAGAAATGATTGTTGCATTCATCATTTTTCTAAGACAACATTGTTGTGTTCATCTGAAAATTAAATTTTTCCATGTGAATAGAAAAACTCTAAGGTTATTTACTGTACATTTTTTTTTAAATTTCATCTAGACACACGTGTAAACGTCAAGGGAGGTAACAAGTTATTGTAATCTAAATATTTTTAAAAAAAGAAAAACTATTTAAAACTATTAGTTAAGACATAGATATTTTAAACTATCTTCTGTAAACATTTTAATATATTTGTACAGTATTCATAATTAATTTTATTAAGTGTTTTACCATGAGTAGTGCATCGTGATTTTCTTCCCGAAAATATGTTTACCCAATCACTAAAACATTGACCGCTTATAGTCTAGAGCCAACTGTTATCTATCCTTCATATCCTCACAATATATACCTCTTGCACTTAAAAGACTTTCATTTAGTAACCCTATACCTTAAGTGAATCGTGGACCCTTCATTGTGGGAACTATAATACTACTACTACTATTACTAATACTACTACTAATAATAAAGGTTGTGCTTACCATTATTGGAGTCTTTAGAATTTAAATACTTGAATTTGTATCGAAACCATGCAGGTAAGATTATTGTGATAATAAGCACGAATGTAAGGAGTCGGGGAAGATTGAAAAGGCTTGTTATACAGTAAATGTCACACGTTGCTAAATGTGTGAAAAAGAAATGATTACAAACAAAAATAATCTAAAGAAGAACAAAAAACAGTCGTGAAGAGAATAAGCAGGAGATGAAAACGAAAAGTAAAGCAAGTAGAAACCGAAAAAAAAAATGTCGACAGTCAAGAAGAAAATAGTGTGAAAAATAAGAAACCCAGACCAAAGATAAGTATGAAATCAGACGGAAGTTTTGAGAGAGAGAGAGAGAGAGAGAGAGAGAGTGTGAGAGAGAAAGAGAAAAAACGCGTGGTCCCGTTCATTTAGAAGTCAAAAGACAAAGAACACAAGCAGGTGTTTCTAATCGATAGACTGTTTTATTTATCTCCACCAAAACAATGATATAAATGACAAAGTTAACCTTGTCGTAAGAAAGGACATTAGATTTTCTTGTTGCGTCTACCATTCCATAAGTTGAAGATAAAAAAAAAATTGCGTCAACATGGACATATTTTATTTTCTCGGCCTCTCTCTTGGATTATTTTTCCATCATAAATATATAAGACCATTCTCTTTAACAATGTGAAACTGTGTCTTTTTATAATTTGTTAGCTTTTCAAAGGATTAATGATAAAATAGTTCGTTTCGTAATGTATTTTTACAAATTCTGCTGTTTCTTCAATTACTGTGAAAAAGGTATACCTATTTCGAGTTTATTTATTTTCTGTTATTTTATCTATTCCCTAATAATTACATTTTAATCGAATTTCCCCAAATCGAGGCTGTAGAGCCATGATTCCGCAAGCGGTTACAGAGTGTCAAAGAATTAGAAACAGAAACATAACTAATAAGTAGGAACAAAAAGAGAAATCAGTAGGTAGCGATTGATATTGCATACATTTTGAAGATTAAGGAACGCAAGGAGCCGGAAGGGAGTTCCATGAGGGAGAAGTGTGAGAAAATAAACTGTTAGCAAAGAATTTACGGTTAAAGCCAGCCATCTCAGATGTAAATTGATGAGATCACGACGCCAGTCTATTAGTGTGCTTAAATTCAAAGTATTTAGGTACCATACCGAAAAGCTTGTCCGAAAAATTACCATGAAACTACTTATAGAAAAGACACACAGCGGCAATCTTACAGCGATGGAAATCTGACTGAAACCGAGCCAGCAGATAAGAACCAATAATATTGGTGATTCTACTTTGGGCTTTATCAAGGATATATATATACAATCTGGGAGCTAAAACCGTTTTCATTATTTGTAAGACATCAGAAATTCTTAGGACCCTGAGCGTGGCGTGTCATTGAATACGACAGACAAGTTGCTTTCATTTAGTTTTTTATTCAATTTCTCATGTGATCAAATATTTTCTTATTCTTTTCTGATGATAAATTATATAAAAAATATATGAACATGTACGTAACATCTTGACCGTGTTTTGAAAATGAAAACATTATATGAAAACATATATACAATAAACTATTTCTTGCTTACAGTTAATATATTTCAACATTGAAAATGGTTAAATATATAATCGAAAGCGCTCGGAAGAAAGGAAAAATTGGTTAATTTCTATATAATTTATCATCCGAAAAGAAAATATATATATATATATATATATATATATATATATATATATATATATATATATATATATATATATATATATTACAGTTTTCATGCATGCGCAGGCAGGTATTGTTACAGAATTACTACTGATGACTTACCATGACAACGCGAACTAAGTGCAATGGTTTGAAACACGTGATTATGTAATTCTGACATTGATTAATTGTCTTTGTTTAAGTTTTAATATAAGAACAAAAAACGTTCTAGGGCAGTAAATACGGTGACAGCAATAGAAGGGGAAGTCACCACTCCGCTCCTAGATTCCATGAAGTGCCTAGCTTCAGCAGATTAAAAACAAACCTCCACGTGATAATAGTCCCGTTCTGTTGAGATCTGGCCTTTCTATCGCCCTCATCATCGCGGTTTCTACAAGGAAATATATATATATATATATATATATATATATATATATATATATATATATATATATATATATATATATATATATATATATATATATATATATATATATATATTTGATATATATGATATGTTATTTGTTTTGTATACGATATATACAGTGCCCCAGCCAAAAAAAAGCAAGCTATTGTCCATCGTTCGTCCAGTCTATGGTGGATTGTTGGAGATTAGAGATTTGTCACTAGAAAGCAGAGACAAGACACAACGCAACAACAACAACAACAACAGAAAAAACAAATAGTGCATATTTAGACAACAAAAAACCATTTAAAGACGTTGTATTACATTATACAGACAATATGTCTGTTTAATTTGATATTATATTTTCGGATTTTCGAATAAGATTTTGTATACCTGGAACAAGGTTCGTGTTCATACGGTGTTTTTGTTCGAGCGATTTTAATCATCAATATTTGAGAAACAAAATCTGTCTATCGGAGGCACGCGTTGTTAGTGACATCCTGGTAATTTTGAAACGCGACATCTGAATTTCAAATAGACGTGTACCATTTAATTGTCGCCACACGCAGAACGGTTTCAAAGACTTAAACCTGCATTGAGAATGAGTGAAAAGCACACGAAAATGGAAATAGATCTAAGAACACACAGGGGGTCATTAAAAGATAAGCATGCTGATAACTACTCCATGATTTCTCGAACTAATCTCAATTTTTTTTTTATAACACTTCACGCGGAACATTTCACTACCAGTTCAAGAAAGACGTTTGGATCACTAACACAAAAAAAGATAATGTCTCATATCGAGAATATTTAACATCGAAAAACATGAAGAAAAACATCAATTATTTTTAATAATATGTGGAAATTTCAACCCTATGCCTGATAACGGTTGCGAGACCGGAAATACGTGTAGCCCAATTATGGAAATTAAATCATTTTTTTTTTTTAAATCCACATTACAACTAAAAACGTTTGCGGTTTCTCTCTTCTTTATATATATATAAATATACACACTTTTCTCTCGTTGAAACTACTATAAGCTCTTCCTTATATATATATATATATATATATATATATATATATATATATATATATATATATATATATATATATATATATATATATATATATTATGTGTAAGTTATTTGTTTTATACTCGTATTAAATATAATTTATTCACACTTCGAGATGCATTAGTTTATGATGAAAGATATATTTTATTTAATACGGTTCCTTTATTTTCTAAAATAATACCTTATATACGACGAGGTGCGTATGCACACGCGCATAACACATACACACAATATATATATATAGATATATACACACACACACTCGTGTATATATATATATATATATATATATATATATATATATATATATATATATATATATAAGATATAGAACGAATAAGAAAGGATTATCAATCTGACATGTATCACTTTTGTTAAAGCTTCACCAGAGTCTGATATATATAGAAAAAAAAAAGAAATAAATTCTGGTATTTTTACTTTTGCGTCGTTTGAATACCATTGGTCAGTAAGGTTTCATATGCATTCGAATAATTCAACAAACGGTAGTATGATTTACGACGTTCCAAAGGAGAGACGATACGTCCATTCGAAGTTCCCTTAATAACTATATTATCAATTGAGTGTGAGACCAACAAAACTTCTTGCAACACCAAAGATGAACTGAAGGCAAGGATTATGGCAGCCTTCGCCAACGTAACCAAGGAGACCAGCCAGAAGGTTTGCAGGAGAATCCGACGTCGTCTGGAGTGCGTGTTTGAAGCCAATGGCGATTGTATTGAATACATTTATTCTTTAGTATTTTCATGATATTTTTGTGCAATGTTGGTAAATATATCTGATAAATGAGATGTTACTCATTTTCATTTTTACGTAAATTAGTAAATTTATCCATCACACCCTATATGTATGTGTGTGTATGCGTATATATATATATATATATATATATATATATATATATATATATATATATATATATATATATGATGAAAAATATGGAAAAGACAAAGCAAAATCCGAATATGCAAGTCTACTGTTTTAATTTTGTTTTACTGTCGACGTCAGACGTTTCGGTCTAGTAGACCATCTTCAGGACATGGTTATTGGAGACATATTTATATTTAAGTCAACATGAAGAGACGATAGACACAAGACTAGTCAGAAACAGAAAAACTATTGACTTAAATATAAATATGTTTCCAATAACCATGTCCTGAAAACGGTCTACTAGACCGAAACGTCTGACGTCGACTGTAAAACAAAATTAAAACAGTAAACTTGCATATTCGGATTTTGCTTTGTCTTTTCCATATTTTTCATCATACCGTCGGATCTACATCCACATATTTGCTTATATATATATATATTCATATATATATATATATATATATATATATATATATATATATATATATATATATATATGTTCATAAATTACGGTTTTATCAGGTGTTATTTTTTCTACGAGCCGGGCTTTCAGTCGTACCAAACGACCATCTTCAGGTATACAATTTAGTGTGCACGCTCCAAAATTATTCTAACATTTAACAATATCTCATTGCTAAAAAACACTATTTCGGACCGTACCATCTTTCGATGTCGCATTACTATTCGGAATTTAATAAAAACACACTAAATTGTCTACCTGAAGATGGTCGTTTGGTACGACTGAAAGCCCGGCTCGTAGAAAAAATAAGACCTGATAAACCCGGAATTTATGAACAAGGATCACACCATTCATTAACAGATTCGAAGTTAATTGTATTTTATTAGTAAATATTGTTTGTGAGAGTGATTCTCGCCGTATAATTAGCTTCAGTATTTGCTTTTCTTTTGAATGATTTACGTTACATAAATTGATTACGCACTACAAAATTGACATATATATATATATATATACATATCTGTATACACACACATATACAGATGATGAAAGACCTGCGATACAAATGGGCATATGTTGTGATAAACAGACAGATACACAAACAGCTGGAGGATGGAAGATAGAAAAACTTAATAATTATGTAAGACATGACATCGAGATACATGGAATCATATTAAAATATATATAGAGGTAGATAATTCGTAGTTGCATGAATACCCACTACTGTTTGCAAAATTCATAACTGACAAGCAGTACTATCTGTCGATTATACATGAATGTTTTTTCTCGATAACTTGATGAATGCCAACCGATTCGGGTAGTTAGTTTTCGCTGTTTATGTTTGCTATATTTCATAGTTTTATCTTCTTTTAAATGTGTCTATGTTAAAAATATATACGTTAGGAGGAGAATTTTCATTCATTTCTTTCAATCAATTATCATACAATAAAATAAATGCCTGTATAATTTAACTTACCAAACATGTACTATCGTCTCTCGGCGGAGGTTACTTTTGGAGGAAAAAAATAGTTTCCTTCATTGACAGAATATTTTCCGAATATGTAGATACATTGAAATATGCGATAGACAATATTAGAAATATTGCACTGTTTCAATCATAATGAGATATTGTTAAACAATGTATACTTTTCTTAATACTTTATTAGGTTGTTCGGGAAATACCATCCGATTTGAGGATCAACATTTAATTTTTAAGTAATGTATGTGAAGTGTTTAAATCAGTGACAATAGAGACCTTGAGCATTTTCGCCAACGAGTTAAAATTTATTTTTAAGCCTTTATGATAAAACTCAAAAGGTTTGGACATCAATAGATCTTTGAATGTAGTACCTTCTGTTCTTTAGAACAGAATGTCATTTAGTTTACAAATTCTCAAAATGCTGAGAGACCAGGAAGATATGAAGGATGTGCCAAAGTCTCGTATCAGGCGTCGGTTAGCTTCTGCCGTATCGTCCTTGGGACATGTGACCGACTATTATCATAAAGTATATTTGGACCGGGTCGATTAACATGTGTCTGTCTCATTTTGCTTTGAGTGTTTGATCAGGTTTAAATTGGCATCGAATCTAAAAAAGGATATACATTCTGTTGTTAACTGGGGCAAGGAATGGCTTGCTACTTTTAACACCTCCAAAATGAAATTACTCGCTTTTCCCCACTCTCCAAATACACATATCTGATCTGTTTTGGATCCTAATGGAAACAAAGACAGTTTTTTAGCAAATGCATTAAACCCGACAGATTTTTTGTTTAATCGGGAAAATATGTCTTAAAAAAGCATTATTCGGGCTTTGTTTGATCAACAGGTCCTTCGTGGCTGAGATGGTCTAAGTCACGTCAGATCTAATGACGGTTTCTCATAGGGAATGCAGGTTGGAATCCTACTGGAGGTCGCATATTTTTCTAAGAACATTTTATCAAATATTCCGGGGGGTAGATGAAAATAAATAAATATACTGTTTAATAGATAAATAAAAACAATGAATCTACTGTAATAAGAGTATCCGTCTAAAAAATAAGTATTAAACAAATAAATTAAAAATGTGTTAGATTTAATACATTTCCTAATATATATATATATATATATGTATGTGTTATGGGGGGGCGTGCGTACGTGCGTGTGCATGTGTGTGTGCCAGCGCATGCACGCGTGTGCGTGCGTGTGCATGTGTGTGTGCGTGCGTGCGTGTGTGTGTGTGTGCGTGCGCGTGTGTGCGTGCGTAAAGGAAAAAGGAAGGACAACAGGAAAACTGTAGTTTTAACCGACGCGTTTTGTCCAATGTGAACAATTTTTTTAATTAAATTAAACTCATTGGACGAAACGCGTCAGCTAATATTAGTTTTCCTATTGTCTTTTTTTTCCTTTTTACATATTGACTTTTTCTACGGGTCAATTCTGAGAAATGTTTACACGCACACGCACACACACACACACACACACACACACACACACACACACACACACACACTCACACACACAAACATATATATATATATATATATATATATATATATATATATATATATATATATATATATATATATATACTTGTTATTTTTATTGATAAAAAGATTCAGTGCCAGTATATTAAATGACCTAAGATCTTAGCCCGAAAGAGAAAAGAGTAGAAAGCCCGTTTAGCAATTCTCGCAAATTTATAAGTCCTTAATGACCTCTATTTTACGGATTGAAAATAAATAGGAATGCACTGCTTGATGATAGCCTAAGGCTTGAAAATGTCACCATGCACTGTTGATTTTTATATCAATGTCTCGAGTGTTGAATTATCTTTCTACACTTTAGATTACTCAATACCCAATATTCTCCCTCAAATATACATATTTTCACACACAAACACACACTCACACACTCATATATATATATATATATATATACATATATATATATATATATATATATATATATATATATATATATATATATATATATATGCGCTTGCATCTGTGTGTATATCGGGGTTAACAGGTTTACTGTAAATCCTTAAGCAATTTCCAGATCATTTCTCACTATTCCTTTTGCCTAATCTATATGTAGGTCACTGAGGGATTAAGGTAAGTAGACGAAATAAAGAAGCGGTGCGTCCAAGTATTTCTGTGTTGGGTTAATATTTCAAGTTATTTTAAGCCTTGACATTTATTTATTTATATACTTTATTTAATTGTAGATCTTGTACATTTTATCGATTTCTAAGTTTTTGCTTTTTAAATTAAGTTTATTGCATCTGCCTTATTGGAGTTGATTTTGTCTCTTTCATCTATAAGTCGTTGCAGGTAGCTAATAATGAATTTCCTTTCGTGTGTCCTGTCGAGATTTTAAATCCGACTATTATGGGAAGGAAAAGGTAGGAAACTATAATAACAACTATTAGCATTTGAACCGAAACTCAGTGCAGGGAGGAAGAAGTGATAACGAATTCTTACTTTAACTAACTGACGTAATTTTGCAGTGACAATCGTTTTTTTTTCAAATTACAGCCAAAAACACTATATGATATTGCCTACAATAATTCTCCTTGTAGACGTAACGGTAGAAAATAAAGGGTTATTTCAATAACACGTCCAGTCAAGTACGAACAAAAAAGCAAGTTACAAAAAAAGAAAAAATACAGCCTTTTTCTAACTATTTTAACATTTTATATATCTCTCTCCAAACACATATGCAAATTTTGACTTCCCTCTAATCAGATGGTCGTCTGGAACTCATTTCTATAAATTTTCTGTGGAGACAAAATAATATCATTAGTACAGTAGAATATGCGGAATCCTTCATATCCGGAATCCCTACTATCCGGAATATATCGAAGAAGTAAATGATCTACGAAATATACACGTACCTGCAAATGAAGGTATACGGCAAATATCATACAAGTATTACCAATATTATAATAGCGGTTCTAGGATCCATTTAATACTAGAACTCACTTATTAAAATTCATTTATTTTGAATATTTTTTATTTTCATGATTTTTAATATACAATAAAATCCCTAATATCCGGAATCCCTCATTTCCGGAATCCTTCATATCCGGAATCCCTCATATCAGGAGAGTCTTATATCCGGAATCCCGCATATATGGATATGATTTTGATATGTATATTTGAACTATTTGGGTGACGTGCCACTGATTGGAAATTTCTGTTTTTCAGGATATCTACTTTGGATAATTCTTAATGCTTATTTCACCCTAATGGCTTGTACTTGTGCAAAAGATGATTGGAATAAGAGGAAAGTATGAAAACAAGACACATATGCAGCAAGATAGCGACGAGATGCTTGATTGTGATGAAACCTGGACTGAAATAGAAAAAGATATTGAAAAGGTTGTCAGTTTTATGGAAAGAAAGCCAGTATTCATTTATGACGATTCCAATTACTCACGCATAGTTAAAAATATCTATTGTTTAAAAAAACTCAAAAACAAAAGCAAAACAAAATGCGGAAAATTTTAGAATGACGTTAGAAGAGAAAGAATCATCATGCCACAGCGATTTAAAAAACCTCGTTACATTATTTGTTTTGCATACGTGGAATACTTATTTTAATGAATTTTCATTAATATTACATAATTTCTTTCTTTTTTTTAAAAATAATTTACGTTATATTTCACTCACCATTAGCATTTTTTGTTTTCTATAAATCATTGAAAATAAATGTTAAATCTGATTTCAGTTCTTTTATTTTAATCTAAATATAAGCCTCATATCCGGACTTTGTAACCAATTCCTCATATCCGGAATCCCTCATATGTGGACTTTGTAACCAATTCCTCATATCCGGAATCTCTCATATCCGAACTTTGTAACCAATTCCTCATATCCGGAATCCCTCATATCCGGACTTTTTAACCAATTCCTCATATCTTGGATCCCTCATATTTGGACTTTGTAACCAATTCCTCATATCCGGAATCCCTCATATCCGGACTTTGTAACCAATTCCTCATATCCGGAATACCTCATATCCGGAATTTGTAACCAATTCCTCATATCCGGAATCCCTCATATCCGGACTTTGTAACCAATTCCTCATATCCGGAATCCCTCATATGTGGACTTTGTAACCAATTCCTCATATCCGGAATCCCGCATATCCTGACTTTGTAAACAATTCCTCATATCCGGAATCCCGCATATCCGGACTTTGTAAACAATTCCTCATATCCGGAAGATCTTCTTCGTCCGGCTGTCAGGAATTCTACTGTATTATTTTCATTAGAAGATAACAGTTGAATTCCCTCATTTCTCTCTCTCCACAAGAGTTTCGCTAAGGTAAGTGCACAAATTTTCTACAGTTCTGGTTCGAAAATAAATATATAATATTTTAGAAAGAAGTGGGCCTGATAGAAAACATCCAATGTTGATCCTTATTTTCGCAGTATCAATATCAACAAATACCTATCTCTTAAATTGGGCGTTTTTATACATTAAATATACCAAACTATATTTTAATATATTTTATTGCTATACGTTATTTATATAGACACATTTATTTAAGTAAATGCCCTGTTTTTAATAAGAGGATTAACAACATTTATCGGCCTGTCAAAGAAATTTCATAGAAAATATATGCGTCCTCCGACAGGAATCGAACCTGTATCTTACAGGCAAACGTTATATAGCCTGACGTGCGATACCAGTTAGATACGAAGTAGCGTCTAGTTAGTAAGGTCGATTTTACTGCTTTTAAACTACAAATTTTCCATCATTTCCTTCGAACCTTCATATCTGCTCGAAGCGTATCTTAACGTAAAGAAATAACGCCATACCATCTAAAAGAACAACACAAGTACACACATGTATAGATTTCTTGGACGTAACAACTTGCTTATTCAATCGGGCATTAGTGGATTCTTAATATATGTAATCTTGTGCCAAATTGAGCTTAGCTTAGTGAATAATGCGTCCATTTCGTAAAAATCCCAATTACTACTGTAAACGAAGAACGTCAATGTGATGTGCGTCATAAAAGCTGCTCCATTTAATTGCTGGAATAAATAATTGCCTGAGCTCGCCTACTTCGTTACTGTTTAATTAACAACGAATATCTAGAATGACATTGTTTCTGACTTGGCTATTCGTTCGTAGAAACGGAATGGCTGAATTAATATCAGACATATCTCGTACGCTACAATTGCTTCTCAAAAGAATTGATAAAATGTTGGCCTGGATTATCAATTTTTAATATAGTGCGATTATTCTACAACTGTGTTTTGCATAAAATAAATTCACGTAAATATTCGTTAGTTTTTTTACATAAATAATTGTCTTTAATAACTTTGCTTTAATTTTCAATGAATAAAGTTGATAAGAAATGACAACTTTTTTCTTCAAAAATTAATGTAGTTATATTTTTCTTCAATTATAGTTTCACTATTATTTGCAATGATCTGTTGCCACTTTTCGATATCTTTTGAGTAAAATTCAAAAAAGTTTTATAATGAGAAATATTTCGACAACATTTTGAATCTAGTTTTCATGAGAGAAAAGATTCTCGATCAAAACTTTTAGCAACATTATTCAATAATCGGTTGGTGCAATGTCAGGTGAATACAATGAGTGAGAAAAAAAGGACATGCAAGTTCCATAACTGTTCCTGTCTTATTCTTGCTGTATGCGGCCTTATATTGTTACGGAGTAGAACAACAATTTTCCTAATGATGAGTGTCGGATTATATGACCAATCTTTTATGGACACGTTCCCGCTACTGGAGGTATTATTCTGCATTCAGTGCTTCATTGCACTAAATGAACCCTAAATAAATAATGCTACAACAATCCTACCACATTCTCAGGATTAACATGTTCAACTTTTATCAGTCCATTACATTTTGCATTGAACGTTGCTGTATATAAACCATATCATATTACCTGCTATAATATATGTAATGAATGAATAATTAAGAAGACACATTCGTCAATCTAACTTATTCACAAAAGATGAAATTAGTTATGATACGACCTGATATTTATGAATATACTAGATTTAGACTTTTTAGAGCTATCAATGATTTCTATCGTAATTACTTCATTTTCAAAAGAAACGTTTTAACCAAATGAAACTGAATAAATTTCTCATGACTTCTAATGTCAGATGATTGCTAGTTGCTAGTTTTAGGAGTTCGATCGACATGGATAGCACCATTAACATATCCTTAGGTCAGACTTACATTATTAGATATAGTTATGTTCTAAGCGTAGCTTAGATGTGGCACAAGGCCGAAAGTATGGGGCACCTAGTGAGGATCGAACTCACTTTTCAGTCGTAACTGAATTTGCGAGACAAGCTTGTTAACCCTTAAGCCACGCCGAGGTGCCCTATATAGCGATTTTCCAAGCGTACCTTAGGTGTGGCACAAGGCCGAAAGTAGGGGGCACCCAGTGAGGATTGAACTCACTGCTATAATTGTTATAGCGAGACAAGCTTGCTAACCATTACACCACCTCGAGGTGCCCCAAATAACGATTTTCCAAGCGTAGCATAGATGTTGCACAAGGCCGAAAGCAGGGGGCACCTAGTGAGGGTCGAACTCATTAGTCAGTCGTAATTGTTATAGCAAGATAAGCTGGCTAACCATTACACCGCCTCGAAGTGCCCCAATGGGGATTTTCCAAGCGTAGCTTAGATATGGCACAAGGCCGAAAGTAGGGGGCACCCAATGACGATCGAACTCACTGCTGAGTCGTATATTGTTCTAGCGAGACAAAGTTTCTGAGAATTACACCGCCTCATGGTACCCTTACATTCTGAAATATATACTCAGTTTCGTTGCGACTTTTATCATTACATTCAAAATAGTACCAAATAAATGTAATGAAGTAATTTGTCTTTAACTTTTTTTCGAAATTGATTTGGAGATAGCAGCAGCACAAGATATCTTGTAAACGTCCGGTTCCTAGCTATCCCTTCTCGAAAAAAATTCGCTCAGATTATAAGTCCATTCGTCACAGGCATTCCACATGTTTGGATTTTAATGCTGAAAAAAGAACTTGAAAACTTTGTGAAAAATATCGGTTGTGAAATTTCATAGCAAAATTCACAATAAATTATACCTATTTAATTACTAGCCTAATAACGTTAATGATAACATAGAAGTGTGTCTAAAGTTTTCTCAGGACTTAAAATTTATATTCTTTAAGAATTCCCTGTGAAGATATTTTTCATTATAAATAACTAGTGCAATCGTACCGTCACAAATGTCAACAGTGAGATGCAATGTGACAAGACATTACGATTCGATATAGGGAAGATAAAGAATTCACAGCGAAAAGAGAAGCCAGCATCTTTAAACGTTCAACGGTATTCACGATTCATTGATTCCTGGTATTATATAAATCACATTTTGCTCAAGGTATTTTAATGTTAAAAATCCTGTGTTTAATATAACAGTGAAATAGTGTAATGTCTCACGTAAGAAAAAATATTAGCAACATAACGATGAAGACAGCTACGACAAAACCTATTTCAAGGCGAAGTTGAAGCAAGACGATCACTTAATAGTCAACGTTATCTGCATGCCTCACATGAAAGTCTTGAACGAATAACACTTCAATCTAAGCAACGTACGAGTAAAAGAATTGGTTAAAATGTTCATTTAGCTTGGGAACATATTTGTCAAAATTCGGATAAATATTTTATTTCCATAGAAATCAATAGAAATCTCCAGTCAAGTCACAAGTATTCTACTCACGACGATGTCATGTAATCACTGAAAAATTTACTGATTTCATTTGATTTACCTCCTTTCCAATTTCAGCTGGTAGAGGAAATACATGAATAAATATATATTGATAATTATTATATGGTTTGATTGCTGGCTTTTTATCAACTTATCCGTTAAATTTGAAACAGAATGACTTTTTATTAGGTTGGTGCAAAAATAATGCCGTTTTTTGACGTTCTAACATATGTGAGAAAACAACATTATTTTTGCACCAACCATAAATCTAATTACTATTTTCAAAACTATTCACAATAAATTGTTTTATTCGAATCAAAAAGCCCTTCCATAACTTTTAAGCAAAATGTCGCATTTTTCGTTATGAAAAAGTTTTCAACGAAGTCTTGAATCTGATTTTCCTTAGGGGAATTTTTCCCTGTCAATTTTTTTTTTGCAGCGAACGGATAATGTTAATAATCGGCTAGTGCAAAGACTTGTGAATATGGCGGATCGGGTAGACCAAACCAAACAACATTTTTTCTGTCTTATACTTTATTTAGCGTCTTACTGTCATGTATGAGACAAACATTTTATAGACACGTTGTAGCTGTTGGATGTATAAATGTGCATTTAGCGTTTCAATGCTTTTTAAGAACTCAAAATGAATTATACTCCAACTCTCAATGCATACACAAGATTACATTTCTTCCATGGAGCTCCATTTTTGTGAGTTTTATCCACACAGACATCCCACAAGTGTGTTTTTAATACAGACGATAACAACGATAACTTAGAAAAATCTCGATTCAAATTTGATACTTGATAGCAGGTGAAGGAATTAGCTTATTGATTTAATTGTTAGTCCGATAACATTAATGATATCCTGGATGTGCCTCTAAAGTTTTCACAGCAAATAGAGCAGACATATTCATTAAGAATTTTCTGTGGAAATCTAATAATTTATTTTGTCTCTGTGAAAACTGTAGCCGAATAAAAAGTATAATGACCCAATCAGCTGTACGATTTATTAGAACATTCAGGAAAACCACTTCATCTCCTTTTCCAATGTGAAATGATTTTTTTGTTGTTTTCTTTTAAGCTTTTCACACCAAGCAAGGCTGGAAGCCACTAGCACGCAAGGGATTACAAAAGATTTGGAGAGAGAAGATAGGAGTGATAGCGGAAAGGATGTGGAGAAGGATACTGGATAGATCAAGAGAACTGAAGATGTCGATTGGCATTACATTTGAATAGTTGGAGATTATAGTTGTCAGGGAAACAGGAATAAGGAAGGGAGTTCCGCAGGCTAGTGGTGCGAGATATGAATCTATTGGAGTAGAAGTGTATGGAAAGTCTTATTGAGGTCACCTGATCGAACAATACTTGCACACTTTCCTGGAAAAATTTCGTTGCTATGGCTGGTTAGTTTAGAAATAATATTAAGCTCAAGCCGCTGAGCGCAATCTACCCACGCAATACCACTCCTTCTGTACAGGGCTGTGGTTATGACTCGGTGCCTGAGGCGACCCCAATTATGGGAAATGCTGAGGGGGGTTTCAGCAATTTTTCCACAGTATTGCCGTTAAACACTCTTTAAATCTGGGCCTTGTAGCGATATGGGCGCGCTGAAGAATCAACCTAAGCAGAAAAAAGCGGTAAAAGAAAATTTTCCCCCGTGTATTACATAAATATTTCAGTTCGAAATTCCAAGGAAGATATCGGGCTCGAAGACCAACACCTGAAGAAGAGCTGAGTGTATAATATCTGAAGCATCAATACTATAACAGCCAAGTTGAAATGTTAGTCCCAATAGCAAAGCCTATATTATTGATAATTTCACATAAAAAAGCATTCTGAAAAATGATAATACGCCTGATAATATTTACATTTTCTATATTTATCTGAGGAATATTTAGCGAAAGATAAGCACTGTGTCATTGAAAAGTGTCATAATAGTTTAGGCAGTGTAGCCATGAATTGCAAATAGTATGGAAACTTTAAAATGACGATTTTGTGCTCAAGAAAAACACTATGGATGAGGACTAAGCTTGAATATTCGGCAATAGTAAAATCTTTTAGAACTGAGAAAAATCTAAGGATGAATCCTCCAAATCGTTTTTTGCATGGCAATACCTACCCACGTTTTATAAATACGACGCAACATAAAATCTTAAAACTAGAAAAACTTCTTCTTCTTCTTCTTTGACGATCTTTGTAACACTAAACAATTTTAACCCCTTACTATCCATCTCTGTTCAAGTTCTGCTATCCAAGAAGGATAATCGTTTTTCCCTCCGGGTATTTTACCTTCAAAATATCCTCTGTGTGTCAGATTCTGCAAGAATTCTTTCCTTATTACGCAATCCCAGAAATGTTAACTATCACTTTCCGATTGTAAGCAACAGAAGATACTTTGAAGAATTATTCGAATCAAAACAGAAATCAATCTTTTATTTTAGAATAGAAAATATAGCGTCAAGTCATAAGCAACTGGAAATAATTATCAGAATGGTGATGCGATGATATTCGTTTGGTCGATTTGAGAATATAATACAGGGTTATTCAAAATAATAAACCGATTTCATTACGCAATATTTTAATAAGGAAAATCAATAGAAATTTCCAACCAAGTCACAAGTATTCTACTCACCATCAAATTTTAATTCCTGTCTTACACATGTTCAATGTGGCCACCACCTACAGCACTGGCAACATCAATGTAATAAGAAAATCCCTCCCAGATGCGTATCATCATATCAGGATGCACTGAGTCGATCGCTGTTGTTATTCGATGTTTAAGGTCATCGAGGTTAGTGGTTGGCGGTGCAACATAAACGCGATCTTTTCCGTATCACCACAACAAAAACATGACACATAGTAAGGCCTTGAGATCTCGCAGGCCAAGCACAAACAGCAAGGAATTGGGCCCCCTTCCGTCCAATCCATCGCTGGGGTACTCCTTAGCAAACGCCAGACAGTGGAGTGAGAGATCGCAAGCAAACGGCTAGCTCGATTTGGGAACTTCCGTGGACTCCCCTCAAACACAGCACGGAATCTCGCCTCTTGTTACTCCGAACTTGTGGTCGCCCGGACTTTTTCCTTTACAGAGACAACGACTCTCTTGAAACTCTTTAAACCTCAGTCGAATGTTCTTAGGAGAGAACGGATTAATGTCGAATTGCCTTCGAAAAGCACGCTGTAACGTGACAACTGAATTTGTTTTCGCGAATTCGAGAAAGCAGAACGCCTTTTGCTGAGGACACGCCATCCCGAGTGTAAACAAACAAGGGAACGTTGCCGGAGATACAACCCGACTACAGCGCCCCCTGTGGTGGCTATTCAAAACTTAGAAATCTACTCTTTCAAATGGTCACTGACTCATTCAATGATGATGCTTGAGAACTGAAGCAATGCCGCATGAATTATCATGAGTATATACAAAAATATGTATTATCATGAGTATATGATGTATTATCATGAGTATATACAAAAATAAAGAAAATCCCATGTATTTTCAATATGTCTGTTTTAACATTTCAATTGGAAAGGAAAGATTTATTGTATTATTTATCTATCTTCTTCTTTATGTACTGATCATAGCTCTTCATAAATTCCTGTCTTTTGCAGCTCTTAATAAATTTTGTCATTTCTCACAGACTTTTAGCCCATTTACTCAAGCTCACTACGTTATACGTGGCTTCCATCTGTCCCCTTGCCTTTTATCTGTCTTGTGAGAACCATATTTTACAAGCTAGCGTTCCTCATTTTTTGCTCTAGAAAATTCAACTGTCTCTTCCTAATTTTATGTAAAGGTTCCCTTTTTGTTTCCATTTTCAGTACAACTTCGTAAATTCTCACATGTTCGGACCATGGTATCTACAGTATCCTTCTGTAGAACCACATTTCTGTTGCTCCAAGTGTCTTCTTCATCTTTGAGAAGATTGTTCAGCAATTACTGTCATATAGGAGGACAGATATCACGTAATAGTTCAGTAATCTTTTCTTTGTTTTTAACCAAGTTTTTTTTTTGTTTTCTGACTATGTATTTCCAAATTTCAGTAAGAATCTCAACATATCCTCGGCAGTCATCCTACATCACGCAGCCTGTCTTCTCTCTCTCTCTCTCTCTCTCTCTCTCTCTCTCTCTCTCTTTTGACATATAATTCAATAGTTATATGATCTCCTACATAAAGAACGGATCACCAGCATTTCCATACCAACATAGCAGCTCATTTCTGAACGCTCAGCTTCAAATACACATTCTACTAATCTTTGCTTTTATGTTTAGTTTACGATTTTTCTCCCAAGGAAATGATAATACAAGTGCTGACTCTTAAGTTTGTTCTGTTTTTTATTCATTTATTCATATTTTAGTTTTCAATTGTTTTTTTTTTCCTTTTTGTTACAGTAATGCTTTTCTGTTAGAGTGTAACACATTCAAATGGGACTCGGCTTGTATCGAGCAATGATATCATTATATTCCTTCAACGGAACACTATTCTCTGATCGCTTGAATGAGCACTTTGTACGAGAGCAGATGAAATAATTGAAGAGAAAGAATGGAGCAGGAGTGAATTGTAGGAAAAGAAGAGATGGGGCCTTAACGCACAGAATTCAATGGCCGTTTTCAACTCTAGCTAAATAAAAAAGTGGGGGAAGCAAGACAATAATCTAAATCAATACATACATACATGCATGCATATATATATATATATATATATATATATGTGTGTGTGTGTGTGTGTGTGTGTGTGAGTGTATACATATATATATATATATATATATATATATATATATATATATATATATATATATAACACTTTTAAGAAAAATTCATGTTCACTGAACATAAATTACACGCACGCGCATGGCTATATATATATATATATATATATATATATATATATATATATATATATATATATATATATATATATATACAGGGGTCGGACAAAATAATTAGAACAGGTGAAAATTCCACTCCTATATTTTAAAGACCTATTATATTAAGAATTTTAACTAAAACTTCGTAATTGCAGGTTATATCTATTGTAAATACGTTTATTTATCTAATTTACTGTCTTTGTCTTATTTATTTTTAGAATTTAGTAAAATTTAAGCTAAATGCGTGACCTCTCTGTCTTCTAAAATGGACAAATTGTTGGAGCTCGCATGGCAGGAGCCTCGATCACTAAGGTTGCTAAACTGTTTGGTTTTTAAAGAACTACCATATTAAAAACTATGACTCAATTCAAGAAACAGGGTAAAACGATTCAACTCAACCGAGCATCGAAGAGATAGGTTTCAGCTATGACACTCGAAAGAACAGTGAAAAACCACTTGAAAATGAAAACGTACGTGAAACTTGTGAGGCAATTTGTTACTCCAGGACAGAATGTTTACAGTTTAGAGAGGACGGAGTTCATTTTGAATAAGTTGGAAAATGCTCATGGAATAATATATTATATGTGAACTTTATTTCAATATTTCATGAGCTTCCGACCTATCATTAATTAATGATGAACATGTCAGTTTCGTTTATGATTGATTTCATCACGATACTTCTCTTAAGTGTGGAAAGTAATTATACATTCTTATTGTTCAAAGTAGAGTCCAAATAGTGTTATAAAAACCTCGAAGAATTCCAGTAATATATCTTTAATCATTTCTAAGTCAAAACGATTCAAAGCTTAATCTTGCAACTGGAAATTTTGCTGTTAAGGTAAACTGTGATAAAATCTTAATATATCTCACTCGTGTTCTGGTGTTAGTTGAAAAATACTTTTATTTCAAAAGTACAAAATCAAGATGAAACGACAGTATTTTATATTTCAGTGCTAATTTAAATAAAAGAAATGGGCTCTTTTGAAATAATAATGTCGTATCATAATCGCAATTATCCTATTGCAAATTATTAAGGCTTACGGGCACATCACGTTGAAACATCTGTTCCCGTACAATAACCAAAGTTAAGCAAAGTCAAGCCTGTTCAATAACTAGATGGGTGAGCGGTTGTGTATACCAGGTGCTGTAAACTTGGATATGCGGGTGGTGTAATAGATAATGGCTCGGAGTTGTTAATCGGAGAACCGAGTTCCAATTCGCGTCGGGTTCCTTATATTCACTTACGCGCAAATACCCTTGGGAAATATATGAATCCACTTCTTTCCTCCCAGCTATGGGTTAATTAGTTAGACTTATTATCCCGAAAGCATTATTATCTAAAACAAAAAGAAAGAAATTCTTACAAGCTCAAAATCTATTTTCTAGCTTTAAATAATAGTAAACGAAACAAGCAAATGAGTACACAGGCTTCCTCTCTCCTTTTATATTCCGTATTTGTTTCTTCAATGAAAACCTACTGTTAACTTTCAGGGGGTGTTGGCTTATCTTCAGACACAGCAATCGGCATCGTCTTGTGTGTACACCTCTCTGATCGGAAGAGACACGTGTATTGAGCTTAGAAGAAGAAGAAGAAGAAGAAGAAGAAGAAGAAGAAGAAGAAGAAGAAGAAGAAGAAGAAGAAGAAGAAGAAGAAGAAGAAGAAGAAGAAGAAGAAGAAGAAGAAGAAGAAGAAGAAGAAGAAGAAGAAGAAGAAGAAGAAGAAGAAGAAGAAGAAGAAGAAGAAGAAGAAGAAGAAGAAGAAGAAGAAGAAGAAGAAGAATTTTCTTTTTCTTATTCTTCTATGTGTCGTGCCCCTTCAGAATGTTAGAAAACATGGCTCTCCACATTTTCCCATCCTTTGTAGCTCTTAATAAATTTGTCGTTTTGTTAACTCTCCTAAACCTTGCTCCATCATCCACTTACTCAAGTTCATTCTTCTTATATGTCCTTTCACCTTTCATTCCTATCTGCTCTCGCTCCAAATCTTCTGTAACCCCCTTGCCTTGATCGATCCACTGTCTTTCTCTTTCTCCACATCCTCTCCTTTACCACTCCTATCTGCTCTTCCTCCAACCCTTCTATAACCCCTTACGTGCTAGTGGCCTCCAGCCTTGCTTGAGGTGATACGCTTAAAAAAAAAATGTACCGTGTACCTTCAGGACGTTGGCGATCATGGCTCTCCATAATTCCCTGTCCTATTTAGCTCTTAATAAATTTCTTTTGTCTCTCCTAAACCTTGTTCCTCCATCCATTTACTCAAGCTCGCTAGGTAGGTTACACGTTGTTTTCCTCTGTCCCTCTTATCTTCAATCTCTTCCGTGATTACCAATTTTCAAAGTCCTTTTTCCTCATTATATGATCTAAACATTTTAACTAACGCTACCCAATTGTAAGTATAAGTGTATTTTTGGTACCATTTTCTCTAAACCTTAGTCGTTGCACATATATTCCGTTCATAGTGTTCCCAGCATCCTTCTGTAGAACAACATTTCTGTTGCTTCAAGTCTCTTCTTCATCTTTGAAGAGATTCTCAAGCATTTACTGTCATATAGGTGAACTGATATTACGTAACAGTTCAGTACTCTTCTTTGCTTAGTAAATCAATTTATCAATACATGAAAATTATATATATATTTATATAGGTTCAGTTATGTACTATGCGTGTTACACGCATAGGGGATCATGTATCTTTCGATACATGACTGACCAGGCAGATATTTTCTCGCAGTATGTCGCCATTTCTTTCTGCGGTATACCAGTTGTCCTGGGATTTACCCATAGTTGTGGGGGAGAGAAGAAGATTCATACCTGTCTATATTTCTGAGATGCGGTATTATGTACACTATTTACATTATTCGGGCTATTTTCCTCCTCTTTGTCACGATTATTTATTACAAAGTTTCGGTCGTTGTACGCTCCGGCTTTCTTCAGGTGATTGGAATGTCGAACTGTACCCTTTATTTCGCTCACTTAGGTAGACTGTTCTAATTTCCTCAAGGACACATGGTACAGTGGATAAAGGGATTAGTTAGACCATTGACAGGACCCAAAGAGTGTGAGTTCAATACCCGGTTAATGCAGTGGAGAACTTGGAGAGGGGAATTAACAGGAGATAACTGATAACTGACATCCATTAAACATGGCATGTGGAACTAGAAAAACAGGCTACCCCAGTAAGCGAAATAAAGGGTTCAGCTCGACATTCCAACTACCTGAAGAAGGCCGGAGCTTACAACGGCCGAAACGTTGTCATAAATATGGCGACAAAGATGAGGACAATAGTCCGAATAATGTAAATAGTGTAAGATTCATACCGTACCCTAGGGTATTAGCACATAAGTGAATGCAATGTATTCGACTGGAATTTACCCATAGTTGTGGGGGTGTAAATGAGGATTCATACCTTACCCGGGTGTATTAGCACGTAAGTGAATGTAATGGATTCGACTGGAATTCGAACTCGGCTCTCTGATTTCTCAGTTCAAGCCTGCTATCCATTACTCCGCCGTGACCCCTATTATTTATATACTAAGTTAATAATTTATCTAGAACTATCAATATTAAATATTTCGTAGGCTTACATTGGTCTTTTAGTCCAAATAACATTTTCTGTCGTATATTTGATGTTTAGTAATTAATGCCAACAGATTTACTATGGCACTCAAGTAGTAATAAAAACTAGATTTGACTGCATGCCATATTTCAATGTAAAAGTTAACAGCCAGTAGATTTAGAACGATGTTCTATATTCCGATGTCCTCGCTTAGTTCATGGTGTACTCAGTAACCTTCCGTAGAACTACATTTTTTTTGCTTTCATTTTCTTTTTCATCCACGGGGAGATTATTCAACATTCAAAGCTGTATACGAGGATTGATATCACATAGTAATCCATCACTTTCTTCTGTATCTCTGACGAAAATATTATGTTTTTGAACACTTTATTAACATAGGAGTACCTATAAATGAAAACGACAAGATATCCTTCGACATGAACAGCGGAAATTAGCACTTTCTACTCATGTATATTTAGTTCGAAGTTCCATGAATTTTACACGTAATGAAAACAAAAAAAAACTGAAGATCTGAAGGAAAATCGGTCGAAACGTCGTTATAATGACAACAAAGTTTATTCTGAATAAAAAAAATGTAAATAGCGATAACTCCTCATCCAAGATATTTAGGCGGCAATTGGAGAATGGTTTAGAATAGTAAGACAAAAAAAAAACTTTTTGTATCAACAAAAATAGTACAAAGAATGAGTTCTATATAATTACATTCACTTACGTTTTAATACCCTTGGTAAAGAAATAGATCCACTTCTTTTCCCCCAGCTATGGGTAAATAGCAGGACAGACGCGTTCTATAACCTTTGATGCTAACTGGTCTACTGCAGAAAGAAATGGCAACCTACTGATGGAAAATATCTGCCTCGTCAATCATGTATCGAAAGATACATGGTCGCCTAAGCGTGTATCACGCATGGCACATAACTGACTGAACCCGAGAAACTCTTGTAATGAAACAGATATCTCAGTAACGTGTTAACAGTGATAGAGTTTCTCCCTTCAAAGGTTTATCCTAATCATTCAACTATTAGAGATTTATTTAACGCCCTTATATTTGTCCTTACATTCAACAGTTCCCAGCCCTTTTTAATTAAAAGAGCTATCGGATCTGACAAATAGGCCAACGATTAACAAATAATACAGACAATTATGTCTCTTCTCCCTTTTTACCTATTCATAATAAATAAATGAAAAATCTCTTCGGTGATGTATTTAATGTAGGTTTGTCACCTTTAATTTTCGTTTTTTTTTTGTCATCGGAAAAAGTGCAGACAATGCAGCTTTTATTCGACGTCTGACAACAGATTTTAATTAAGTCTTTAAAGAATGAATCATACTAATATATTAACAGGTGCAGAACAAAGACTACAAAAGCAAAGAACCACTCTCCATATATGCAGACGATGTAAATACATCTGTCTGCGTGCGACATAAGCACAATTCAGGTTTTTGCTTTAGTGCACTTCTCGGGCTGTCCCCCATCTGATGTTCTCAGCTTGCACACAAATTACCATGTCTTTTAAATCAGCTTTCTGCCTGATATCAAGTTTAATGTAAAAATAAACATGAAGTGGTATTCTAAAGCATATTATTATTTAGATTATTGAAAATATTTCTACTTCATTTGTTTATGGCCTAATTTGTGATAAACTGAAGTGCTGAAAAAGTACATATAATTATGGGTAGCTTCAAAATTCGCCCTTGAATAACAGCGGCTACGCGACGTAGTACTATAGTCTACCAACTGGAGGATTTTGGCACAATTAGGTCTCTCGAAACACGAAAGACTTTATAGGCGGTAGATAAGGGTGGAAATGGAGAATACTTGTCGTATTAGATGTCCGGTCAACACTTTCCAATTCTTGACCGAGTTCAAACGTTTTCCAGTCTCCAACCTCTCTCACACAGGAGCGATCTGGCGGGTCTCTCGCTGCTCTATCACTACTTCCATGGAAAGAGCTCGGGTGAAGTATATTCTATGCTTCCGCCAGGTCTAACCTTAACGACTATGACTCGCCATACTACATACATATTAGCAAACCACCCACATTCCTTCCATATTCCATCGGCGAGAAGTAAGTTACACTTGAACAAATTCTTCCAGCGAACTACCGCCCTCTGGAACAGTCTCCCCGGATGATGTTTAGCCCATCACAACAATCGTAACCTGCTCAATCTAGAGTTAACGGTTATCTTCCCCACCTATTCATATCAACTATCTCTTAACCTAACCCTCAACCTAGAGTGGCCTCTGTGCCTTGTACAGAGTCAACCTTACTACAAAAAATCATTATTTCGACTCGGACAATTATCTGTGTTTATCGCTATTAACAAAACCTTTCGACCGTTGTGTCCTCTGGCTTTCATCAGCTGTCTGTCAGTCCAGTTAACCTTCAGGGAATTTCAAACTGGACACCTTATTTTATCTACGATAGTAGACTGCTTTCGTTTCTCTCTCCATGTCTAGAGACAACTTATCTTATTCTTTCTTTTTTTGTACTGCTTAATTAAGAAGTCAATTCGTCTTTAGACAGCGACGGCGGATCAATAACAGTCTACCTCCGTAGATTAAAGAACGGTTTCATTTCAACATTTGTTGAAGGTGACTCGCATCAAGTACCTGAAGAAGGGCGCAGAAAACAATGATCGACACGTTGCGATAATTAGAACACGAATGTAGGCAATAGCCAGAGTGTTAATAATGTAAATAATGGTAACTCCTCTTCATAGAATGTGATACATAGAATTAGTGCCACATACATGCTCAACAGAGATTAAATCTGGCCAGTATGGAGATCGAGAGAGTGCATGAAAACCAATCGAGTTTCCTTGGAATCTGGTTCATGACACTTCTAAGGAATATCAGATGAACGAGATGAGTTAGCTGTTTGGAAAATATACTACCCTCAGGTTGCAATAAGAAGAGAATGAATGGGTGTAAACAATCAGCAACAAGCTTTTTGTATGTCACACCTGTTAAGATTCCAATGTAAGTTACGCATTTGCTAGCTTTCCATGAGTCACAGAACAGTTTGAACGTTGTGCTGCTGCTAGATTGGAGCCTTAGCATTATACGTCTTCGGCGCAAAGAAACTCGACTTTAAAACGACAGAAAAGGTGACTCAACAAATACGGTGATACATCCATATTCTTTTATTAACCAGTGTTTGTATTCTCTATCCTAGATAATTTTCCATGACTAGACGTCTGTAGATGCACCGGTATTGACCGAAAACGAAGAAAGTCCATAGAATGCTGAGTATATTGTAGAGTAAATTGAACTGATAGGCTGAGCGATACAATCGTTGAATTTGTGTGATTTCATACAATGAATATAGGCGGTTACCAACTTTACCATTTAACGCTATTCCCGTTCTTTGGTAACCTGAAAGCGCCTGCAGTCTTCCCATGTTGCAGATATTTGTCGAGAATTCGCTTATTCATGGGTATACTTCAGTTAATGTTGCATGGTTAAAAACATAGAGCTCTTGTAAAAGAGTCTTATCCTTCTGACACTTAAAATAATTCCATGATCAAAGATGTCCTTAGCATCCACAGCAGAATTGCCATGGTTACACTATTTTTCGTCATTGGCCTTAGTTTCTAAAAAGCGAAGAAGAACAAAACCATTCAGCTTGCTACTGTCCCTAAAATATCCGCTCTTTTTCATTTACTATGTTATAATAAACACACCACAAAAAGAAGGAGACTTAAAGGAAGAAGATTGTGTTATGCCAGTTTTCTAAATTTATACAGCTTAACTACCTAGAAAATAAACATTAACAGATCTGAATATGCCTGGGGTTTATATACCGGTTGCAGTATTCACTAGTTGTGCTGTGTTTTTGCGTTTCGTTTTTGCGTGTGAACTGGTGTCATACCGCAGGCACAAAACAAAATAGTAAAAGCTTTAAAGGCTGTTTTGACAAACGTACGAAAAATGAACACTCCAGTCAAGATAAATTTATTGTTTAGTGAAAGACATCTGGACATTTTAAACAGTCTCTATCTGGGGCTATAAAGCAAGCAATTTTTATCAAACATTAACGCAGTCGACATCTATTCAATTATTCTAGACAGCACACCTGATGTTAGACATACTGAACAGCTGACAACGATTCTGTGTATCTTGATATAATCAGAATATCAGATAAGATTCTAAGGTCAAGGGATATTGAATAAGTTGAAATTATTCGATTCATTATTTCAAACGGGGGAAGAGATATAGCTTCATTCTGTGTTTTAAGTTTTATAGCCACACACGTACACATATACACACCCAGGCACATAAGCCTGTAGAGATACTGTAACAAAGTGTAAAATCTTTTTTTTATGACAACGGGTATCACCAACGTGCCTTAATGTTGGCGTCTTCTGTTTAGACAAAACTGTGGGTAAGGAAAGTGGGTTAATACATCTAAACACAATTTCAACTTAATAAATGCCAGTTGGATCAGAAGAGAAAAAGATTCGCTAATAACCAAATACATTGAGAGTGTGCTGATCTAAAAAACCTAATACAAGGATCTCCATATAATATCTCTAAAAACAATAGTAGTAAAATATATTTTGTTATATTTCGTGCTAAGGGAATAAACACATAACACCAGGTGGATACTAGAAGAAAGGTTTATTGTACACAAGTACAATATGAAATACGCTACAGTTATATACAGAGGTCAATCTAGTAGTAAGTGCCACTAATTGGAAGGTCGGACGTGTTTGCGTCGTCAGTCTCACTCTTCATCTCTCTCCTGTCTACTCTCGTAGACAGTGGACTTTATAGGTACTTGCTACCTATAGTGTAATCATTCATGCGGGTGACTGGTTATTCCATAACATCAATTTTACGTACTAATAGAGAACAAATCTTATCTCCTTGGAGTGGGCTAATTTAAATTTAAAATTCCAACAGACATTAAAAAAATTCAACAAATAGCATAAAAGCAAAAAAAAAAATGTCTGGTCGTCGAATCTGATGTGGTAATTTCATTCTTATATATAGTTTTGTCTTTCATTATGCCATTCCGATCTGAAGATGCCAACCCTAACACTCGTTGGAAAAACTCGCTGCTGTTTCAGAAAAGCTTTCCATATTGTCTCACCTCCAGTTTTGTTTTGGTTACTGATCTACATACTTATACATGTATATTAGTAATATACACTATCCGAACAAAAGTGGAGAAAACTAACTAAGCGGAAAAGCTTCATATTGACTACGCGTTTCACCTTCATTAGGTAAGTACGTAGGATTCTTCAGGTCAGAATGAAAGACAAATCTCAAAGAAGAAATAATTTTTTTTAATAATAAAAAGATTCTGGTGGAGACAGTATCGAGAATCTTCGTGGAGTCGGCCAGTTTCGTGTCCAACACAGATTGGCGGTATTCATACGGAAAGGAAAAAAAGCTGTTTTCTTTTGAGCCTTCATTTCATTCACAAAAAGCCGACCTAGAAAAGAGACATTAACGGTTTTAATATAAAAAAAAATGCATAGACACAGATTTGTCTTTCATTCTAACCTGAAGACTCCTACGTAACGAAAGAGAAACACAATGTCAATAAAAATGCATATGCATATAATGAATAAAACATGCCACCTCTGGCACACTTCAAAATTATGTTAAAAATGTTGGTCGAAGCAGAAATGAAATAGAAGGAAACCTGAGAAATATTTGGAAAATTAACAAACATAAAAGAAAAAAGTGAAATTTACAGATGTATTAGTTTTTATCATGCAACAGCAACATTTTTGTCTAAGATTCGTGATGAATTGATTGTTTATTTCGAGAAAGCAGTAATCATTTGGTTAGAGAAAATGTTTCAGAAGCATATACCTATCGACAAAAGCATTCTGCGTGAAAAAAGCGCTAAGAATTGATAAACATTACAGTGAAATGTTTATGGATAATGATAAGGAATTTAAAGATCGTAATAGATCACTTTATAATTTTATAAAGCTTTATATCCACAAGAACATTAATATGGCAAGAGAATCCCTATCCGTTGATATGGAAACAACACATAAAGGCGACGTACAACTGCATTTCATGCTAACCTGCATTTGTGTATCAGCTTCACAACTGCGGATAAAACTGCAATTATTTTTGAGCCTGTTGATGCAATAAAGTCATTATGGATTGAGGTAGTGGACAACTTTAAAGTCTTCTCTTCAATCGACAGAGAAGTGAAAGATACTTTAGAACTTGCTAAGGATGTTAGCGAAAGGTTTCGCTGATATGATCCAAGAAGGCGTCGCACAAAACTCTGAAGCCCTACGAAAAATCCTTACTGGCAAAGATAAAGAACTGATTTTTTTCATTGGGTGGAAATAATGTAACAAATTCGTGCGGCAAACCGTGAATGATACCATAAAGCAAACTTTTTATGCCTATAATTGTATTCGTGGGTCTGTTTACATAACTTAGAATCATTTTTTTTTAGATATTTACAATGAAATATCTTAGAGACATGTATGTTTGACAACTGAATTCATCTTTTACTTCCTCTGTCTCATCAAGCCGTAGGCGATTAAGAGACCTTTACAACATGCTATCTTTTGTAGCTTCCTCCTGCCTTTTTCGTCCTAAATATGTCTTATGTGTGTCACATTTACCAGTGTTTTTTTCTCATTATTTTCCCCAGAAATAAGAACATACTTTCTTACTCTAAGTGTCTCTTTTGTTAGCACAGTGAATACTTTTTTTCCATAGGAAACATTTCAGTTACTATAGTGATGTTTTATCTATTGCAATATTTAGCAAATATTTTATAAGTTATAAAAAAATAATAATGAATTCAAACTATTTTTTTTAATTTCTGTTCTTTTCAATTGCGTTTTTTATGCTTTGTATCCAGAAGTAATAAACGTTGTGAATAGTTGTTCTACGCAAGGGACGCAGTTTCTCATTGTAAATGTTGTTCAGTTATTAGAATTCTTGAACAAGAATAGAATAGAGTAAAATAATAAATAATCATGACGCATGATGTGATTGGATTTCAACTGAACGGAGAATAAAATACTTCAGTATTTTTCTAATTTTAAAATCCGTGTGATGAAAACTATTTCTGAGGAATGCGCTTTTATTATCCACTCACCAGTACGTCTGAAGTCGGCTACAGATATTTATAAACAAGCCCCATTCCTCTAAAGCGTTGTGCAGTATTTTCAAACTAGAGATAAGTTGATATCTTTGCGCGGTTATATCTAACGAATGTTTTGATTATTATTGAGAAAATAAACGAAATAAAAAGAATACAAAAGATTGTAGATGAATTTGCCTATTTAAGCATGTCGAATTTCGCACGTCCTTATGTGCAAACGTCGTATGAAATTTGAAGAAAGTTTCATTTTGAGAAAAAATGTTTTCCCTTTGGTAGAATCTGTTAGATGCTTTGTGGAAATACCTCCCAAAAGATGCTACTGCAATAACTATATTCATAACCTGTACAAGTCTAGTGTTGAACGTTTTCTTCCACACATATTCCCATTAACTGTACCACGTGTGGCTCTAGGTCCTTTTACAGGGTGAACATTATTGTAAGAATATTAAACAGTGTGGCGTTGAATATATTATATAGTCTGTACATTCTGCCTTGTGGCCAATGCGATACGACGTTCGCTGGGTCACTGTAAAGTGGAACAATTCCTGTGAATAAAAGAAAAAAGTAATTTTTCAACCTTGACTTATATACTGATTTTGGCAACGCAATTTTACATTCTTTAGCACAAGATTTTTGAGGGACAATTCCACAAACTAAACAAAAACGAAGAATTTTGAACGTACATATTTTTTTCTAAATTGAGTTCACCCCGAGAAAGGAAGTAAAACCACAAAGATATAAGTGATTACTGGGTGTGCATGTATTAGACAATAGAAACATTGCTACGGAGTGCGTGCAGAAGAAGAGTAATCAGGAGTATAGTAGATATCGATTGACATTGCATTTCAATTTTTGATGATAAAAGTCGGCTGGAAAGTATGGAGCCGGAATGGAGTTCCACAAGCGAGAAATTCGAGAACAGAAACGATTAGCATATAATTTACTGTTACATTTAGCCAACACGACTATAAATTGATGAGATCGTAACGCCACACTAGTACTGCGTTTAAATTTTTTTTTAAGGTAAGGTAGCACAGCGAAGGGCTCATCCGAACAATTACCCTGAAAAAGTGCAGTCTGGTACAAGATACAACATATTAGAGACCTTCATGAATTAATCTTTGACTGCCAGACTATCTGTCGCTCTCTCTTGAATGACAGCAGACAGATAAAAATCATTGACGTAAGCAATTCTTTTAATCCGATACTAAAGAAAACGTAATAGATTACCACTAATACAAATTAATATATAATGAAAGGCTAAAGCTTAAATGCAATCGCTCTTCAAATTTAATTTGTAAGGAAGTAAAGAATCAGAGTTTCGTTCATTCGTGTTGCTCTGAAAATATATATCTCCGCGAAAGCATAGTTACTTTGTATTTATCCGTCCTGACACTGAGATTAGTACGCAGAAGTTTTAGTTTTGACTACTGATGAATGGTCAGTTGATGAGCGGTGGTGTAAAAAGAAATAGGAGAGCCGAGTTCGAATTACAGTCGACTCCGTTACATTGACTTACGCGAAAATGCTCTTGAGAAAAGTATAAATCTATCACTTTTCCTTCATGCTTTGAATTGAATAGCAGAACAGATATTACCATATTGCCTAGTTGTCAAACATTCTTGGAAATGCTCTGAATTCAGACCAAATTGGAGAGGGTTAGACTCCGCCAGGTTGGCTTGACGCACCACTACTGTTACGCAAATATAGTGCCCTTACGCTTCAAATGAGTCATGGGACACGTGATCGTGACTATGAATGGTAAGGTTAAAATATTATACAAGCGTGAATATTAAGAAAGAAATTTCGTAATATTTATGAAAAATCTAATTTAGTTTAGTCTCTGTAGATGGCAGGTTATATTTTTCTGTCTAGTCTTAGAAATATTCTTATAAAGATTTGCGGTCGAGTTTAGACACCAAGTAGTCATACAAATATTCAAGATGGAGATTCGATAATAATCAAACTGTCAAACTCCAGTTGGAGGTAGATATATATATGAATAGATTTGAGTGTTTTCTTGTGATGTATCTGCTTTCTGTAGGCTTTTTGTATTTGTTTGTATGGACTCCAGAGAAATAAAAGATAAATAACAACTACTCATCAGCGCGGTTTGATTGGACGAAAGTATTTTTTATTAATTTTACTTTTTAAAACTTTTACTTAAGAGTAATTTATGTTATTTTCTAGTATCTCGTCGGTTAACTGTAGCCTTATATATATAAATACATACATACATATATATATATATATATATATATATATATATATATATATATATATATATATATATATATATATATATATATATATATATATATATATATATATATCAAATACGTGGTGTAGTTTAATTCATATTACAATGAATTATTCATACAAAAAGTAAATGAGTAAAGCTAATGAAATTAAAGGGTGAAATCACTTCGCTAACTGAATTTTACAGGTGCATTAACCCACTAACCACTCGATGAATGTTATGATACTTGTTTTTTTTAAATTATAATCTGTATTAGATCTTTAAATATGTAAATACTTTCAACGGCTCCTCCGGCCATCATCAGGCATGGAAACTATATTTATTTTTGTATGAATGATTTATTGTAATATATATATATATATATATATATATATATATATATATATATATATATATGTGTGTGTGTGTGTGTGTGTGTGTATATATATATATATATATATATATATATATATATATATATATATATATATATATATATATATATATATATATAGACAGAGAGGGAGAGAGAGCGAGAGACTGAGATAGAGTGTTTGTGTGTGTGTGTTCTACAGGCTCCTTGTAGAGTATATGGCTACAGCCTCACCACACCATGCTTTTCTGCTGGGGCTTCTGTTGTAAACACTTTTTTAAAAATTGTTAATATAAAATAGATAAATATTATGTGATATCAGTCCTTCAATATGCCAGAAATAGCTGGACAATCTCCTCAAAGATGAAGAAGAGACAGGAAGGAACAGAAATGTGGCTCTACAGAAGGATACTGAGGATACCATAGACGAAACAGGTGAGCAACGACAAAGTTTTATAGAAGATCGAAACAAAACGGAAACTACATAACATAAACAAGACAGAGTTGAAATTTCTAGGGCACATAATGAGAAAAGTAGGCTTGGAAAATCCGATAGTCACAAGACAGATTGAAGGCAATTGGGACAGGAGAAAACAGTGCATAAGCCACTTCGTTAGCTTGAGGAAATGATTGGTGAAACAAGGTTTAGGAGAGATAACACAAGACAAAATGTATTAATGGCATGTGAGCCAAGATCGCCTGTATGGACACGACTCACAGAGATAAGGCAATTTCAGTGCTGTGTTGATAACTACTCAGCTCTGTGCACATCCAACTTAATTCATATCAAGAGTTGTCATTTCTTTTTGTAAACTATTTAATGATATAAACCATAAATTATATATACACAGTGAATATTCCTCAAAAAGACTAATATAAAGTCTTTGAAGTGGGAATATATTATTTCGCTATTCTTATCATTCAGAATATGGAATATGGTCAGATTTCGTAGAGGTAGAGGCAGATGTTTTTTTTCAATGACCTCACCTATGGAAAAATGAATGTATTCATTCTTTTACTGACTTGTTATCTTGGAAATAAATGATTTAATAAATATGTTACGAGTACTATTCACCGAAAAATGTTTCATTGCCAAATAGACAAATTGCCCAAGCCAACTAAACGAAATAATCAGCAAGAAAGACTTTGATCGTCGTTGACGCTTTAGTTTCAATGTTTGCCTTAGAAATAGGAATGGGAAAATAAGAAAATGAATATAAGTTATTCCATAACAGTTTACACGAGGGAGAACCTTATATTGAAAAAGAAATTGCCCTTTTTGGAAATAAATGGCTCCGAGATTCATATTTATGTATTTATGCATAGAAAAATAATAAGGAGAGCTCTCATCTAAAAACACTATATATGTATATATATATATATATATATATATATGTATATATGTATATGTTTTATATACATATATATATATATATATTTATATATATATATATATATATATATGACAGAGAGAGAGAGAGAGAGAGAGAGAGAGAAAGATAGAGAAAGTGAGAGAGGCGAAATACTTTATGAACATATATGTTTGAAATGTATTGACTGCTTATGTGCGTGTGTATTCTCATTATCAGGCATTGTCTTTACACACGACAAAATGCTTGGAAAATGCGCATATATCCATGTCGACAAAGCTATGAATATATTAATCAAAACTAACATTGTGTATATCGTGATATATATTAAAGAATATATATATATATATATATATATATATATATATATATATATATATATATATATATATAGGTGTGGAGAGAGATATATAAATTTTGAAAAATGGTATATGCATACAGGTGCCTTTCGATATTCGAAAAATCGAACAATTGTGAAAAAAATATATGCGTATATACATGCATATATATATATATATATATATATATATATATATATATATATATATGTGTGTGTGTGTGTGTGAGAGAGAGAGTGTGCGTTTGTATATATATGCATATATCTCTATATAAACGTATTTATATATACTTAATTAATGTATAACACACACACATGTATATATATATATATATATATATATGTGTGTGTGTGTGTGTATGTGTGTGTGTGTATGTGTGTGTGTGTATGTGTGTGTGTGTGTGTGATTTTTGCTGGCGGGTGTTTGGAAGATATGCCTAAAGTAGCCTATACATTTTCTTAGATTGAGTGTGACGTCTACGTGTTTCTTTTTCACACACACACGCACATACATACATACATACATACAAATATATATATATATATATATATATATATATATATATATATATATATATATATATATAGTGTAACCCGGATATAAGAGAGTTGTCGGGACTGGAGAAGAAGTCTCTTATATCCGGGTTCTCTTATATCCGGGTTTGGTCTATTTTGTTTAGGTAAGTATGGCTCTAATTTGGGACCAGAGAAATCTATCTTATATCCGGGTTTCTCTCATATCAGGGTCTCTTATATCCGGGTTACACTGTATATATATATATATATATGTATATATATATGTACATCCCGTTTTTTTAAATGACAAATATAATTTCTAAAATTAAAAAAATTTGTAATTACTGTATAATATATATTTACGCCAACATTACGATAACAAGATATTTTAAAAAAATTATATTATGTAAGGGCTAGTCTATACTTAGCACCTGAGGATTACGTTTGAATGAAAACTCCGTGTTCTGCTATCGGTGAGGGATAATATGTATAGTTATTAATATATATATATATATATATATATATATATATATATATATATATATATATATATATATATATATATATATAATGCGCTGTACTTATTGGAAAGCGCTCAATATCATTGATAGAACTACCATATTCAGTTGCTTGGATATGAGTTCTGGAATAATGTAAATAGTTTACATAATACCTCATCTCAGAAATATAGACAGATACGTAGTAATAAGTTTGTCAAAATTCATCTATATTTCTTGCCTTATGCTAGATATTTTGTGTTCAACAATATTAAGAAAATCTAGGGTTTATTTCTAATTGATTTTTGATTTGTTAAAAGGTTATATTTAGTACCAAATTCTTGGGTAGTCAATTCGTCTATTAGATGCTAACCAAATGCCCATCGAAATAGAAAAAATTAAAAAAATACTCATCCTTACACATACATTTCACGTCTTTCTTCATTGGGTTTAATTACTGGGAAATGTTCCTTTGAAACAAGTACAAGAGATAACTTTATGTAATATCACCCCCTCGATATTGTAATGAATGAAACAAGTAGCCGGAAGCTACAAAGATATAATGTTGTAAAGGTCCCTTGATCACCTATGTACAGAGGTCCCTTGATCACCTCTGAAACAGGACTTATGAAGTGAGTGTTCTCACATATATGTCACTATATTTCAGTGTAAATATTAGAAAAAATAATATATGTAAACCACCCCACGCATAAAAATTTTGCTTTATGGTATCATTCAAAGTTTGCCGCTTGACTTTAGTACATCATTTCCACCCAATGAAAAAAACAGTTCCTTATCTTTGCCAGTATGAATTTTTCGCAGGCATTCAAAGTTATGTTTGACGACTTCTTGAATCATATCAGCGAAACCTTTCCCTAAAGTCCTAGCAAGATGTAAAGTGTTATGGGTCCCTACCTATAACTACAGAATGAACTCTCCCTAACACTATGTATACTACGCCTCTCAAGAGAGAGAGAGAGAGAGAGAGAGAGAGAGAGAGAGAAACGAATTGAGTCGAGCCGATAGTAGTTCACTCCAAATCAGACTGACAGTCATGCTACACCTTCCATATTTTGTATTATTATTCCGTGCAATATATCTTCGTTATTTCTACTCTTGTGTTCGTGTTGTTCTTCCTTGGTCCTAACCTAGACCATAACATAAAGTATCTTTCACTTCTCCGTCGATTAAAGAAAATACTTTATTGTTGTCGACCACCTCGATCCATAATGACTTTATTGCATCAACAGGCTCAAAAATAACTGCAGTTTTATCCGCAGTTGTGAAGCTGATACACAAATGCAGGTTAGCATGAAATGCAGTTGTACGTCGCCTTCATGTGTTGTTTCCATATCAACGGATAGGGATTCTCTTGCCATATTAATGTTCTTGTGGATATAAAGCTTTATAAAATTATAAAGTGATCTATTACGATCTTTAAATTCCTTATCATTATCCACACACATTTCACTGTTTTTAAATTCTTAGCTCTTTTTCACGCAGAATGCTTTTGTCGATAGGTATATGCTTAACTGAAACATTTTCTCTCACCAAATGATTACTGCTTTCCCGAAATAAACAATAAATTTATCACGAATCTGAGACAAATTTGTTGCTGTTGCATGATAAAAACTAACGCATCTGCAAATTTCATTTTTTTTTCTTTTTAATTTTCCAAATAATTATCACGTTTCCTTCTATTTTCATTCAACGTCCATCAATTTCTTTTTACATTAACTTTATATAATATCATCCCCACTATATGGTAATGAATTCTGGACAATTTCCTCAGAAGTGTCTTAAAGCAATAAAGATGTGATCCTCCCTTAGGATGTTGAGCAATCCATGGATTTAACATATTAACAACGAGGAACAAAGTAGAAACAAAAAGAACACTTATATCTGGAATGAAAAAGGAGACAGTTGACAATAATGGGAACATAATGAAAAAAGATGGCTTGTAGAATTTGACACCCATATGGCATATTTAAGTCAAGATTTAATAGATTTGTTTTCCATATCAACATTTTGCAGCTGATTTAAAGCCAGAAAATATTTTTTTTAGATTGTAAAGGTTTTGTTTTGGGGGATAATAATGATTCAATGATACATGTATCAGAACTTAACCCATAGCTGAGGGACAGAAGAAGTGGATTCATACATTTCTCAAAGCTGATGCGCGTAAGTGAATATAATGAACCCAAAAACATTGAAACTCGGCTCACCAATCAGCTATTCCCAGCCGTTATCCATTACATCACACGCACATTCAGGCTTGCGGCACCTGATATTCCCAAGTGGTCACTCATCTAGGTACTGAACAGGCATGAATTTCGTTAACTTCGGCGATCAATTCAAATTTCTTGGCAATAACGCTTAGTTTATGCATAGGCAATGAGATAATGTTGAAATATAAATATTTTACTCCATAAAATAAGTAATTTACAGCAGTTCTCAGCTTTGTTTGTTTGTTTTGATTTACGGCATATCAACCTCAATGGGTCATTTAATGCCGACAACTTTTTTTTTCTGCTAATATTTTTGTTTTGTCAAAAATCTATTTCTGTTAATATTTTTTCCTCAAAAATGTATAGATGGTAATATTATTTTTCCAAAACATATAGCTGGTAATTTTTTTTTTCAAAAACGTATTGCTGGTAATAGTTTTTTTTTTTTTTCAAGAATTTATTTCTGGTAATAACTTTTTACAAAGTATTTCTGGTATTAAAACCTATTTTTACATTTTTTATAATGCTTTTTAACTCAGTTTTGGCGTGAACTATTTTCCCATAGCTGGGGGGCCTAGCAGGTGCTACCACCCCGGGTCATGGTGGACCTGTGAACATCAGCAATTGAGAGGTGGTTCCACGCTTCTCAAAATCTCCTGATCAGAGGCCTTGCTGTTGGTGTAGTTTATCGTTTTACCCAGGACACAGATGTAGTTTATCGTCACACCCAGGACGCTTCTCCGCTTAGATATCAATGAACAGGCACGTGTATATTTATGTATGCAGAGGATTTTTATTTCGGTTTAAATGATATGTACGTATTTCAGTCTATGTTGTGGTGACATCGTCGTAATTCTATTATTCCGGATTGAAGTTACATGAATGTTTGTCCTTTTGTTAATAATTGGTGTATCATATTTATGAACACGTATGTATGTCTACTCGAACTGGTGTTGTTATTGGGAGTGAAGCCGGCGAAGGAAATTTAATTATAATATAATAATACTGACAAAATAAGGCAATTTCGAGAAAATGGAATGCACTGGAAAATTATTATATCAGAGGTTGCTTCGGATTTTCTTGAAAATGAGTGTCTCCATCAATGGATGTATGCAGGTTTATAGGATAAAGCTAAGCGGAGATTATTATAACTCTTTCTTCGAACACACACACACACACACACACACACACACACACACACACACACACGCACACACACAAACAAAAACAAATATATAAGTCTATAATTCTGAGATGAGGTATTATATACATTATTCGGACTATTGTCCTCATCTTTGTCGCCATATATATTACAACGTTTCGGCCGTTGTACGCTCCGGCCTTCTTCAGGTGGTTGAAATGTCGAACTGAACCCTTTATTTCGCTCACTAGTGTACTGGTGTTCTAGTTCCACATGCCATGTTTTAATGGATGTCAGTTATCAGTTATCTCCTGTTAATTCTCCTCTCCAAGTTCTCCACTGCCTTAACCGGGTATTGAACTCACACTCTTTGGGTCCTGTCATTGGTCTAACTAATCCCTTTATCCACTGTACCATGTGTCCTTGAGGACATCTGTGCATGAATTTATGGATATTATAAACCTAATGTCTTCAGAGACTTTTTTTAACAGTGCTCATATGGCAATTTTTACTGTTATCATTTTATGTTTTTACGAGAGCTCATATTGCAATTTTTGTTGTTATTATCGCTTTTCTCTAGCACTCCTTATTACTGGTTCCCATATTGTATTCATTCCTATGCTTGGTCGGCTCAGAAGGTATTTGTGGCCTAGCCTAGCATATGTGCTGTTTCCTTAAGTTTACGAATTTTCCAACAGAGGGTGGTGATCTCCCTTCTCTCTCCATATATGGGCAGCCACGCCTGATTTTTCCACTTCCTCTCGTGTTACAGATTTCTGGTGTTCTTGAAGCCTTACTTTAAGGGGTGGCCTGCCTCCCCTTTATATTTCTTTCCGCAGCTGCACGGGATAGCGTATACACAGTATTTAGTCATGTTCTCGTCTATGGGGGGTCTTACTCGGGAGAGCTATCTGGGAAGTTTCGTCCAGCTTTTGAAGGTTGTCCTGATGTTATATGGACCGCAGATTACTTGTATTTTCTCTGATAAACCCTTCACATAAGGCAGGCGGACTGTTTTCAGTTGTTGTCCTCCTCTTGTACCCTCTTATTTCTACGTAGTGCCATATCAAAAGGACTATTGCTATTTACTTATCTCTGCAATGAATAGGCTGGAGTGGTTCAATTCTAACACTCTAGCCTTGAGGGGTCTTATTCAAGATGAAGGTTTCCACCCTACAAACTTAGTAGTCAAATAGCATACGTCTACTCCACATTCCACTTGTAAGCAGCAAGTTCCACTTCGAATATTTTTGCCAACTTTTGTTACATAAATGTTTCCCTGAACAATATATCATTAACCTCTTCATGCTAAGGACCAGTCACTATCTCTTCTCTGTACACTCATTAACTTATCCTCTGTCATCTGTGTCCCTTAAGCCTTGCATTCAGTGAACTTTGATAAAACAAAAAAGGTGTGTTTACCTTCATCTTGCGTAATCGTGATAAAATGAGCGGGCTAATTCTATTTTCTAATTAAGCAATGTTGCCTGCTCTCAATATCAGCATTCAACATCCTGCTCTGACACCAAGTATTGATGACCGCGGGAAATGTGCAACTTTTACGTCAAGTAATTAATGCTGATTCAATGTTTCATACAGAGTTATTTTGTAATGTACTTATTGAACAGGAGACTAAATCTGTGAAACGAAAAATTACTGTTTATTCGCTTCTGCATTTCGTTAGTTAATATTTACGTGAGGTTGTGCGACTCTGGAGGATTTCTTCGAATGTGGATATTCTTCTCTCGAGGAGAGGCAAAGGCATTCTGTCTGTTCCATCTGTGGTGTGGCGCTTGTATATCTTTCCACTATCCGGTTTTTCCCCCCGTGTACATATTGGAAGCGAAACCTTTTTTGCAGACACTGGGCAGGCGCTAATCTGAACCTGGTGGTGATGAGGGCTACTTCCAATTGAAGACGTTGATACCCCTACTTTCCTGCTGCAACATCGAATTCTCATCCTATTCTGATGTCCAGTATATAGCAAATTATCATAGAACAATGCTTTATTGTTGGCATTACATTCGATTCAGCACATATGGTATTTCCTAGCGTGAAACACATGCGACACTTTCCCAGAGATTTCCCTCTTTAATAATGATTTCTGGATACGTATATTTTATGGAAAAGTCCGGTTCTGTAGGCTTATGAAGCAAATTTGTTTCTAGCGGTGTAAGTCTATAAGTGAACAAATTCGTTATTTTTTTAAAAATTTTCTGTTTGAAACTAATCTCCGATGAGAATATATATATATATATATATATATATATATATATCAATGTTCCATTCTAGAGTTAAATCACTGCCATTTATTCTCCTCTAGGCAACATCCATTGCCTTTACTTGATATAGACTAGCAATCAATGATTCATTTAGCATTGATTTCATAATCACTCCTCAAAACGCTCGAATAGTCCAGATATATCTATTCTGTTCAGCAATCGATCTTCTCTATTCGTTAATTCCCATCATGTCCATGTTCTGTGCATTGTGGACATTTTGTATCTCGTTCACACTCTTCCGTCGTATCTATCGGACGTAACGATCTTATTTTCTATATTATGTCTTCATATCTAATTCAGTAAAGTTTCCATTTTATGGCGTTTTTTCTTCGCTCTTATCTGCCTGTCTCAGTCTCGTCGTATCTATTTCTTCATTAATCTTTCTCATTCAATACCTCAAAAACCAAATTTGTAAAGTTCAAATATCACGGAGAAGCCTCTGAATATCCGTCTGTCACAATGAACGGGTGTTCTCTCAATGTGTCCCCGTGTCATGAACACCTATTGGGAGTTAGATCCTCCCCAGACCTCAAGGTGAACTCGTATATACGACTCATCGCTAAAGATGCTGTAAAAATGGTCAATTCTCTGTAAGTCTTCAGTAAGTCTCTGACACATTCTGTTATTCTTTACCATTGCAAGGACCTGATCAAGTTGAAAATGGAGTCTTTTTCTTCTTCTTTTTATGCGACGAGTCCTTTCAGGACATAGGCGATTACGGCTCTCTACTTCCCCTTATCCCTTGTGGCTCTCCAGAAGTTTCATGCCTCTGCCACGCCCCAGACCACATTCTGCCATCCCTTTGCTTAAGCCTGTCATGCGTGGCTTTTCCTTGTCTTTTTCCCCTCTATTCGACCTGTGAGTATCAGATTCTCCAGGCCCGCCTTTCTCATTACGTGCCCCAGAAATTTCATCTGCCTCTTCCTGATGTTAAGTATAATCTTCCTTCTTGTGACTGGTCTGTCATTACTTTCCAGTCTCGGCAGAGTCCCAAAACGTCTATTAATGAACAATCAAGATTATTGTTTTCCACCTTATAACCCTTTTCTCTTAGATCAAACGTTGCAAGTCAATGGCTGTCTACTCTATTTCTATTTCAATGGAAAATATGCCAGTATGCTACATTCTCTAGATCCTTCAATTCTAACCTTCTCAGTTAAGAACCGACAGATCCCGTAAAATGTTGCAAACAACCTTAATTCTCTTCGTATTCTTTTAAGCAGTAAGTTCTAGTGGGATACTTTCTTGCCAAGAACAGTGGCTTTGTGGAACAGCATTCCAAGGGGATAAATTTTGGACCACTACCATCTAAGGGTTAATCGTTATCTTTCCCACAGTACCGCTTGTATTGGGCATTCAGTCTGGTGCTTCATACTGGGACCTTCCAAGATCATGATGACCAAGGCTAGCAGCATAGTTGACAAGGAGTCCCGTTGAACACTTTGGCATCTGCGATGTGGCATCTCACGCGATAGGTGGACAGCATCATGATCTCTGTCTAGATCACACGCCATTGGCGGGGCATCAACGAAGTCTTCGTTGAATGCAAGCAGGACATCGCGTCGCTGGTGCACATATGTAAGGATATTGAGCATGCAGTTTCTGCTTAAGACGGTTCGTGTGCACCATGGCGTCATTTTTGATTCCCACCTGTTCTATCCTATACTTGTTTAGATGCGACAGTTCAGCAATTCTGAAGACAGGAGACGTCTCATTATCCATGTGATCTTCTTCAATAAACACCACCAGCTCTGCGAAAGCAAGTCATGCTATTGATTCTTCATCATTTGTATCCTTGCCAGCCATTTCATGAATATTCCATGCGCTATTGTACACTTTCCGTGGTACTTGGCCTCCTGTGCAGCCATGTCCCCCGCGTTCAATTGCATCAGGTGGTTCATGTCGTCCGGAATCAGTGCGGAGACCCTGTCACGAAGATCAGCACTACCAAGAGCTTCTCCGCAGAAGAGGCATTTCACTTCTTGGTGTTTATTCTCAGTACATGATAGTCGTGACAGATACCGAGTTCGCTTGCGGGCAACAACTTCTTCGTTTTTCGTCAGCGCCTATTTTCAGGCTCCTCTATTCAGATCTGTAACTTGGTCTTGTTATACATCGGCTTGCAGGTCTTATGGAACCGTGCATTGTTGGCGCTCAATGCTGCTTCAGAGCCACTGCCTTCATCTAATCGGCTCGACAGAAAAGAGTTGGGGAGCATTCAAAGCTCACTGAACTTTCTCAGATGTCCAGTGAGGCAGCTGCTCCCCTTGGCGTGTATTCTGGGATGGTCTTGTCGGTGACTATGTCGTCGTTTCTTGGCATATGAAGCATAATAACCAGTCTGTCTCTGTTGCTGGCTAGGAGGAGGTAGATGAGCTGCTTGAAGTTTGAAGCACTTCGACATTATTCTCGAAATGGTAAATGGCAAAATTATATGAAAGGAGCACATACAATTCAAGTGAATTAGGACATATTCAAATGAGAGATGTTGGTCATAGTTGTAATGCTAATCCATGAATAATTAAACAAATTGATAAGATAAGATTCTAAAATGATATGGTGACATATATTTGTTGTTACGTGCTACCCTGCATTAGCAACAGCACGCAATATAATGTTTGCACAACATTGCAGATTGAACACAGTCATTTTTCCAGCACATTTATTCAGTACATCTAATTCACCTAGGCATAATTTTTCGTCGGCAGCTACATGGCGGCCATTTTCCACAATGGCCGCAACAGTCGCTACGGATCAGTCCCGTATATTTTAAATGCCATATATATATATTTTAAATTAAAAGCCTTTAATCCCAGTATAATATAAAACTGCGCTAATATTGAACAGATATTTTTATTAAAATTTAATATACGTAAATTTCAGTCTATACTGAGCACTTGAATATTACGTTGTGCAAGAAACTCCGTGCAAACAGTGAGGGATAATATGTATATTTATAATTATATACGTAATAGCTTTGCTTTATTACATCGAACACTGTTTTATTAACACCAGCACTTTATGTGACATTATATATAGTGTGTGTGTGTGTCTGACAAAAGAGACGCTGACAATATGAGAATAGAGTGCTCGAAGTGACATACAACTGTTGATAAAGTAAGTTTCTTTATGGTCATACTATTGGTTTGGTCCTTCAGTTAAAATGTGTGCATTCATTTCACTCTCCCCCATTTTTGGATGTTTTGTATTCTATCCCACGTTGTTATATATTCTTTATTGTTTTGTATTCTATCCCACGTTGTTATATATTCTTTATTGTTTTGTATTCTATCCCACGTTGTTATATATTCTTTATATTGGTGTTTATTTGTTTTTCTGCACAGAGTGAATAGGGAACTAATTTATCATTACTGTCTGAAGACCAACTTCTCGAGAGCTCCTCTCTGCGGCTGCTCGGTCTCACGCTGGCCGCTGATCTGAGATAGAACAAATACATCGAGTCAATTGCATCATCCACCGCAAGGAAAGTTGGCTCCCTGTGCCGAGCCAGGAAATTTTTCTCCCCGGAATCGATCCTCCAAATTTATAAATCGACCATTCGCCCTTGCATGGAGTATTGCTGCCATATATGGTCTGGAGACCCTGCTGTTTGCCTCAGGGTTCTTGATAGAGACGGATATGCAATGTAATTGGCCCTGATCTGTCATCTCGTCTGCAGTCGCTCTCTCACAGACACGACGTTGCCTCGCTCTGTCTTTTTTACAAATACTTTGACGGTAATTGCTCCGAGGAGCTGCTTTCGCTGGTTCCTAGGCCTCATGATTTTAAACGTCCTACGAGGCTGGCATCCCGTTCTCACCCCTTCACCGTTGAAACTGTTAAATGTAGACGTATCTTCTACTACAATAGCTTTATGTCTCACACTTCTCGCCTGTGGAACTCCCTTCCTTGTTCCTGTTTCCCTGACAAATACAATCTCCAACTATTTAAGTGTAACGTCAATTGACATCTCCAGTTGGCTTGATCTATCCACTTCCCTTTTCCACAACCTTTCACCTTTCATTCCTATCTGCTCTCGCTCCAAATCTTCTGTAACCCCCTTGCCTTGATCGATCCACTATCTTTCTCCACATCCTCTCCTTTACCACTCCTATCTGCACTTCCTCCAAACTTTCTGTAACCCCTTGCGTGCTAGTGGCCTCCAGCCTTGCTTGGGGTGATAAGCTTAAAAAAAATATCGTATTTATTGTCTGTGAAAGTTATAGAATATAAAACAACTTTGATAAAAACATAAACCTACTTTTCTGACGAAATCAATGCCGTTCTGAACATTTTGGCTGCAACTGTATATAAGTCTATAATGTACCCTAACATATATATATATAAATATGAGTGTGTCTGTATGTGTGTGTTTATCGCTAAAACTTTTCATTGCTATACATTTAAAAATGCCATTGATAAATGTTAGATTCCATTTCTTCTTTCAAATAGTACGCTATACTTGGTTTCCTTGATTTTGATAGCGACGAATTTATGAGAGGCAAAATACGAATCTGTGGAGAAATCAACGGATTTCACGCTAATATATTTCAGAAGAATTCATGGGATTTCATAGGTATTAAAAACCAATCAATGATCAACTACGCCCTGAAAGAGGATGACATTAAAAACTGGTTTGTCTAATCCATGATGCCTGTCGTAGGACGTATTAAACAATGCATCAAGATATAAAATAAAGAACACTTTTGTTGTGGGGGAAACCCTTCTTACACAAGATGGACTCGTCCAAAGTATACTTATACTGACAGAGAGAATACCTGCAGGTTGAGATACGTTGAGTCAGGGTGAGAGATACGGAGACAGTACACAGGGTGTTCACAGAGAGTTATACGAGATTCTAGCGAGAGGGATAATTACGGCTTCACTTACAGAGACTTGTACATATACTTTCTAGTAACCCGCATTCCTGGACTACTAATCTTCACTTCAAGTCTGTATTCTTAAGTTCAATACACTTATTTTTCTATCTAAATTACTGTCGATGTTTATTTATTTGTGCAGGATTCCATTCCCGGAATCCACAACAATTTTAAACCTTTCTCTTTTATCTATCTATCTATCTCTCTCTCACTCTCTCTTTATATATATATATATATATATATATATATATATATATATATATATCGTATACAGTAAAGCTAAAAGCGGTTGAGACAATGAAAAATGCGGACAATTTTTGCTTAGTCAAACGGGAAAATATAAAAATGTGGTGAAAAAATAATAAAAATTGAATGAAGTTCTCCTTGTCTGTCATATTCAAGGAAATATATATATATATATCTGATTGTGAAATAATATCAGAAAAAGAAATTATTATTAAGCATATTAAGCAGGAAGAACAATAAAAACCGGAATTATGAAGACAGAAGATACCGATTGATATTACATTAACATTTTTGGATATTAAATGTGACCAGAAAGCAATAAGCCGGAAGAGAGATCCAAAAGTTAGAGAAGAATCTCTTAGCATTGAGCTTACGGTTGCAGTCATTAACAAAATTTTAAATTATAATTTTACTATCTCCAATACAGTAACAAATAATTTATGAGATACTGGCTCAATTTTACTTATAAATTTGTACGTGTTCTCTATTCAGTTTCAAGACAAATAGTTCAGCGGCCGCTATTTTGTATGACCTCCTTTGATTTTGATCAGTGATCAGATGTAGTGAGGCAGGCTGAAAATCAAATTTTTTCAGTCGTAAACTGATATTCCTTTTGTGGGGACTTTTTTTTAATAACCTCACTTAGTGCTTGAAGATTTTATTTGATTTGATTTTTTGTTGCAATTTTCTGTTTGACAATTTCTTAAAAATCTTCAAGGGGATTTAGGTCTGGGCTGTTCCTCAGCCAATCCAGTGTTGTCATGTTGATCCTGTTCAAAAACTCTGACCAATGGCATAGAGTACCATCATACATAGATATGGAGCACTGATAATTGTTCATATTCAGTTCCAGTGTCTCCAGAAGTATTTCCACCTACCTGCCGCAATTCATGTTTGAATCTGGAGGCAAGAAATAGAGTGTAGTTTTTCCGGATTTTAGATTGACTGCTAAAATAATCTGGTTTGGTAAGTGTTTTGTTGTCTACATTCTATCATTTTCATCAAATCTCCGTCTAATAATATTGCCTTTATGCATATGAAACTTCTTCATTGAAAATTCATTTGAAAACGGAACATGGCACCAGTCTTTAGCTGTCCAAGTTCCATGTTGCCAATTGCTTGGATTTCATATCTGACAGAGATCAAAAGAGTCTAACCGGACTTGTGTGTGACGAATTATTTTCCACCTTGAAACCTCTTTCCCACAGACAAAAAATCGCAAGACTCAGGCTGCTCTTTTGCTATTTTCATGGCACGAGCAACATTGTATAATCACGTCAGATTTTACCTTTACTAATGAAAAGCGTCGAGCCACGAACACAAGTGTGAACTCTCCCCATTGCTTTCGTATACCAATAGGCAGAATAAGTTTCATTCGGGCATCTTCTTCCAAAGAACTCTTGCTCTGTGGAACAAACTTCAGACTGGACGTTCTGGCAATCGCTAGAATCTTGACTTCTTCAATTCTAACGTTAACACCTGGCTCTCCCGCTTAACCCCATTAACTTCACTTCTTACCTTTTTACACTCCTGCAACACCAGATAGCAACTCTCTACCGTGAGTGGGTTTTGGCCCTTCTATTTGGTGAATATTAATATAAAATCCAAAGATGAATCAGCAATATTATTGGTCCTGATCTGGCGGCTTGTCTTAAGTCATTTATTAATATTAATATTATTAATATTAATATAAAATCCAAAGATGAATCAGCAATATTATTGGTCCTGTTCTGGCGGCTTGTCTTAAGTCATTTATTAATATTAATATTATTAATATTAATATACAATCCAAAGATGAATCAGCAATATTATTGGTCCTGTTCTGGCGGCTTGTCTTAAGTCATTTATTAATATTAATATTATTAATATTAATATACAATCCAAAGATGAATCAGCAATATTATTGGTCCTGTTCTGGTGGCTTGTCTTAAGTCACTTATTAATATTATTAATATTAATATAAAATTCAAAGATGAATCAGCAATATCATTGGTCCTGATCTGGCAGCTAGTCTTCAGTTACTTACCCACCACCGTAAGGTTGCCTCTCTGCATTTTTTTTGCATATAATATCATGACAATCGTTTGGATGAGCTCTTGGCTATGGTATCTAGACTATGAATTTAAGCACAGTTCTAGACTGGCTAGATGTAACTGCAAATTATATGCTAACATTTTCTTTCGCTTGTGGAAATCCCTTCTGTCTCTATGCTTTTCAGCCAACTTTAATATGCAAAACTTTAAATGCAATGTCAAACACTGTTTACTTTAGAACAAAACAATAATACTAGCCTGGATTCCTAGTCATATAGGCATCAAGGGAAATCATGAAGCTGACACACTGGCTAAAGAGGCAACGAAAATGAAAATAAACAACATCAAACTCCCATATACAGATTATAAGAACAAAATAACTCAACACATCAAAAGAAAATGGCAAGCAATTTGGGACATGTTTTCAAACAATAAACTATACGAGCACCAGCCGACAATAAGGAAGGAGAACATAGAGCCATTAGCTGACCGCAGACAAGACATAGTGCTCAACAGAATAAGAATTGGTCACACGCATCTGACACACACACACCTGCTCAAGGGAGAAAGTACACCTCGATGTACCAACTGCAATCAATTTCTCACAGTCAAACATATCTTGATAGAATGTAAGAAGTATAAAAAAATACGTAATAACTATTACCAGGCACAAAATCTGAACATGCTCTTCCAAAAAGTTTCTACTGGTCAAATAATGGGATATCTGAAGGAAATAAAATATTTCCAACTTCTATAATATTATTACCAGCTCCACGTTTTTGAAAAAATATTATTATGATTTAAAACACTCTTAAACACAAAAAAGTCCAGTTTCAGCATTAAATGACCCATAGGGGTTGATATGCTGGTAAAACAAATAAACAATCAATCAATCAATCCTTTTTACTCTTTCCTATTCCCGTTCATTAATTTTTCTGTTCCTAATTTTTCCACAACCTATAACCCCTTGCGACTTACTGGTTTTACTGCCTTGCTTGTGTTGATTCCGATTAAAATATGAAAGAAATGGATATGATAAAAAAACTAAACGAATATTTCCATAATAATAATGATAATGAGGAAAAGAATAAAACTTGGAATAAAGAATTAGTATTAAACGACATGGACAAAAATATAACAAATAAATCTTTACTTTCACACCTCAGTGAACATTTCGTCTTATCAGTGATTTCGTTCACAGTTTTAAAAAAGGTTTTATTATCAGTCTAGAATTTCTCCCGTTTTTAAATTAACCATTTATTGAACATTTATATTGACGTTTTTTAAGTTAGATATATTTTATTCCTTCTTCATTTCTTGGTTAAACGAAGACATCATGGAGACGCAATTTTCCGGAAGGCTCGCTCAAGACAACGTTGGGGACTGGGGTTCGCTAAGGTTTGATTCAATTAATCGTGACAGTAGGAGAAGTAAAGACTCAACTATAGGCAGTCTGGCGGCAGGAGATGATTGACGCCAGACAGGACTGGTCTCTCGTCAAGTGCAATTAAATAACGTGGTCAGTCATATTGCCGGCAGACAGGTTTGTCAGTGTTACTACTGCTGGCTTTGTCTCGATTAATTACGTCTATCACTGAATTAAAGACGGCAAAAAGAAACGGACTCCGGAGATAAAAAAAAATGAAAGACTATCGTTTCAAGGAAAAAAATAGAAGAATATTTGATCCGCTGTCGTTTTGTACGCATGTACTCTATAACGACACGGGTATTTAGCGGCGCTTATAGTGTTTGCCAAAATAATTTGAAATAAGTTTGTTCAAACTGTTAATTTGGAAATCCATAACTTTATCATGGGTTAGGAATCCAGTTTTGATGAATTTATTGACATTGATTCATTTCTCGATAATATCAATGTAGAAGAAACTATCAAAAACATCTTTAAGAAACATCCGTTGATATTCACACAGCAAATTGAAAAACACATCTATTTCTCTATCTTTCTCAATATATATATATATATATATATATATATATATATATGTGTGTGTGTGTGTGTGTGTGTGTGTGTGTGTGTAACTATAATTTCAACAGCAAATGTGAGCTGAAAATATTTAATTCAATACAGATTTCTGTTTTTCTTTGAAAGCAGCAAATAGACATATATACATGCGACTGTATAGATAGATAGATAGATAGATAGATAGATAGCTAGATTTGTCTATGCAGCTGAAAACGTTAGTTCACGGATTCTTCTTACTATATATATATATATATATATATATATATATATATATATATATATATATATATATATATATATATATGTAGTGTTGAATGTTAAAGACAACATAGTCTAACATATTTTCTTTTGAATTTTCTCATATTCTCTAATGAGACTTTTTATTTGAAAATAGTTCCGAAACATTCAACACTACATGTTTGAAAGAAAAGTTGCTGCCAAATTACACACACACACATATATATATATATATATATATATATATATATATATATATATATATATATATATATATATATATATATATATATATGTATATAAGCGTTTTTTGACTATATTGAAGCACGGAGTAAAGATTTTAATGTAGAAATTACCGGACACGCTTATGTCCTTTTAAAATGAGAAGAGGAATAAACAAAGAAGTGGGATTCACGATTCCGAAAAGTGTTGTTCTTGTAGGTTAGCGGGCCCCATGTAAAAATTATATTCTCTGAATATTCAGAGTTATTATTAACATTTTGTTTGCTTTTTATTGCTCAAATTTTGTTAGCCGGCCTATTAAATCTACATGTTGCAAAATGCACACGTGGACAATCTTTCGCATATATATATATATATATATATATATATATATGTATTTATGTATATATATGTATTTATGTATATATATATATATATATATATATATATATATATATATATGTATGTATTTATGTATATATATATATATGTATTTATGTATATATGTATGTATGTATTTATGTAAATATATATATTTATATATATATTTTAGAATTGGACATAGCCCGACAATTTATTTAAAGACATTTATATTATGTTTAACGTTCTTTTTATAGATACATGTATTTAAGCAAATGCTCTGTTTTTTATAATAAACAGTATTAAATAACATTTACCGGCAGGAATGTCCGAGAAATTTTCATAGAAAATTTTTTTATAGAAAATTTTCGCTCTCCGACAGGAATCGAACCTGTATCCTATACGGAACCATCATTTCGCGTGATGTGCCTTAACCTTTCGGCCACAGAGCAGCAAGGTCGATTTTACTATCTTTAAACTTAAATCTTCCATGAATCTCTTCTATTCATATCTGCTCTAGCGTATCAAATGTAAACAAATGACGTCATATATTTTAAAATTGGACATATTTATGTATATATATATATATATATATATATATATATATATATGTATGTATGTATTTATGTATATATATATATGTATGTATATATTTATGTATATATATATATATATGTATGTATGTATTTATGTATATGTATATATATATGTATGAATGTATTTATGTATATATATATATATATATATGTATATATATATATATATATATATATATATATATATATATATATATTACGGCATTGAATGTTCTTCCCAATAAGGGATATTATTCATTATTCGAATTTCATTTGTCGGACTAACATACCAATAAACTACGACGCACACACAAACGCACGCGGACACCACACACACACACACACACACACACACATGGATATATATATATATATATATATATATATATATATATATATATATATATATACACATATACATACATACATATATATATATATATATATATATATATATATATATATATATATATATATATATATGTATGTATGTATGTATGTATGTATGATTTATCTATGTATATCGGCGCGGAGATGTAGAAAGTTGGTGTCCATGTGCGTGGTACGCCAGTTGAGAGTGTTAGTCAACTTAGCCTTCATTAAGGTATCCAACTAAGAGACAGAAAACGTTGATGTAACACCTGAGGCTTGACAACTTTTAACGATGTTGACTGATTCTTCATTACTGTTCCTGCGCAGAGATTGGGATTGGCTTAGAACAATGTCTTTCTCTACTTTAAAAATTTCATGGCCTGGAAGTGCTTGATATCATAACGGTGATGCCTTGGGATGGTCTTATTCGATAACGAGTTAGCAAATATGTAAATGTATGTATGTATGTATGTATGTATGTATGTATGTATGTATGTATGTATGTATGTATGTATGTATGTATGTATGTATGTATGTATGTATGTATGTATGTATGTATGTATGTATGTATGTATTTGCATATGTACGTGGCAGAGTTGTTAGAACGTTCGCATTCTGACAATGAGACCTGGTTTCGAATCTCACCGTAGTCGATTTGTCGAACTTCCTGATGTTATCGTGTGGCAACTTAGGAAAGTGTATGAAAACTATTCCACGGGTTGACCAAAGACTTGGGAGTTAAATTGGGTACATGAAACCCTTGGGTGCTGTCGATAGCTGTGATAGCACGAAGTCACAATTCACAAGTCATCGTGACAGAGGGCTTGAGCGTGCTGGTCTTGTTCCTTTCTGCATTCTGTTGAGGTTTCTTCTAAAACTCGATGAATTACTTAATTATGATTATCTCAAATCCTCCTAACAATTTCATATATATATATATATATATATATATATATATATATATATATATATATATATATATATATATATATATATATATATATATTTATTTATTTATATATATATACATATGGAACATGCCTAGGCATAATTAGTACCGTGGAAAGATTTCTTCAACGCTGCTTATGCTCTATCCTCAAAGTTTAATGGATGTCAGACACAGGACAAGAAGCTGTAATGCTTAGCATTGGAACAGAAATCTTTAAGCATCAGCTAAGGTCTGAAAGGATAACTGATTAGAGAAGATGATAAGCGGATATCAAAGAACTACTTTATGAGTGGATAAAGGATCTAAAAGGAACATCATACACCGCCATCATATTTTAAGAATTCAGTTGACAACTCCTATTTTTAATCAGTCATGATAATTGGGAGAATGATGACACTGGCCGTTTAGCATAAGGACACGATATTTGTAAATATCTTGTCCGTATGCTAAACAGCCAGTGTCATCAAGAAGCATAACTCTTTGGAGAGAATACGCAAAAGGAAAAAAGAGTGTAACAAAGAAAATATCGATGGATGATGGTAGCACATGGTTCCCGTATGATCACAAAATTTAAACAACGTCGAAATGAAGATAGCTGATCTCTTGGGAATACAAAATGATGTAAGCTTGGATGTGAGGTGGGTGTAATGGCTAACTGAATTGAAAATCGTAGTGCCGAGTTCGCATTTCATTTGGGTTTGTTATATTCATTTAAGCGCAAATACTTTTCGAAAGTCCACCTATTCTCCACAGTTATGGGTTATTTATTAGGACGTGTATCGGGTAGCAATTAATATATTTTAAAAAAAGGTCATACAATCTGAAAATATTTTCTAGATTTCAATAACCCACAAAGGGTATATAAGCCATGAAAAACAAACCAATCAATCACTGAAAACTAATTTATTATACCAATTAAACTAGTCATTTTCAATACAAAAAATCTGTTACCTTTTATGAAATGTTACGTATAAATACATTAGTCATTTAAGTGCCATGCGTGATACACGCTTAGGCGATCAGGTATCTTTTGATACAAAACTGACTAGGCAGATTTTTCCCGCAGTAGGTTGCTATTTCTTTCTGCGGTAGACCAGTTGCCATCAAAGTCTGTAGAACCCGGTCTGTCCTGCTATTTACCCATATCTGGTGGGAGAAGAATAGGATTCATATCTTTCCCAAGGATATTAGCACGTAAGTGAATGTAATGTATCGGAATGGAATTCGAAAATTAAATACATGGCAAACCTTATTTTAATAAATGTGTCATCAGTAGATATTTCACGATATAAAATCGTCTGGTTATATACTAAATATTGGTTTTACATTATTTACATTGTTCAGAATGTTATCCTCATCTTTATTGCCATATTAACGACGTTTCGATCATTGTACGCTCCGATATTTTTTTGGTGATTGGAATTCGAACTGAACCCATGAGTATTTCCCTTGAGCACACATGGCTCGGTGGATAAAAGGGTTGGTTGGATCCAGTAACTTAACACAAAGACTTGTTAGTTCAATACCTGGCTACTGCAGTGGTTAACCCAAAAAATGTTGAGTTGAGTCAAAGGGAGATAACTGACACATCCGGAAAGGCATGGCACCTGGAACTAGAACAATCTACTTGGGTGGATGAAATAAAGAGTTCCGTTCGAAATTCCAATCACCTGAAGAAGGCCTGAGCATAAAACGGCCGAAACCTCGTGAATATAGCAATAAAGATGGGCACAACGGTCCGAACAATGTAAATAATATAAATAATTACAATACAATCATCTCAGAAATATAGACAGATCCTGAAGAAGGCCGGTGCGTACAAAGACTGAAACGTCGTGAATATGGCAATAAAGATGAGCACAACGGTCCGAAAAATGTAAATAATATAAATAATTACAATACAGCATCTCAGAAATATAAAATAAGTATTTCAGCACATGTGAATAACTTTATGTCTTATTGATATCCTCAAATATTTTAGGTATATAGCCGTCAACTCAAACGTCAAACAAAAGTGCGTTGGCTTTTGTCCAAGCTTCTGCAGCGAATAGTTTAATTAACATATTCTGTAAAATAGATATACTTATTTTTTTAACTGATATTGCCATCTCCGGAACCAGCCAACAACCAATTTTTCAGACAGCAAATCACACCATGACGGAAAGTGTATTATAGATGTCGCGTTGTATATTTAATATACAATCTCGTGATGACCAGTGATAGACAACTGTTCCCTCCTCCGATCTCTTTCTAACATCTCAGTGGTGGCAAAATTTGCTGGTTACATTCACTGCCTCGAAAACCAGACGACTTGAATTCCATCATCCAAGGTCGGACGCCGAACTAACGCCAGTCAAGATGAATGGATATCCCCACGCAGAGGCTCCGTTCTTTGAGCAACTATTGGACCTCAAACTCACCTTAGGCCTTCTCATGAATACGAGCCATCCCTAAAGATGCAGGAAACGTGGTCGGTTCCCTTACGGCTCTAGTAATTATCTTACAACCTGTTCTATTATTTAAATTTATTAGAACCAGGTCAGACCGAAAATAGAGCACTGCTGTCAGTATTTGCCTAATACTCAACTTCCAGCCTCGATATCGTCCAAATCGTATCCGAGTCCTTGTTGGTAATAAATTGTCTACCACCCAAGAACACTTCACTCAGACGACATGTAGCAGGCTCCTCTCTCGATTCGATCGCTACTTCCAAGGAAAGTGCTCAGACTAATTACATTCATTATTTTGGCCAGTTATAAACTTCATGGTTAGGACTCGCCATATTGAACGCCTTCGACTCGAGCAGCTTCTTCCCACAAAAAAACTGCTCCGTGGAACCTTTATTCTCGATCACTACGACCATAACCTGTTCAAATCTAGCGTTAGCCGTTATCTTCCCCACCTGTCCGCATAAACTAGCTTCTTATTCTGTAACCTTCTACTAAGCGTAGTGCAGGGTTAATCTCACTGTACAAAATGTGGCTTGCAATTTAGGAATGTCATAAAGTTTCGGCATACAACATTTGAGCAAATTAGAACTCAGTGTCAAAGTGATGTGTTTATATACATGCTAAGGCTTGAAACGTTCTATACCTTTCACAGTCTCCTGTTGATTTCCCAGGTTAACGTTGATTGATATAAGAAATATTATTTGTCTTTTTATGAAGGAACTTGCTGAAAGTATTTAGCTAATATGGGCGTTGTCTGCTATATCTACTACCTAACGACTTCCACGTTTCATAGCAGAATGCCAGAATGACGTCTTTCAGTTTGCCTCGTGACAACATGCCGACCATTCCTTCATTATTAATTAGCTCATTCCACATTCCCAATGATCGACAAATATATGCCTCGTTTCATAGTCACTCGGTGCCAGATGTAAAAAAACATGGTGAAGTGCTCGAGTAGTTTAAGTATTGGGAGTAATTATCTGTGAAATCTAAGAGTACATTTATTAAATTTCAAATACTAAACATGTGTCTATTCACTTACCTATTGCCTATATATATATGTGTGTGTGTCTGTGTGTGTGTATGTGTGTGTGTGTCTGTGTGTTTGTGTGTGTGTGTATGTATGTATATATATATATATGTGTGTGTTTGTGTATATATGTATGTATGTAAATATATATATATATATATATATATATATATATATATATATATATATATATATATATATATATATATATGTATGCATGTATGTATGTATGTATGTATTGTGGATAAATTGGATGACAAAGTGGAAAAACCTGTTGAGATTCATCCTTCAGGATTTCATCGGCCAAGTAAATTTTTTCACTTTATCAACCAATTTCCCTAATATTTTCTTGATATATAGATATATATTACATATCAATATCACACACACACACACACACACACACACACACACACACACACACACACACACACACACACACACACACACACACACACATATATACAGGAATCCACAGAGTGTTTCACTGTATGACAGCTAAACAGTGTGTCTAGGCATCCGATTGATTCAAGCCGGGATCGAAAGTTGATAGTTTTGGCATCAGTAAGAGATTCTATCCCCATCTCTCGTTGCACTGCAAATAGAAAGGAAAATTGTAACACATTTACTATGCGAAAGATGTCAGTAGCCAGGAGGGCTCGATTCGAGAAAGGAAGTTTTTTTTTGGCTGAGTTCATAAGTAAAGTTAAGGACGGAGTTTTTCTCAAATGTGGTCTTAAGTGTGTCTATTTCTTTAATGTTGTTTGCTGAAATAAAATATATATTTTTGGTTTAGGGACTTGCGTTAATATCGTATTTTCTACGTGGGACATAATAGTTGGAAAAGCATGGACCGAGTGGATTTCCCATACTTAGATGTCCTCGTTGAACACAGCAATAACACTTTCATTACATCATTATACAAAAAAAACGACCAGCAAAAACTCCTGCCACCTTAACTATAAAAGCGAATGTCCACTTAGGTACAAAATCGCTGTAATAAAAAACTTTCTAAAAAGAGCACAACAGAATTCATCCTCTCGAGTACTATTCCTCAAAGAACTTAATAACTTTAAACAAACACTAATCAACAACGGCTTCCCTAACCACCTTATAGACCACCAAATTAAACTATTTCTCCCTAATGTAAGTAATAACGATAGTGAACACACAGTCAACAATCACATACACATTTATTACAAAAAACCAAATGCATAGGAATTACAAACAAGATGAATCCTCACTAAGACACATTATAAAGAAATACACTACCCCAATTGACCCGAATATAAAAGTCAAATTAATTATCTACTATAAAAAAAATTAAGACAGCTAACCTTATCCTCAAAAATAACAACAGACCAGCTAAGTCAAAATTACAAAGAATGAACATTATCTATGAGTTCAAATGCCTGCTTAGGAACTGTGTTCCTGATCAAACAGGACTGATGAATAATTACATTGGTTACACAACTACATGCTTATCCAGACGTCTTACGTTACACCTATCTGACCACAGCTCCATTAGAACGCATTTAAACACGCACACAAATTTACCGGACTCCATTAGAAACATACTCGTAGAAAACACAAATATATTAACTGCATCCACCTGCAAAAAAGATTAAAAATAATGGAGGCTTTAATAATAAAAAAGAAAAAGCCTACCCTTAACAATATTAACTACGAACAAAGCCACAATGTGCTCACCGTATTCGGAAATTAAAATCATCCCTACTATACACTAAGACATACACATAATGCACACACTCAATTAAGCTAAAAAAATCGAATCATCCTTGATAATGGCTAAAGGTATAGCCGAAAGAGCTCGGAAACAGAAATCATTTGGACAGTTCTTACACACCCCTTGTCCTGTAAAGAAAGCTCTTGTTCGAACACAAGAAAAATTAAATAAAAAGCTCAATTGTAGTACCTTGTCTGTCGTTTTTAATGAAACATGCATAAACGAAGCATTGCTGCCTAAATATACAACTATATATATATATATTAATGTATATTTGCGTAGAAATCTTACTTTTAAACATAGTTCATTAAATACAGTTGACAAGGAAGACATAATTATTTCTTTTTTTAGTTTTTCCAGCATCCTCACGTTCTTTCCTTTTGTAAGAGTAAGGGAGTACAGATATTTCATAATTTTCTTTGTCCCACGCGCTTTGCGACAAATCTTTAGCCACATTCATGGGCGTTTTTTATGTCAGTTTTTCCTCATCTTTTTGATTGTTTACGTTGTATTTTACTATTTTGTTTTAAACAGGAGCGTTTATTTCGATTTTTGTCTTGTGTGCGGCTAGAATACGCATGAACATCGTGGCACAATGAAAATTATGGAAATGTATGTACTCACTTTTAGTGATGATCTCTTGCTTCGCTTTTATTCATTCATTCATTCATACTTTTTATTGTTTTGTATATATATAATTTTTCATTCTGTATTGTTCTCTGCTTTCAAATGTTGGTATTCAGAACAAGGATAATTAGATTTTGGGTTATGAGATCTTTATTTAGGCTTTTTGGTCATGATATGGTAGTAGGAAATTCTTTTCAAACGTGGACTGGTAATGTACTCTGTTGTTTTGGTTAAGAACATATCTTGTTCTGGAAAGGAAATTATCGTTATTTTCGCCTTTATGCAAAGTTGTGTCCTTTTCAAGTGTTTTTGGAAGCTGGTATTCATGTTATTCTTAATGTGGTTTCGTGTCTGTGAGGTGCTGTTTACGATTGGATAAGATTGTGGCGTTCACAGATTTTCGGTTTTTAAATTATACCTTTTATGAGCAACGTCCCTATTTCCAGATTATTTCACCTGGCATTATTTCTTTTTGCTGTAAATGACATAATTGATGGGCGTACGTGTTTGAGTGGCGATTCTTGTTTCTTTATGAAATCAAATTAATATCCACTAGTATAAAAATCGAAAGTTGTTTTCTCTGATTAAAAAGGAAATTCAGTTTCGCTTTCTGTTGAGAGGGACGTATTGTTAATAAGTTTTTCCATCTCTAGTTTCCTAAACCGGTAGATGATAAATTCTTAAATTCATTGTTTAATATATGTATATATATATATATATATATATATATATATATATATATATATATATATATATATATATGGTGTTTCAAAAATACTTTTAAAAACAGGGGTGGGTCCCTTTGGGGTGTGTTCTTCGTGTTCTGGCGTACGAGGGGATCTCGATTGTCCTCGATCAATAGTTTGTGATGCCACGGACCTCAGCAACATGACGATAAACAAGACCAAAATTTGGAGGAATAGGCTGCCTTCTGTCTAGAAACGCAATCTGATACAGTCGTCTTTATATATATGACGGAGGACGCATATTTACTATGAATTATTTCTCGGACATTCAGGCCGGTAAATGTTGTTTAAAACCGTTTATTATAAACAGAGCATTTACTTAAATGTTTGTATCTATAAAAAGAATCTAGAAACATAAAAATGTCTTTAAAATAATTGTCGGACTTTGTCCATTTCATCATGTGCGACGTCATTTTTTTAAAATTTGGATACACCATGAGCAGATATGAATGTACGTTAGAGAATCATGGAAGATTGTAGTTTAAAGATAGTAAAATCGACCTTGCTAACCAAACGCTCCTCTGTGGCCGAAACGCTTAAGGCACGTCAAGCTATATGGCGGTTCCGTATAGGATACAGGTTCGATTCCTGTCGGAGGACGAATATTTTCTATGAAAATTTCTCGGACATTCAGGCCGGTAAATGTTGTTTAATTCTGTTTATTATAAACAGAGCATTTGCTTAAATGTTTGTATCTATAAAAAGAATGTATAATAATAAAAATGTCTTTATATATATATATATATATATATATATATATATATATATATATATATATATATATATGTTGGATATGCAATAGAGTTCGAACAAAATAAATGTATGTGCGTAGGTTGAATGCGATATGATCGTATTTCGTACTATATGACTGACTTACATTTAATTTTAAGTATTAAATTCTAAGTAACATATTTAGTCGACTGTTTCATTTGAAATTAGCATGTTACATTGATAATTCATGATACTCATTACATATTCTGATGTTATTTAAATCTAAAAAAAAATGTTTATTGTAACAAATTATTCCATAGGTATTTGTTATCTGCTATATCTTTTATAGCTTATTTCTGAGTAATATTGCCATAAGATTCTTTTACCGTAATCAATATGATTTACTTGAGAGGAAAAAAATCAAGAACTCTTACGTTCATAAACTAACACGTACTAGTGACAAAAGAGTGCAAAAATTGTAGCTTTATTTCAGTGTCAACTGAATTTGAAGCTCTTATAAATTGGCAAAGCTAGATTTTTTTTGATAACTAACCACTATCTTACAACTCCAGTTCTTTCTTCATTTAATCATTTTAATCATTTTTTTATACAAATAAAGAACATGTGAGATGTAATTATATGAACGTATTATATTTCCTTTATTATTTATAATTTATAACTCTGCAATTATTTACCTAACTCAATCTAAAGTAAACGTTCTTGTTTTACCTTACTCAAACAAAGAGAATATATGATCTAGCTATATGAATTTATCATAAAGAATTATATGAATTTATCATAAAGAATTATATGAAATTATCCTAAAGAATTATATTTATTTATCATAAAGAATTATATGAATTTATCATAACGAATTATATGAATTATATGATAATTCAAATAATTCTTAGAAATGGGAATTATATGAATTTATCATAAAGAATTATATGAATTTATAATATTTATTATGTTTATTATTCGTCATATATTATGTTGTAATTATATTAATTTATTATAAAAAATATATGTTATTATGAGAAAAGTTCTATGTGCAAATACGGGAACTGTTACCGGTGCGGAAATAATATCATTTGTTTTTTTCGCACTAATGCACTGATACTATTGCAGTATGATGCCAGAATATATATTGTACGCATCTACGTAAGTTTTAAGGCTACCGTATTACAGGACGATTGTCTGATTTAATACCATCATTTCTATCACATCGTGAAATGAATGTCGTTCTGAACGGTCTCTCTTCCAGATTCTTAGATACGAACACGGGTGATTCTCAAAGCGCTGTCCGAGGTCCTCCTCTGTTTCTGATCTTGATCAATGACTTTCCTGATGTCATTAGTTACCAAGTATGCATTTACTCCTGTCTCAGCACCGATAAAGTTAAACTGGTCGCTACTCTCGAAAAGGACCTCCAGTCAGTGGTTAACTGGGGCAAGAAATGGCTTGTAAATTTTAATGCACCCCAATTAAACCACTCTTATTTAACTACCGAAGAGAAACTTCCCTACCTATCATCAGCATGGTTGATACTCGACTCAGGAAGAGTGTTTCACTGCGGCTTCTTGGTCTCAAGTTTTCGACTGACTTGAGGTGGAACAATAGCTGCATCTACTGCAATGAAATTTGGTTCTCTGTGTCATGCCAGAAGATCTTTCTCGTCAGAGTCCATCTTACACATCTACAAATCTACCATTCGCCCGTCCATTGAATAATGTTGCCATATATGGCCTGGTGACCCTGCTGTTCGTCTTGACGTTCTCGACAAAACCTAAAGAAGGATCTGCAATATAAGCGATCCTGACCTGGCATCTCAACTTCAATCAACTTTCTCACAGACGTGATGTGAGTTCCCTCTGTCTTTTCTACAAATATTTCCATGGCAACTCCTCTGACGAGATTTTTCCCTGGTGCCCGAAGACATGAATTTAAGCGTGCTGCTAGGTTGGCATCTAGGTCCCACTTTTTTTTTTACAGTTGAAATAGTTACATATAACCACCACCTCTAATCCAAAAGATTCTTTTCTCGCAATTCTCGACTGCAGTACACCGCACATCTTACTTGCTTTTCTGATAAATACAATGTTCAAAACTTTAAAAGTAGTGCCACCCGCCAAATTCTGTTGACTTGAACTCCGTTCCTCTTTTATCCATTGCTCAATGGCTCTATGCGCAGTCTTTTCTTTCATTTTCACTTTCTTTAACCCCTTGTGTTCTAGTGGCACCCCTGCCTTGATTGCGGTGAAATGATTAAATAGAATTCGCAGCAGATAAAAGAAGTTGAGTAAACTAATGGTTTGAGCAGCAGTCTATCCTGACCACCGAATTCTTAATTCTGAATCCGATATTGTAAAAACGTGTAAGTTAGACAGTTGTTTATATAATTTACCACAACAGATATGATATAGGCAGTTTCACACACAGCGCAGAGTGAGAATATGGGGTCTACGTTACGGAACGCGGCACAACGATGGCAGCCGCATACCCTAGACTGACTGAGAGTAACTTACAAAATGTTGGAATTTATAAATTGTTAAGTAATGTTTATTTAAGTCCCGCATTAACGTTAGTAGACATATTTACTTCCTTACATGATCTTCCTCTTGCTATAGGTTAAATAGCTAGCAGAGTAAGCAGTTTTCTTTTGGGTGACAACCGGCCTGGAAGAAGAACAATTCTAAATTCAAACCTAACAATCTGAAGTGTGTTTTTCTAGTTATCTTGGTCAGAGCACACATATTGTTGCTACGATTGCAATACATGTGCTTCCCCTATGAACCTAATATATATATATATAATAATATAAAAGTCAGCACTTAGAGGCGACAGTCTGTTTCATGCTAGTGCAATCCTCAGGCGATTGCACTAGCATGAAACAGACTGTCGCCTCTAAGTGCTGACTTTCATGTCCACTTTTATATTTACACACGCTCTATCTCTGATATTGAGCACTTTATCCCATAAATATAGCACACTTTAAGACTATATTTTTTCATATATATATATATATATATATATATATATGTGTGTGTGTGTGTATGTATATATATATATATATATATATATATATATATATATATATATATATATATATATATATATATAACGCATACAGGATTTACCTCCGAAATTGAATCCATTTAAATTATGAATATCTGAGTAACTACATATCTCAGAGAAACGAAATTAAATGTTTCATGTTGAACAATAATATATTTATCAATCAAAATAACAATAAGATATACACTGGGATGTAGATTTTATAACTTATAGGAAGAGGGGATGTATAGACCAATCCTTTGAATTAGCCCCATAGACAAAAATCACAAGGTTTCATGTCACGTGAACGTTGTGGGCATTTCAGCAGCACATTTTCATAATCACAGTCACACCCGATCCATCTTCCTATAAGATTTTGATTGAGATGAGTCTGCATTGAGAAGCTCGTGAATGTTACACAGGACATGCTACTGCATATTTGGCAGGTGCTGGATTACAGATTCAACGTGTATCGTATTATAGTTGGTGCGCATACTGAACAATTTGAAGCTTTGTGAAATCGGTTATAATATGTACATCACTTTGAATATCTTTGATAATTTTGATAAGGTTTTATTGTCCAACATTAAGCCTATGTAATTTAATTTGCCTAAGACATGTAGTTACTTATATTCACATGTTAAATAATGTCAATTATATATATGTCTTTTCCCACTCTCCAAATAAGATAGCAATATCTCTTGATTTTAACACGGATTTCTTTTTCCCATTTCATTTGTGATTTGTTTGTCGGTCTTGAAGATTGATTTTTAGAGCTCTCATGAAATAAAAATTATTACCTCTAGGATTTTAAGTGTTTAAGTATTCTTTAATAATAATTTTTCACTGTCTTTATACATAGAGATCTCCTTGGATCAATATCCTCCTGTAAATTTCATAAGGATTACCATATTGTATCATTGTGTACACACACACACACACACACACACACACACACACACACACACACACACACACACACACACACACACATATATATATATATATATATATATATATATATATATATATATATAGTAATGATACAATATGGTAATATGTGTGTCTGTGTGTGAGTGCAAGCGAATTGAAAACAAGGTGGACAAAAGTTCGTCATTTGTCAGGAATT
>OZ038475.1:143441699-143454199 GCA_964036315.1 Acanthosepion esculentum
GAACTCTCACAGATACAGCGATTACATATTAAGTAAAATATTTCTTTTTCCCTAAATACTGTTAGCGTATAGAAGCCACCTTCATGCGACCCCTGATTTTTTTCATCAATTTTAACCCCTCCAGAGAAGATTTACCGGTGTATCGTGCACCGAAAAGGCAAGATTTTTATCCCCTTAAAATTTTACCTGTGTATAATGCAACCACCTATATTTTGCGTTAAAAAAAGAAACTGATTATAAAATCTGGCAATATACTCGAATATCTACCGTAATGTTTTGGTCTCTAGTTTTTTTTGTTTTTTTAAATTTTAGTTGGCATATAAAGGGAGGAGATGATCCTAATAATCGGGTGGTCGATTTTTTCTCAATATGCAATAAACAAGGTAGGAGTATTTAAAGAAGGTAGTGGAAAATTATTTAAACGGTCAAAATTGCGAAATTATGAAACAGGTCATCTTAGTAATTTCGAGAGGGAGCGTCAGAAGTTTTTCTCAAAATATAAACGTCTCCTATTTCTCTTAGAAACACAAGAGTAACCATGCATAAGTTTGTGAGGGAAAAGAGTCTAACTGTCACTGGAATGAAACCGCACGAAATGTATTTTAATTTTTTTTGTTTGTGTATGATTCGTGGTAATAAACCAAAAGGAATTGTAACATTAGTCTTCTGCTGAAGTCATAAAAATAACCATTAGATACAGAATACCCATCAACCTCAAGGTAAGCTCTGGAACAATTTATGCGAAATTGGAAAAAAAATACTTAGTATAATCACTCGCAATTTTATGACATTTTTATTTGTATGAGATGTGACAAGATGCGAGTATAAAATGATGTACAGATTTAAATTCGAAAGTGATAAGCCTGATGGTTAGAGAAAAACTTGAAGCAGTTATATATTCTACAAAAAAAAACTAAACTACTTTACTGTAAGAGAGAAAAGAAAAATACATTTCGTTACGTTAAAGCATACAAACCAGAGAAGTCATTGAATCGTTGTCATGGTAACCACAATGGCATCAAGAAGTTGGGAATTAATCATTACTACGTAGGGAAAAGGTGTAAACTGAAACGTGTAGAAAAGATTATAATAATGGGACAGTGAACACGAGGTAAGAACGAAAATGTAGAGAAAAATAAGCGTGAAGCCATCGAAAAGACGTGAATTTAAATCATAAGAATTGCTCTAATGTACGTTAGAATGAATAGCTTCAAACGTTAATGCGTTTATATATATATATTAGCTTTGGAACTTTTGTAAATCTCTCTTTCTTCTTTTTATTGTATGACCATGAGGGAACGCACGCGAATTGCGCACTATTTACAAAACAAAAAGTAAAGTGGCACTGCTGTGGAAAAATGCTGAACAACCGATTCTACTAGACCATTACTGCTATAGTGACTTCGATCATTATTCGGTATTCTACACGCGACACCCGCTGTTATCAATAAGCTAATCTTCTTAATAAGCTAGTCACGGAGGTAGTTACTAATGTGTTTTTTATTACACCTTAAAAAAATCACTTGGTAAAAAAAGTACATGAAAACTAATTTCGAAACGGTAATGTATTTATTGAACAAAGTAACTCATAATAACAAAACAAAAGTCATTGAAACAAAGCAAGTTCAGTCGACCAATGATGACAATTCCAGAACAACAATTTTTTCTATCCTCTGCCAGCCGCTATGTTGGAGAAAGCATTACCTCGAACCGTCGAAACTAATTTTTGAATAATGAATATAGAGCCACATTCCCTTCTTAGAAAATGACGTTGCTCCATTACTGCTACGTCACATTCTTCTTTTATTGTACCGTGACCCATCAGAGTGTAGGCAATCATAAGCCTTCCACATCTCCCTTTCCCTTGTAGCTATTGATAAGTTTCGTCTTTTTGCGATTTCTCCCAAACCCTGTTCTACCATCCCTTTCCTCAAACTCATCAAATACGTCACGGGTTGCATTCTGCTGTCGTTCTTTCCCTCTCCCTACACGCAGACCACCAGTCTGCCACTGGGTGGCATGCCACTAACGTTTTACCGCTGGTGACCCGCTATCGGAACGCCGACGTGTTCGTCTCAGCAATATTACCAGAGACGGACTGCTAAAGGACCACCGTTGGCCAGCTGGTTGCCTCCCGGTGACTGCTACCAGAGGACCGCTGGCGTTGCAATCGGCGGCCAGCCAAGAGAACGACTAGCGGCTTGCGTGTAGGGCTGTTAGTATCAGGTTTTCCAAGTCATCCTTCCGCATTACATGCCCTAGAAATTTCAACTGCCTTTTAAGTATAAGTTTCCTTTTTGTTTCCGTTCTCTTCCAAAACCTCGTCTTTGCTCACATATTCGGTCCATGGTATCCTCAGCATCGTTCTGTAGAACCACATTTTTATTACATCAATACTCTATTTCATTGTTGAGATTGTCCAATATTCGGTGCCATACAGGAGGACAGATATCCTATAACAGTTCAATACTCTTTTCTTTGTTTTTAAAGAAATTTTCCTGTTTCTTAATGCTCTGCTTAGCTGTTTGAATGCATCTTCGCCCATCCTAATAAGTCTTCGGATCTCCGTATCTTACTTTCTGTCCACTGTTAGAAAACCTCCCATATACTTAAATTTCTGTATCTGCTTTACTTTAATATCACCGACCTGTAACTTGCATTTCGGGCTCATCCTTTTGCTGTTGATCATGGATTCTGTTTTCTTCTAGTTCCTGCTACGTCACGTAGAGTTTGCAAAACTCTTCTGCATATTCTCGAGGTTACCGTGTAAAGTTGCAAAGAGTTGCCGTATGACGTTAGATTATCAGAAAATGGATAATACATTTGAGAAAGTATATTAAAATCTGTATTCATCATGTAAATTAGTGATTAGCTATTACAAAAAAAAAACGAAAAGTAATGTTATATCTATTATATACAGTTTAAGTGGTGCACGTCGTCGTGCTGTCATGGTTAGCAAACTTGTCTCGCTAGATCCTTTACGACTGTGTAGTGATTTCGAAACTCACTGGGTGCTCCATCCTTTCGGCCTTTTGCCACAACGCTTAGTAAATCACTAAAAGAGCACTTCGACGTCCTGCAATGCTTAGCAAGCTTGTTTCGCTATATATATATATATATATATATGTAATTAAGTAATTCATCGAGTCTGAAACCTCAACAGAATGCTGTAAGCACTGTCACAGAATGCAGAAAGCACTGGACGGCCGTTTCGTCCTATATTTGGGACTCATCAGCAGTGCGCATCCACTACCGAGAATTGAAACCCGGACAGTTAGGTTGTCAAGCGAACACCCTATCAACTGTTCTACGGGCCTCGGTGACGAAGAGGTAGCAAATCAGACTCGATATAGCGCCGCTCACTCACATTATTCCGTGGCGGAACCCAACTGAGATTCTCTGTAACCATAGGAGTGTGTCCCCAGGAGCCACGACTACTATCACCAAGCCGCCCCAACTGGAGCAGTTAAGCTGGATCAAGCGGTGAAATATAAGTAATAATTAGGAGGATTTGATAAATGTAATTAAGTGCTTTCTGCATTCTGTGACAGTGCTTACAGCATTCTGTTGAGGTTTCAGACTCGATGAATTACTTAATTACATTTATCAAATCCTCCTAATTATTACTTATATTTCACCGCTTGATCCAGCTTAACTGCTCCAGTTGGGGCGGCTTGGTGATAGTAGTCGTGGCTCCTGGGGACACACTCCTATGGTTACAGAGAATCTCAGTTGGGTTCCGCCACGGAATAATGTGAGTGAGCGGCGCTATATCGAGTCTGATTTTCTACCTCTTCGTCACCGAGGCCCGTAGAACAGTTGGTAGGGTGTTCGCTTGACAACCTAACTGTCCGGGTTTCAATTCTCGGTAGTGGATGCGCACTGCTGATGAGTCCCAAATGTAGGACGAAACGGCCGTCCAGTGCTTTCTGCATTCTGTGACAGTGCTTACAGCATTCTGTTGAGGTTTCAGACTCGATGAATTACTTAATTACATTTATCAAATCCTCCTAATTATTACTTATATTTCACCGCTTGATCCAGCTTAACTGCTCCAGCTGGGGCGGCTTGGTGATTGTAGTCGTGGCTCCTGGGGACACACTCCTATGGTTACAGAGAATCTCAGTTGGGTTCCGCCACGGAATAATGTGAGTGAGCGGCGCTATATCGAGTCTGATTTGCTACCTCGTCGTCACCGAGGCCCGTAGAACAGTTGGTAGGGTGTTCGCTTGACAACCTAACTGTCCGGGTTTCAATTCTCGGTAGTGGATGCGCACTGCTGATGAGTCCCAAATATAGGCCGTCCAGTGCTTTCTGCATTCTGTGACAGTGCTTACAGCATTCTGTTGAGGTTTCAGACTCGATGAATTACTTAATTACATTTATCAAATCCTCCTAATTATTACATATATATATATATAAATAATATATATATATATATATATATATATATATATATAAATAATTATCACTTATTACTGAGTAGTAAATTTAATCCTTACTAAGTGTCTGGCATTTCGTCTACAGTCGCTCTCTCTCTCTCTCTCTCTCAGACGTGCCGTTGCCTCCCTCTGTCTTTTCTACAAATACTTCCACGGTAACTGCTCCGACAAGCGACTTTCACTGGTTCCCAAATTGCATGAAATTAAGCGTGCTACTAGGTTGGCATCTCAGTCCCATTCTTCCACTGTCGAAACTGTGAAATGCAGCCGTCTCTTCTACTCAAATTATTTCATCTCTCGCACTGTAGAGAGTCAGGATCGTTTTGTTTTAAAGCTTCACTGTATCTAAACATATTTGGTGTTAATATAGTTGTTGTTATAATGGTTGGTTATTATCGTGGGAACGACGGCTAAAAAACATTCCCTCCCCAAATTTATAAACATATCCGACAGATGCATGCTGGGATTTCTTAGCCAATAGAAATGGCAATTTATGGTCTCACACCCACATTTTCTTGCCTTGAAGTCAGAAAGCGATAACCACTTGACTTGTATCAAGTGAACATTTTTTAATTTTATTTTGTGCTATTTTTTTAAATTTTGTAACCATCTTATAGATGTTTCGCTTTTGATTTGCATTAAATATTTACTTGCCTCGTATTGTTTTGCCCTGTTCTTGTTCTTATTATATTTTGAGATTTTTGTCAATTCAGCTTAACCCAAGCCGCTTCTTCAACAATAATCCTCTGTTTTTACTCTAGATATAGTCGTACGATTTCCAGAGAAGGAAAGAAAGAAGAAACCCAATACTAGGATGAGAAGAGATTGCTTAATGAAGGATAAAGGTAGGGGCGCTATGTTGAGGTGGGTGTGGCAAGTTAACATTAGGGGTCGAGAAAAAGGACAAGCGAAGTACTGGTGACACATTGTATGAATCATTTCCTCCCCTGCCTATATCCTATGTCCCACTGGCATTAAATGGTGGCCAGTGGATTTCATTGTTTATTTGGTTACATTTATTCCTCCATCCCAGTCTATTTCAAATGTTAGTTTGTGTGTGTTTTGCCATTGTTAATGAGACCTTGTGGGTAAAAAAACAACTAGTGAGCGAGCGAATGACTGTAAGACTTAGTTTTAAGTGGATACATTATCGAGATGTTTACTAAAAATACCTTTCATGTATGAATTCAATGAAAGATGTCACATAAAGTCACTGTAATTTCCAACTCGGTAGAGAGCGTGTGAGATCTTTATGTGGAAAAGTCTTTTTCACGTTCTTTTATCTATCCTTTGTTGTGGCATCCTAGTGACGTGACATTGCGCGAGAGAAAAAAATTGCAAGTCGTAACTTGAAAAAAACCATGACTACAGACTTGCAATTTTCTAGCTATGTAGTATTTTTGGCATTGTAATTTCGGGAAAACAGATTATGTTAATTTTGCACTTGTAACTTGAAAAAAGCCATGACTACAAAGTGCAAAATTAACATAATCTGTTTTCCCGAAATTACAATGCCAAAAATACTACATAGCTGCATATGTCTCCTTATAAGTTTATTTTAATCTCTCTCTTTCTATATATATATATATATGTATATATATATATGTATGTATATATATATATATATATATATATATATATATATATATGTATATATATATATATATGTGTGTGTGTGTGTGTGTATGTGTGTGTGTGTGTGTGTGTGTGTGTGTCAATTTTCATGTTTATCTATCTCACTTTTTCACGTTTCTCTATCTCACTTTTTTATATTTATCTATGTATCTCATTTTTCACTCTTCCAAATGCCTCAAACTATGAAGAAGATGAAGCTTTCTCTCTGGCTGTTCCAACTCAGCGCAAGGCTGACTTGGGTGCGACCATAGTAGTGAGCATATGCTGACTTACTCTAGCTTCAGGACCAAGAGAACGAAAACGGACATCCCATAACCAAGTTTAAATTTTAAACGATAAAATAAGTAGAAACCTTCCATTAGTTGTTCTAACCCTGCGCACGGCTGACTTGAACTCGACGGTGAATACGATACTTATATTTGCCTATCCTAATTTATGGACCAAAAACAAAACGAATATACGGAAGAGACATTTAGAACTTTGTTTCACTACATTCGCCTTAAGAAAATATGAGTCCTTATTGTATGACAAGTTATTTATGCTTCTACCTTTAATTGTTTACACATATAAACATACACCTCACCTAACATACACAAAACCATGCAATCTGTTGAAGTGCATTTCTATATAAACAAATAACAAAAATCCAAACCAGTGATTGTCTAAGGAAATCAAAGAAATTCAGCCTGTCTGTGGAAATCAACGTTAACAGCTCCGTCTAAGTGAGTTGACTGCATGACTGTTAATACGATGTCTTGTATAAGTGATATATACAACAACCATCCTGCCACCAACATTAAAAGCAGTGACCGGCAGCCAATGAGAAGACTTTGGCATAAAACGAAACTTTAAGAGAAAGGAATCATATGATTATGCAACAAAAGAACATATATAGAGAGAGTTGGAATGAAAGAGAAGAAATAATTGTGTGCAATAAGCATGAAACTAATTTATCTATATTTATACAAATCAGCTTACGACAATTGCCGAGAACTGGATATGAGATAGGATTTTGTTCATTTTTTTATACGTGTGTATATGTGAGTGTCGAAGACAGTTATCAGTTGTAATAACTTGCAAAAAACACCAGCCTTTTTGGAGTTTCAGAACGCTTGACTTAAATAATTTCGATCTCGGTTCTGATGAATTGAGTTTTGTTTTGTTTTGCTTTAGTTTATTTATTTATTTATTTTTTACCACGATTGAAATTTTTTAACGTCCACGATTGAAATCACATGACTTGTAATTTTTATGACATTAAACTATTTAGTTCTATGTACATTTGGGGCGTCTTTACGAGTATGTTTTTTTTTTAAATGCGGGGTCAATAAATTAAGCCAAATAATGTCAACGCAAACTCGGCCTATTCTTAAGAACTACATAAGAGTAATTGTTGTGATATTTGTGAACTAAAAAATAAGGGCTTGTCGGTGACACGTAATCGGGCGAGAAAATATCAGGCTAATAGATAATTATAAAAAGCGAAGATCAAAAAGTTGGTGCGCTTTAAATCGTGACTGTATGATTAACTAACTTAAAATATTCGAGATAGATTTGTCATTAGTGTGTCGGTTTATCACGAAGTTCCTAAAATGGTGGAGGAAGGTTGAAAACGTTGTCGATATTGATAAACACCAGATATCATGTGTAAACATGCAACTGTTTAACAAAATCTGAAAATAAGAACAACATCAAAGTTATTATCGTGTTTATAACAATTGATGCTCTTGGAATCATGGCCAAAATATTAGGGACGTTATTAGATTAATTAGTTCTAGGAAGAATAGTGTATTTTTATACCACGGATTTGTCATGTCTGCGAGTATACTATGAAGTTTGAGATTTGAATATAAATGTCGAAGTCAACCTACAAATTCATATTTTTTAACAATTAAAAGTTATTTTTAACAGTGTTGTTCAGTCTGTACAATGCCTGAGAAACACTCGAGTTAGAGGTTTATACAGTAAGAGGCAGAGCTTATGCGGATATGTATAGAAGATATCGTTTAACCCTAGATTTGAACCGGTTAAGATTGCAGAGATCGAGGAAGCAACTTCTTGGGAGTCAGTGGCAGTTGCTAGTGGGAAGAATCTGTTCGCGTGTTACTTACATCTGACCAAAGGAGTACTAAGCGAATGTGCGTGTCGTGACTGGTCTTAGCCGTGGAGGCTAGGATTGTTTGTATTAAGGAATATATTTAGTCTGAACACACTACATGGATATAGCGATAAAACATCGGGAGACCCTGCGACGTCTCGTCTGTGGGAAAGGGTGGAAAATAATTCGTCACCCACGAGGACGTGGAGACGCTTTTTAGACTCCATGTAGAAAGTGAAGACTGGGCAGCTCCTGTCCATATATGGCAGAAGTACTTCATTTTCTGACTGATCTAAATATGCTGTATTCCATCGAATAGAATTGAAAGAAAACGAAATTATGGTTATGAATTTCAACATCAGTACAGAACATGAAGACGAGAATCGATGTAGATTCGCGAAAAAATATGGATGAAACTAAAAATTCTTAGGCCGAATTGAGAAAAAACAAAATAATATCACCTCCGAAATCTCGTCAAATAATGAAAAATTAGCAGTTAAGCAACATGTCACTCAATCTCTATTAAAATAGAAAAAATGTGTTAAAATCTGATTGAATATTCAGGAATAGATAGGTTCACAATCGTCCGGTTCACAGCCTTCCTCGGTCTTTTGAAAAGGAGCAAGGTTTTTTTTTCATTGTTAACTGTTTAGGATCGGTTTCCTGTTCCTTCTAAATTTTACTTCAACTCTATACTTCTAATGTCTCCGCCTAGACTCTGAAATGTATCCTCTTATTGGGCTTCTGGCTCATCCTCAAGTATTTTCCTACTTCACTTCCAGTAATCCTCTGTGTCTTAGCGGGGTTATTACCTTCCTTAGGGTGAAATGATTTCAAAAAATACATTATACTCTTATCAGCAATTAAATGTATAATTTCCAACAAGAGGAAAACGCAGTAAGTGAACTACGAATTGGCAATGTCAATATCAATCAAGTAGAGAAGTTTCCATTTCGGTGAAATAATTTAACAGATGATGAAAAATGCAATGCCGAAATACACTCATTGCAATAGCAAAAATTACTTTCACAAGGCTTACTAAAACGTACTTCCTAGTTGTACTTTATGCGACATTCACCCGCCATCGGTTGAGCCATTCCTGGTTTATAACAAAAACTGATACTTGTTTTTTGTTTTTGCAAGTAAATATTGCATGAAGAGATTTTTGAGAAGAACAATATTACCAGATACAATTACTACTATTTAACACATAGCTGGGGGAATGGATTCATGCCTTTGACGAACTCAACTGGAAGTGGTACTCAGCTCTCCGAATTCCCACTTTGTGCCACTATCTATTCACTCTGTTATGTGGCATGCGTGATACACGCTTAGGCGATCATGTATCTTACGATACATGACTGTCAAGGCAGATTTTTTCCCGCAGTAGGTTGCCATTTCTTTACCATCCAAGGCTATAAAAGCCGGTCTATTTACTCATAGCTGAGGGGAGAAGAAGAGGATTCATACCTTTCTCAAGGGTATTAGCACGTAAGACTGGAATTTGAACTCGGCTCTCCGTTTCCTCAGTCCGTGCCGCTGTCCATTACTCTATCGTGACTCGCTATCGATTACTCTACTTATAAGCAAGTTGGTTGAGTTGTGTGTATGAATAGACGGTTGCGGAATGGATGTGAAATAGACAAACATGGGTAGTTTGGGCGAGTCATAATCGCTCATGTCCTGAAGGTTTCATATCACATAGAAGAAGAAATATTTTTTTCTAATTCGATTTATTGCCCACAATATACTGACAGATATAAAACAAGACTTGTGTCGATAACTGCTCGTTGTGTATTGATGAATTAGCCACGATTTTAACATGGCTAACTCATATTAATATATTAATGCGGTCCTTTCCATTATATGGGAATTGAAACTATCATTCACGTCGGGTCAATGTCTGTTATAAGCTCCTTCAACGCCATCACGCACACACGTAGATAGAAAGACCCAATAGCAGAAAGGCTACAACACACATTTTCTCATGAGCTCATTATCGAAGAGTATAATGCGGCGCATCTAAACCGGCTACTCGCACAGCTGCCATTTTTATGACTTATTGTTGAAGGCCTGCGGCCAGACAAAGAGACAATCTCACCGCTCTAAACAACTCGTTCGGCCATAGAACATTAAAAATTCAATGGCCTTAGTCAGTGAACTGAAAAGACGTGACAAACGTTGAAAATCTCACACTGATGCGCGAAAGAAAGATAGAAAGGGAAAGATAGGAAAGAGGAGGAGAATTGAAGAGGGTAAAGATAGAATGGAGAAAAACAAAACGTGCGTTTGTCAATGGGATGGAAGTGGGAGATTTTTCTGAGATAAATAATAAGACTTAAAACGGAAAATATATACGCACTAGTTGACGCTGTCTGAAGAATAACATGTGAAAGAAAACAACATGGTGGAGAATAAAAGAAGAAAATGATAAAAAAAAAATACAGAAATGAAGAAAGAGCATAAGTCCAAGAAGAATAAAAAGTAAAAGAGGAGGCAATTAAAAAGTATGAGGAGGTAAAATATAAAATTGGGGACTTAAATGAATAAGAAAAAAGTGTTAAAAAAGCGGGAATATAGATGGAGAAAAAGACGAAATAATAAAATTACCGAAATTTATAATATGCACAAGCACATGAGCAATGAGTAAGTTCGAATGAGAATAAGGAGAAAATGGTATAAGAATCAGGAAGACACTCTTGAAAAGTATAGAAGCTAAAAAGACGCTCATATATAAAATCAGGAAGAGACACCTAAATAATTCTGGGACCCATTATGAGCAAGGACGGCTGGGAAACTTTAATACTCACATGATGTTTTGAGAGAAGGCTTGGTTAAAGAAAAAGAGAACAACTTACCCAGGATATTGGTATGAATGAATGGCAGAGGGGGACGAGAAGCGATGGGATAACATATTTCCTTAGACCTAAAAAAGAAAAGAATTTGTGGAGAACCATGTTTTCCAACCCCACGAAAGAGTACGGCACGTAAATGATTGAGATGAGAAGGAAACACAAAGTGCTTCAATAAACGGATAGATGAAAAGAGGGAGATTAAAATAGTGATAGTTTAGAAGAAGAAGAAGAAGAAGAAGAAGAAGAAGAAGAAGAAGAAGAAGAAGAAGAAGAAGAAGAAGAAGAAGAAATGAAAAAGAAAGATACTCACCAAAGAAGTTCAAAATGAGAAATAGAAGGGGAAAAAGTTGTAGAGAACCGTACAAATAGAGTAAGATGTAATAAAGCAAGTGAAAGGCAACACAAAAAAGACGCAAACATATGTCCAAAAACGGATATGTTTTGTTCATAGGATAGAAAACTTGGTGGAATCAATTAAAAGCGCGTATAATCAATATGACCAATAGAGTATGAGAAAACTATTCCGGAAAACCAGTCCCACAAAAACAGCAGTACATCATCTGATATGATAAAAGTACAGTGTAACCCGGATATAAGAGACCCTGATATAAGAGAAACCCGGATATAAGAGAGATGTTCTCTGGTCCCAAATTAGAGCATGTGTTAATGTATATATATAATAGACCAAACCCGGATATAAGAGAAACCCGGATATAAGATACTTCTCCTGTCCCGGAAACTCTCTTATATCCGGGTTACACTGTAATTCCTAAATTGAAGTCTTCAGACATAAACCAAAATATTCATTTTCTACCATGTTTTATTGAATATATTCGTTTGAATAATAATAATAATAATAATAATAATAATAATAATAATAATAATAATAATCTTTGACATCTACAACAAGATTAAGGAATTAAACCACAATGGTACATACTAATACTTAATGAATTAATGACGGAGTACAACATTCAATTATGAAGAAAAAGACCCGAAAAGAATACTACAGGAAAGTGCGTCTGATAGTAGAAAGAGAACTTAATGAAGCCAATAAGATGAAGGCTATCACCAGCTTTGCTATACCCGTAGTGACATACAGCTTCAACGTTATGAGATGGAATTTGAATGACGTTAAAAAAGATTGAACGCCAAGACCAGATAAATGCTTACCCAAATGAGGATGCACCACCCGAAATCAGATGTTTATAGGCTGTACGAAGCAAGAGCTTTAGTAGGCCGAGTTCTAATCCAACTTGAACTAGCTCTAAAAACTACAACAATCGGATTAGTAGCATACCTCACAAAAACTAATGTCCTTTTCTTACAAATAGTAAAATACCAAATCCACCCCATCATATAAGAAACTGCATTTTTCAAGAAACAGATTTAATAAAACTGAAACCATCCCAAGAAAAAAGAAGAAGCGAGTACCATATACATCGCACGAGTAATAAAAGCAAAACGACT
>OZ038475.1:143459199-143464199 GCA_964036315.1 Acanthosepion esculentum
ATTACTTGTCATTGACCGGCATACAAAAATACTTGAGCCAAAACGCAGCATCTATAGTTAAGCGAAAACACAACACACATGGCCATGGCCTGAAGATTGCATGAAGCAGAGTATCGTGCGCGTTAACATCAATATCCATTTATATATATATATATATATATATATATATATATATATATATATATATATATATATATATATATATATAATATAAAAGGTGGCCTGACGATTGCATCTAGCATGAAACAGACTGACGTCTGGAAGTGTTGCCTTGTATGTTCACTTTTATATATACACACACTCTATCTCTGATATTGAACACTTTATCCCATAAATATAGCACATTTTAAGACTATTTTTCCATATATATATATACATATATATATGTCTGTCCGTGTGTCTGTGTGTCTGTGTGTGTGTGTGTGTGTTGTGTGTGTATTATACTTACCTGGCACATGTCAGAGGGTATCCCCCAGAAGGGCAGAGTCTCGTCTCGGGAACCTAGGGAATTCTTGCCGTGAACCTACGGGCACGGATACTCCACTTTTAAACTCGGCCTTGTGCCACATCTTACTGCATGGGGCAGCGGGTAAATAATTATGTGTGTGTGTGTGTGTGTTTGTGTATGTGCGCGTGAGTAGGTACCTCCCAAAAAGCATATATCTAATGTTACAATTTCGTTGCATTAGTTGAATCTTTTATTATTATAATTCCTAGCTAATTTTAATATTTCCAATAAGAAACATACTGTACTCTAATTCTAAATGAATTCAAATAAATTGGAATGATTATATTATTATCAGTAAAATCAACTAAATTCTCCATGATGCCAACACAACATATCTCTTTTGAGTATACAGATTTTCAAATATATAATATACATTCTAGAACTTTATTTGAGGAAGATTAACTGATTAAATTTTAATTGATCTGAATTAAAAGAAATATTACTTACATTTATTTTAAAATATCGTAGAAAAGCAATTTTTAACAGAGCAGGTGGGTGGTTTTATGAGGTTTTGACACATCTATCGATAAACTGATGTTCACGAGATTTATGTAAGGGTGAAAATTCCATCTCAATTACAATGTAACCGACGTTTTTAGTTTTTTTTTTTTTTTTAACTACGGAGTAATCTTAAAATGTAAAACACTTTAAATATTCTAATATTTAATTGCATTTTAAGTATTTTTCTTTATAGCCTATAGTCAATAGTACGGTTATCGTAATGGATTGCAGATTGGATTGAGAAATTGGAGAGCCGTGTTCGAATTTCATTCGAGTTCATTACATTCACTTACGAACTAATAACCTTGGAAAGGTAGGAATTCAATTATTGTCCCTTCTAAATAGTAGGACAGACTGGGTTCTATAGCCTTGGATGGTAACTGGACTACAATGGTAAACTACTACAGTAAAATATTCTGTCTAGTCAATCATGACTCGAAAGTGTCATGATCACCAAAGCGTGTATCACGTGTGGCACTTAGTAACTGAGTATTACTTACGATGACGCTTGCCAATAAATGTAATATTTGCCATAATTATCGCTCCCAATTTCTAAAAACGTTGTCAATGGATGTCCGTATTTACAAAAACCATCACGTTTAATCACGCACACACACACAAAAATACTTAAAATATATTTTTAAAATACTGGGGGTCGATAAATTGCAGCAAGCTTATCCGTTTATGATTAGTAAATATAGCGTTTAGATTTTTTTCATTTGAGCGCTAAAACCTAATACATAATTTTAAAAGATTGAACTTTTAAAAATTATTCTAATTAAAAATTAAAAATGTAAACAAAAAAAAACAAAAAAAAATGAAAATTAATTTGATTTGTTCCTTATCGCCTCTCCTACGTTTTGTCGAGCTTCGTAACTCTATCCACTAAGAAATATGGATCATGTTGTAGTATATGTTATTATTTCGTTTCAGTCATCTATTCAACGGGAAGCTTCTATTCAGAACAGCTTCTTCTGCTTACAGCCTGCTGATTGTGATTCACTTCATGACTTTCTTCCAGACGCCCTTTGGATTGATATTCTTAACATTCTTTATGAAAATGTTGCCATTGATGTTTCCTATTAAATCCGGCATTTATGCTTTAGTAGCACCAAGTGAAATCCAAATCTTTTATGTTTCCCATCGACCTGTTAAGTTTCCCACAAAAATCGCTTTTTATGTTTATACCATCGTAACAGTTCACGAAATGTAAGCACGAAATGTGTGTCCTTGAAGGAGCTAAATCTTCACTGATAGAATGATGCACCGTATTGCCTTTAACGACTTGCCTGACTTTCCTCTAAGAAGTGAGTCCCTATTGAGTGATGCATATTTTCTGGAATCATCTGTAATTTGAATCCCCATAAATCATGTTAACCTAATGGCGTCCCTGGAATAGTCCTTAAAATATGCTCCCGAACTGGCTTATGTACTCTCTAAACTGTAAAACAAATACCTCGCTGCCTCTTGCTTTCCTTCTTATTGGAAATCCTCCTTTGATGTTCCAGTCTCAAGAAATTAGGTGAAGCATCTGACCCTGCGAACTATCTGCCTATTAGCCTTCTACCTCTTTTTGGCAGACTACGAGAGGTCCTATTTAATTTTGAAATGGTTATGTATCCCTCAGATCCTTCTTTCAGACAAGCAATATGGTCTTCATTTCTTTAAGTCAACTGTAGATGTATTAACGATTATCGCGGAAAGAGTCTATCAGAAATTAGATAAGACTAGAGAATCAGTGTCTGTTGCTTTTGAAAGCTTCTGACTGGGTTTGACATACCGGTCTCCCCCAGGGCTCTATCTTTGTACCCTCTCTGTTCTTGATTGTCATCTGGTGAGAATCAGTTCCCAACATAATATCAATGCTGAGGAAGCAAGCATTTACTCCTGTCTCGATATTAAGTCTGATCAGTTAGATAACATCAAATTAGTAGCTGATCTCTAAAATGACCTACAGTCTGTTGTTAAGTGGGCAAGGTATGGTCCGTTAGTTTTAACACCCCCAAAACGAATTTATCTCTATCAATCATAAAATTCCTATCTCTTTCCAATCAGCAAGGCTGATACTAACCTTCATTCTTTGCGCCTTCTCGGGCTAACATTCTCGTTGGCATGAAGTGGAAAGATTATATTGAATACTTTGCTCGGTCTGCTACTAAGAAAGTTGGTACACAGTTTCGTGCTTGATACTTATTCTCTCATCAATCTACCATTCGACCATGCTTTGAATATTGCTGCGACATATGGTCGGGTGCTCTTGCAGTACACCTGGAGATTCGTGATAAAATCCAACGAAGAATCAGCAATATTATTCGTCCTGATCTGGCATCTCGGTTTCAGTCACTTTCTCACCGCTGTAATGTAGCTTCCTTATGCTATTTATATAAATACTTTTGTGGTAATTGTTCGGTTGAGCTCTTCGCAATGGTACCTAGACTTTATGAATTTAAGCGAACTACTAGACTGGCGACAATGTCTCATCAAGTTACAGTTGACTTGTCAAGACGTAGCCGTATTTTCTATGCTAACAGTTTCTTTTCTCACACTTCTCCCTTGTGGAACTCTCTTACGGCTCCATGTTTTCCACTCAACTTTGATCTTCAAAAGTCTAAATGCAGTGTCAATTGTTATCTAGTGCACACTTGATTACTCTTCTATTTTTCTCGCGCCTTAATATTGTTTCTCTTTTTTTCTTATTATTTGACACCCAGTAACCCCTTGTGTCTTAGTGGCTTTATCGCCTTACACAGCGTGATATGATTAAAAGAAATAAAGACAATAGTGTCCACAATATATTTTATTCATAAAACCAATTAAAACGTTTCTAATTAAATAATATCTTAGTTTTATTGCATTTTTTTATTTTACGATTCAGAGCAGATTTACTGTAAATGATGGTCGCGTTTGACCTCCAAAATCATGATACATATTCTCCTAAGACTTGTTCTTTCAACTAATTTAAATATTAAGTTCTACAAACAGAAATCTTTCTAAATTTCATGAATTTATATGAGCCGGGAGAAACAAATTGAAAAATATATATTTACCAAAATCTTTTTAAAAAATCACAAATAATTTCATTCATTTATCATAAATATATAGGAGTTTAATTAAAATGCAATAATTATATAATTTTTGCAAGGATCTCCATCCAATATATTTTTCTCTGAAAAATACGTTCAAATTTCCCATACCAACATATGCTTCCTAGTTGACGCAAGAGAAAACAGATTTTAACACAAATTTCAAATGACCTATATAAACACATTTTTGTTCTTTCAACTTAACAATAACACAAAGATTCTGGCGATAAAAATTATCTTCATTAAGGTTTATGTATTATTTCATCATGCATGGTCATTAATTAGCGACTCTTTGGAGGTAACTATATCACTGGCTGAATTTATTTATTAATATGTATCGGTCTGAAGGGGCAGATAAAAATTATCTCTCGAAATAAATCTATTACAATTTTAATGTGATTTAAATATTCTCACTATTAATTTCATATATATATATTGTGTATATTTCGGCAGCAATTTTTTATTAATGTATGTTTCATTAAATAATATAGACAAGTTTTGTCTATTTATTTTAAGTAAGTTCCTTTCGCATTGTCGGATAAGCTTAATCACATTATCGTTGAAAGACTAAAGGAAAACACCATATTGATACATGTTTAAATCCAATCTAAGCTTTCGGCTTACATAAGCCATTATCAATGATGACAATTTCAATAAATCAAACAACACACAGACGAAACCACAATGATAGTCCGCCCTTGCTGCTTGAATAAGTTCAAAGTAACAACAAACTCGTATATACGAGACGCGGAAGCAAAAATCGCGTCGCAGCTCGTGACGTCACACATGACCACGCGAGAGTGAAAAACGAGAAGTATTAAGTATGGGAAACCGTTGGTAGAAACCAATTGCTGCTGTTATAAATTATATGCATTTAAGAATATTTGTGGAGATTTCATAGTTTATTT
>OZ038475.1:143466699-143476699 GCA_964036315.1 Acanthosepion esculentum
TAAGAATAACCAATCTTGAAATTTATGCATCTTTATAAGCATATTCATTCTCAGAATTAATTATTATAGAAACGGCTGGGGCGACCATTTTGATAAAGGGCCTAAGAGTTAATTTTTATCCACATATCATTCACCTTCGGAAAGAGGTCAAGCCTAGGTAGGGCCGGGGTATCCACTTCAAAGCGAATGAGAGCATTCATGTATGCACATTCTCTGGTCAGTCACGGCGAAAGATAGCTGTTGGCACCATATGTCGCTAAGTGTCTAGAGAATATTGTTTTATTTTATTTATTTATTTATTTTTCCTAAAGGGGTGATTCGTACATAAACGCGTTGCACTGAACTACAATTGAAACATGAGAACTCTTATGTACCGAAGGAATCATATTTTTTTTAAATAATTATAATATATAAAAATATGAAGAAAAGAAAAAGGTGCTGGAGGCACTTTACATCGGCTCTCGCAAGTCTTCCCTCTGCAAACAACGTGAGTGTTTGTTGGGGTTCGCTGTCATTTGCCTCTAGCTCCTTTTCCTCATATTTTTTCCCTCCTCTTCCATATTTCCTTTTCATTGTACATTTTCTGTATTTTTAATTTAGATTAAATCTCCCGTTGGAAGCCTGAAGAGCGGGAGCGAAACCGATTGCTACACCCGTTTTTAATATGTCTAGTAATATCAAGCTTCATACTTTATTGCTGTGATAAAATTTTTTACCTTCAAAGATATCTTTAAATATATATATATATATATATATATATATGTTGCTACAAGCAAGAACTTTTTTGCTATCATCATAGTTGACTTTATTACATTTTTGTCTTTAATGCTCTAAAACAAAAGGCTTCTAAGATTTTCAGATTTTGCTTTTATTATTTTTATGTTATATATGTCTATTTTCACCTGATATCTGCCTAACCTGTGCATATGTGCTTGGGTATTCCTTAAAATGCTGTAAAATTGAACTATGATCATCGAAATGGAACATAAGCCTTTTTTTAGCATCGTTGTTGTAAAACCAGCATATTTCCTAATATTTTTATCGGAGATACAATCTCCTAAATTACACTTAAATTGACATACAATGTTGGCCTTTTGTAAGCTGCTAGTTGACGGGGAAGAATTGTTTTATATAACTAGGTTGGTTGTATTAAATTTAGTATAATATACAATTCATTTTATTTTATACTTGCATTAGTGGCGGATATATTAGTGTTTATGTGTCCTTTTAGAATGATTTCTAATTAAATATTAAATAACTACGCAGTAAATTTTGGAATATGAAATATATAAAGCAATTTGGATAACTTCTTTTCTTGGGACATTACTCTGATGATCCGGTGCCGTCAAAATTAATTTGCAAAAGAATAACATTTACATAAGCAAGATAAAATCTAATTATCGACAAATAGAACAGGTGTTACGTTTATTATTTTATAACAACACAGTTAAAATAAAATCAATCGTCTAACGGCATAACATGAATCAAGTTTTACCATGTAATTTAGATTTTTGTTATTGTCGAGTGAAATACGTTTATCTGTTGATACCATTTCATGTCCGCAACATTTCAACGTAGAAATTTTCCAAAGCGTAATACATACATACATATATATATATATATATATATATATATATATATATATATATATATATATATATATATATATGAATGATAAATATATATATATATATATATATATATATATATATATATATATATATATATATATATAAAGAAAGAACAGTAAGACATATAATCCGGTATTCTTATTGATATTTTTTATTTTTATTTTTACAAAACAGTGCTCAATGTAAATTTGCAAAGTATCAATATTATAAATTAACTGATTTAAAATATGATTTCTTCGCTACACAGTAATAACGATGTTTCAAAACTGAAGTTAAAAACTTCAGATTTAATTATATGATTAAATTAAAAAAACAGAACTAATGCATTTAATTTACCAAATTTATAATATATATATATATATATATATATATATATATATATATATATATATATATATATATATATATATATATATATATATATAGTCTTAAGGTATGCTACGTTTATGGGGGAAAAGCTCAATATCAGGGATGCAGCGCATGTAAATATAAAAGGTGTTGAACATAATCTTCCAGCCAACGCATACATACACACACAGAATGACACAGACGCTTATATATATATATATATATATATATATATATATATATATATGAAAATATTTCGTCTTCTGAGAGACTTTATCAAGTCATTTCCCTTAATAACGGCCCCACAGGACGAAACGCGTCGACTAAGTTTCCTTTTTTTCACATTATTCATATTGTCCTTTTACAAAAAGAAAATAATATATATATATATATATATATATATATATATATATATATATATATATATTGTAAAATATACATTCAAAGAATAAATCAATAAAGTTACTGTAATTAATGGCGAACTCACTTCGCTACCAGATCAAGAAGGCAGTAACTCACTGACCACCCACTGAACGACACGATCCTTGATTTTATTAATTGTACAACGGATTAGATGTTCTTCCATTTTGCTTGTAAAAACTATTACCATCCTCAGGAACAGATATTATTTTTTTCTGAATTTCAGGAAATTTCGAGTAAAATAATAAGACGAAAATGTATGTGCGTTGTGGAGTTATTTCCACAATAGAACTTGTAGTCGGACTAAATGCGTCCTAAATGGTGAAAACGTACAGAAACGTTAGGAACTTGTAAATAAGTGCTACGCAGAGTAATCGAGTTGTGGTCGCTGATAACTACTCTTCCCTCGACTACCTAGTGACTCCTACTTATAATAGGTGGGAGAGTCTATTATCTAGACAAGGTGTCTTCCACTATAACACCCACCTCCTAAAACTTTACTCCGTAGGAGAAAAAGTTTTAATTTTTTATTTTATTTTATTTATTTTTTTTTTTACAGAAAAAAGAAAAAAAAAACAAAAAAACTTCATTTTTTTAGCAACATCGTAGCGTTTCTCCTACGTTTTGGATCCATTCTTAAATGGTCCGTTGCCTTTATTTTTCTCTTGGATCGGCGTACCTCAGGTAACATTGTTGCTGGTGTTGGAAGATCAAACGTATCAAAAATCACCTCCATAGGTGTATCTTCAACTGGAGCGCTGTCAACCACGTCTGAAGAGCGTCGTCTGATCTGGTTAATGTGCCGTCTGCACGTGAATTTTTCACCTTTCACGAAGTACATCATGTTGCCAATCCGCTTTTCTATTTTTCCAATCTCCCAGAATGATTTATTCTGTTTATATACCTTAAAGTATACTTTTTCACCAGGATTGTATTTCTTAACTTGAATAAATTTTTCTGTACCTGGCTTTGTCTTTTTTGGTAATAATTTGTCGAAAACAGATCTTACCCGACGTGCAAACATCACCTCGGCTGGCGATTGTGAGACTGGTGTTGCGTTATTTGGAGTAAGTCTGTATGCTTGTAGAAACATCTGTAGAGCTTCATCTGCAGGTATTTCCCTAGCTTTCTTTAAAGCTCTTTTAAGGGTGTCGACAAATTTTTCCGCTAACCCGTTAGATCTTGAATAAACACTAAGCACTTAAAATTGTCTGCGCTTAGCTCTTCTAGCTTGAATTCTTTACAATGCTTATTCACATTGGCTGCGTACGTTATATAGTCATGTTCGTCATCTTTAATCAAATTTAAACATTTCCACCTCTTGTGGAACAAAGATGTCTTTTGACTAAATACCTCGCTTAATATGTTTACCGCCTCGGTAAATGTTAATTCATTAGTTTTTTTCGGTAAAATGTAGTTTACCAATTTGTTATGCTCAGCAGTTCCTAATTTGCTCAAAAGAAGCCTAGCCTTCTTTCCTTCAGACCACAAATGGCAGTCCTCGTTATATACGTCCGTATATTTTTTTAAAATATTCTTGAAAAGTTACCTCTTCATCTGGACTGTACGTAAATATTTCAATTGAATTCCATATTGTATTCTCTGGAAAAGAATCATTTTGTAGACTTTTCTCTTTCCTGTTCTCGGTTATTTCCAGAATTTTTCTTTGAAACTCCTCATGCATCTGTTCCATTTTTTGTTGGAATTGCATTTGTCTATTGAAAGTTCCATCCTGTAACTGCTTCTGGAATGTATTCTGTTGTTGTAATATTTTAGCTTGTTGTTCCAACTGGAATTTTAAAAAATCCTGGAGTAGACTTTTGCATTCCTCCATTTTTTTTTTCAAAGTGTAAATCCGAGACTTTGTCGCTCACGTTATTTGTGGCGAACAAAATTTTTCTTCCTCCTTATAAGTACGAATTTCGTCGTCAAAACCACTGTGGTGGACGAACTTTTTATTCCTCCTTATGAGTGCAAATCTTCGTTGCCAAAAGTTCTATTGGAGAACGAATTTTTTTCTGCCTCTGTATGAGTACGAATCTTCGTCGCCAAAAGTTGTTTTGGCCAACGATTTTTTTTTCTCTCGTATGAGTTCGAATCTTCGTCGCCAAAAGTTGTTTTGGTCAACGATTTTTTTTCTCCCCCGTATTAGTTCGAATCTTCGTCGCCAACTTGTAAATGGGTAAACGTACAGAAACATTAGGAACTTGTAAATAAGTGTTACGCAGAGTAATCGAGTTGTGGTCGCTGATAACTACTCTTCCCTCGACTACCTACTGACTCCTACTTATAATAGGTGGGAGAGTCTATTATCTAGACAAGGTGTCTTCCACTATAACAATGTGATACTTGTCTATAGATGTTTTATTAAAACGTGTTAACAGAGAAGAACTTTTTGAACATGCATAAATGCGACTCTAATTTTTTAAAATATTATAGTAATGTAGTAATTCACAATTTCTATTATTGTAATTGTTTTTCCCGTTAAGGAGACAATGACTATTGGTCCAATAATTAGAGCAATGTGTCAGATTTCAGAATTTTTTTCCCAGCAGATCTATCCTTTTTGAAATTATTAAATAATGCTGCTTAATTAATATTTTAAAATCGTCATTCAAATAATAAATCAATTAAGTTAATGTAATTAATGGCGAACTCACTTCGCTAACAGATTACAAAGTCATTAACTCACTGACCACTCGCTAAACGGCAGGAAACTTGTTTTTTTATTATTTGTAAAATGGAACAGATGTTCGTTCGTTCATATTGCTTGAAAGTACTTTCGGTAAAAACATTAACAATACTTAGGCATAAATGCCATTTTTTCTCAATTTCATATAATTTACTCTAAAATTCCAAGACGAAAATGAATGTGATACTTGTCAAATGATGCTTTATTAAAACGTTTTCTATTATTAACAATTTTCTGGAACGTGCACTAATGTGACGCTAGATATTTGAATATTGTATTAATGTAGTAATTCTTAATTTCTATTATTGTAAGTGTTTTTATCTTTGACATTACGCCAGTTGCATATAAATAATGTTCTGATGTCCGTCTTTTCTCTGGACAGTTCTTTGAGATCAGCATTAAAACAATGGGTAAATCTAGGAGTTAAATTTCATTAAGCTTGCAATATTTTAAAACTATGCCACAAGAATGAAAACCTTTCGTCAAAATTCACTATTCTTCATAAATGATCAGCCAGAATAGTTCGTTAACCATTACCAAAGTGCTCTAAATTAATTAGCTTTGTTTGTTTCAAGACTACAATACGGTGCGTACAAGAATGGTTGAACTTACTACGAATATACTTAAGGCCAAATAACTTTGCAACACCAATTCCAGAACTATCACCGAAGTTGAGCAACGTCGATCCTGGTCAGTACCTAGATGTGTGACTGTATGGGAATACCAGGCTCTGTAAGTTTGGATTTGCGGGTGGTTTGATGGATAATGACTCGTTATTGCTAATCGGAGAGCCGGGTTCCAGTTCCATTTGGGTTCGCTATATTCGCTCACGCGCAATTACCCTTGGGAAAGGTTTGAATCCACCTATTCTCCCCTAAGCTATGGGTTAATTAGTATTATTTGTTTCACTAAACCATTATCATTTCCAAAAATAAAATAAAATTGCGTACAGATTTCTGCATTAAATAACCCATAGACGTTGATATGGTGCTAGACAGAAGCAAACAACCATCTAATAATGTTCAAGGAGAGTTAATTGCACTGAAAAATATACCCGTGTCAATGCGCATTCAGCAACAAAGTTTGTTCTGACATTTGTATTATTGGCAATCAACTCTACAGCCGAGGACCGGACGGTTTTTTACTTTTCACCCAATTCGCGTCCAGTTGACAGACAAAAAAAATGGTAGCGTAACTTAATACACATACACAGCCCGGGGCGGCATCCTGCTCCCAAAGGCCAGGAGCCTGTGTACCGAACGTGTCAGAGCCGACCGGTCAGTACCGTGGATTTACTTGACCTCCCACAGGGTCAGGTTGTGACACAAGGTCGGGGTTTAACGTGGGAAGGGAGGGGGAATGGACCCGAGTTTTCACCCGGGCCACAGTGCTTTGGCTTTAGCTGGTCTTAGCTTGTCCAAGCTGGTCATAGCTAGTCATAGATGGTCATGGCTGGTCTTCGCTGGTCATAGCTTGTCCAAGCTGGTCAGAGCTAGTTAGACGTAGCCGCGATACTACCAGCGCAGGGACGAATCCCTGCAACCGGCCTGTATCAGAGATCGAATCTCAGCGAAAAGCGATCGTCCAGCGAGTAATCTGAGAACAGATACTACACCGTGATCTTAGCCCTGAAGCTGAGAAGCGACCGGCCAGCACCGACCGCGAGCGGGCAGTACCGTGGATTTACTTGACCTCCCACAGGGCCAGGTTGTGACACAAGGTCGGGGTTTAACGTGGGAAGGGAGGGGGAATGGACCCGAGTTTTCACCCGGGCCGCAGTACTTTGGCTTTAGCTGGTCTTAGCTTGTCCAAGCTGGTCTTTAGCTGGTCATAGCTAGTCATAGCTGGTCATGGCTGGTCATAGCTTGTCCAAGCTGGTCTTAGCTAGACGTAGCTGCGATACTACCAGCGCAGGTACGAATCCCTGCCACCGGCCTGTATCGAATCTCAGCAAAAGGCGATCGTCCAGCGACTAATCTGAGAACAGTTACTAGGTATCTACTTGACCTCCCACAGGGCCAGGTTGTGACACAAGGTCGGTTTTTAATGTGGGAAGGGAGGGGGAGTGGACCCGAGTTTTCACCAGGGCCGCAGTGCTTTGGCTTTAGCTGGTCTTAGCTTGTCCAAGCTGGTCTTTAGCTGGTCATAGCTAGTCTTAGCTGGTCTTTAGCTGGTCATAGCTTGTCAAAGCTGGTCATAGCTAGACGTAGCTGCGATACTACCAGCGCAGGGACGAATCCCTGCGACCGGCCTGTATCAGAGATCGAATCTCAGCCCCATAGGCGATCGGCCAGTGCGTAATCTGAGAACAGATACTACACGGGATTTACTTGACCTCCCACACGGTCAGGTTGTGACACAATGTCGGAGTTTAACGTGGGAAGGGAGGGGGAATGGACCCGAGTTTTCACCCGGGTCGCAGTGCTTTGGCTTTAGCTAGTCATAGCTGGTCTTGGCTGGTCTTAGCTGGTCATAGCTTGTCCAAGCTGGTCAGACGTAGCCACGATACTACCAGCGCAGGGACGAATCCCCGCCGCCGGCCTGTATCGGAGAAGGAATCCCGGCCCCATAGGCGATCATTCAGTGAGCAATCCGCTACTACAGATACTACACCGTGATCTTAGCCTTGAAGCCGAGAAACGAACGATCAGTACCGACCGCGAGCGGTCAGGACCGTGGATTTACTTGACCTCCCACAAGGCCAGGTTGTGACACAAGGTCGGTTTTTAATGTGGGAAGGGAGGGGGAGTGGACCCGAGTTTTCACCCGGGCCGCAGTGCTTTGGCTTTAGCTGGTCTTAGCTTATCCAAGCTGGTCTTTAGCTGGTCATAGCTACTCATAGCTGGTCATGGCTGGTCTTAGCTGGTCATAGCTAGACGTAGTTGCGATACTACCAGCGCAGGGACGAATCCCTGCGACCGGCCTGTATCAGAGATCGAATCCGTACTTTCTTTGAAATCAGCTTCTTCCTTTCCAACCAAAACCCGCTCTTCTAAGTACAGAAACAGGTAGCCCGTTTCTCTAACGGCGAGAAGGTGAAAATCAGCTGTACTGACTGGTGGAGGACTCACCGACTCTCTGCGTTTGTGGATTTTTTTTTATTATAATGTCTTCTGATATTGGAATTTTCACATGGGCCTTTTCTTCGGACAAAGAAGATTCTCTTGACAAAAACATGATGCCCTTTACTGTAACCGCTTGATGAACCCATAAATATCCTGTTATAATTGTGCTTGTTTCTTTAGTTAGCACGTCGTTACGTCCTGCCAACACGCAATAAATATTGGACTATTCCACGATTTAATCGCCTGGAAAGAAGGGGAAAAGACCTTACTTGGTTTCAGTCAGAAAATGAAAGAAAGAAGGAAGGGAAGGTAGCAGTAGAGAGAAAGAAAGAGAGCGAAAGAAAGAAAGAGAGAGAGAGAGAGAGAGAGAAAAAGAGACAGAGAAATAGAGATAGGGAAGTTTGATCTCAGCCAATAGGCAGGGAAGCGGGTATTTTTCAGTATGCCCACGTTGTTACCGAATGTGACAATGTCAGTTTAAATTGGATTTGACGACAATACTTTTACTTAAAAATTGCCCAAGCCCCGCGGGCAGTTCCCCATTTGGAGACGCCTCATTGCACAGGGCAATAAAGCCACCTCCCTCTCGAAGGAAAGGTGCTACCGCTGCGTAAAACTCCACCTGGGGTTTGGGCAAGAGAAATGTTCGTAAGACGGGAGATTTTGATAGAAGGAAAGCAGTATTAAGAATTAAGATTCATCAGAAAATTTAAATAGGAAAAACCGTGAAATGTTCACAGGTTTTTCTTTATTTCCCTAAGTATAGACGAGCAATGAGAAATAACATGTCTTATAGGATGAATAGGGAACTATTCGGATATATTTTACTCGCTCGGTCATTCAAAGATTCTGTCGTTTACACACCCTTCTAAATTAGGAGTACATGTTTCGACAAACCGATTCTATTATCAAGCCGTAATCAGTTGCTTCTATACGTTAAAATTAACCGTTTCTCAAAGATTTCTTTTCCACTATCTTTTTTACTACTTTTTACTACTGTATTTTCAAACTCGCTTTTATTTATTCAGTATAATCTAGGTACCTCCACAGATTATCGATACCAAAGGTTGAAAAATAATTTTTAAAAATGAGAAGTCATTTTTTTAATCTTTTATTTTAGTTTTACTTTCAAGCAAATAGATCAAATATAATATTTACATTATTTACATTATTTACATTATTCGGACAGTTATCCTCATCTTCATTGTTATATTCCCAACGTTTCGACCGTTGAACGTTCTGGATTTCTTCAGGTAATTGGAATTTCGAACTGTAACTTTTATTTCGTATACCGGGGTTGCCTATTCCGGATGTCTCAGTTACTTCCCTTTAACTCAGTTCTCCAAGTTTTGGTTCACTGTGGCCTGGTTTTGAACTCACGACACTTTGCGCCTAGTCACTAGATCTAACCAACGTCTTTATCCACTGGGCCATGTGTCCTTGAGAATTCGTTTCGAAATTCCAAACACTTGAAGAAGGCCGGAGCGTACAACGGCCGAAACCTCGTGAATATGGCTATGATGATGAGGATAACAGTCCGAATAATGTAAATAATGAAAATAATCCTAATACCTCATCTCAGAGATATAGACAGATAATATTTCCAGTAAGCAAATTAATTATCTCTATTTCAAAACTAATGTAAACTGACTGGAAAGAGTGTTTATTTTGCTAAAAACTGATTTTGTGACGCAATAAAAACAAGATTTTTAACCAAAATTTCGAACGTTCTAAATTGGATTAAATATGAAATTTAATAGAAACAATGCCTTTTATCAAGTCTGGGGCATTTTTTTTTTGTGTGTCATGGTACGCTTTTTCTTAGCGAGGTTTCTCGTAGGGTG
>OZ038475.1:143481699-143509199 GCA_964036315.1 Acanthosepion esculentum
TCGTCTCCGGTCCCGACAACTCTCTTATATTCGGGTTACACTGTATATATATATAGATAACTATGAACGGAAAGAGCCAGGCTAAACTACCTAGGTTTCACCTACGCGGCTCCTCAGTGTTGTAAACAAATTCTAGTATTATATAAAAGAGCCAATTGTCTGTCCGTTACACACGATCTGCGAGTGTATGTATCAGCATAGGTAATGTGTATGCGTATGCTTGTGTCGCGTGTTTTTTTTTTGTTTTTTTTGTTTTTAAGCGTATCACCCCAAACAAGGCTAGAGGCCACTATAACTCAAGGGGTTATAGAAGGGTTGGAGGAAGAGCAGATAGGAGTGGTAAAGGAGAGGATGTGGAGAAAGAGGAAAGACAGTGGGTCGATCAAGGCAAGGGGGTTACAGAAGATTTGGAGCGAGAGCAGATAGGAATGAAAGGTGAAAGGATGTGGAGAAGGGAAGTGGATAGATCAAGGCAACTGGAGATGTCGATTGACGCTACACTTAAACCGTTGGAGATTGTATTTGTCTGGGAAACAGTAATAGGGAAGGGAATTCCATAGGCGAGATGTGCGAGACATGAAGCTATTGGAGTAGAAGAGACGTCTACATCTAACAGTTTCAACGGTGAAGGGGTGGGAACGGGATGCCAGCCTCGTAGGACGTTTAAATTCATGAGGCCTAGGGACAAGCGAAAGCAGCTCCTCGGAGCAATTACCGTCAAAGTATTTGTAAAAAAGACAGAGTGAGGCAACATCGCGTCTGTGAGAGAGCGACTGCAGACGAGATGACAGATCAGGGCCAATCACATTGCAAAACCGTCTCTGGATCTTATCAAGAACCCTGAGGCAAACAGCAGGGGTTCCAGACCATATATGGCAGCAATACTCCATGCAAGGGCGAATGGTCGATTTATAGACTTGGAGGATCGATTCCGGGGATAAAAATTTCCTGGCTCGGCACAGGGAACCAACTTTACTTGCGGTGGATGATGCAACTGACTCGATGTATTTGTTCCATCTCAGATCAGCGGACAGCGTGAGACCGAGCAGCCGCAGAGAGGAGCTCTCGGGAAGTTGGTCATTCTAATGGGATGCAGGGATGGATACTTGTGGTGGTGAATAGAGAGCAGTTATTTTTAGAGGCGTTAAAGTTAGCCATCCATTTCACGCTCCAGTTCACAACCGATTGGAGGTTCTTTTCAATTTGAGCTGCCAGGTTAACTTTGTCAGCATCACTAGATTTGTGTTTGAGGCAGGAGTAAATTGTGGTGTCGTCAGCGTAGATGCCGACTTGGGAGTCTATGGCGTCAGGAAGGTCGTTTATAAATATGAGGAACAGAGTAGGGCCTAGAATGGAGCCTTGAGGAACACCTGCGTTAGTGGGATAGGAGATGGAGATGAATGCACTGAGAACGACCTTCAATTCCCGGTTTGACAGGAATGATTGTATTAGGTCAAACAATCGACCTGTGATACCATAACCCTGGAGCTTGCGAAGAAGGCCGGCATGCGAAATTCTATCAAACGCTTTGGAGATGTCTTGGGCCACGGCACGAGCTTCACCGTTATTATGGATAGCTTGGTAGACAAATTCAGTGATGGCCGTAAGCACATCGGCTGTAGATCGAGCAAAGCGGAAACCATACTGCTTGTCTGAGAGCAGATCATGGGATATCAGATGATTAATCACTTCGATGTTGATAATGGCCTCGAAGACTTTGCCGAAGAGGGGAAGGAGACTGATAGGGTCGGAGGGGTCACCAGAGTTGTGTGGTTGACTTGTGTTATTCAGTCTATACAAAAGCACACATTCACTTCCAAATACAAACAAAATTTGACTGAGATTGAAATAAAAATATTGGAATAAAGGATTCCATTCCCACTCTGCCTGGAAGTCATCTAACATGGGCCGAGCAATAAAATAATAAAACCCGCTGACCTGAGATGAAACAAATTCATTGAATCAATAGCTTCTTGTACCGCAAGGAAAGTTCTATGTGTCGCGCAAGAAAGTTTTTTTCTCGCCTGAGCCCATCCTTCAATTCTATAAATCATCCATTTGCCCTTGCATGGAATACTGCTGTCATCTATGGTCTGGGGCCACCGCTCTTCGTCTCAAGGTCCTCGACAAAATCCAGAGACAATGTGATTGGTCCTGATCTGGCATCTCGTCTCCAGTCACTTTCTCACAGACGCTTACCTCTGTTGTTTCTACAAATACTTTCACGGTAAGTGCTCCGACGAGCTACGTTCGCTGGTTCCCAAACTGCATGAATTTAAGCGTGCTCCTAGTTTGGCATATCGGTTCCACACTTTCACTGTCGAAATTGTGAAATGTAGCCGTCTCTTCTACTCCAATAGCTTCATGTCTCGCGTTCCCCGGGTGTGGAACTCCCTTCCTCTTACTTGCTTCCCTGATAGCTATAATCTCCAAATATTCAAATGCAATGTCAATCGACATCTCCAGATGCCTTGATCTATTCCCCGTCCTTCTCTTCATCCTTTCCACTATCACGCCACTTTACACTTGCTCCCACTCTCTGTAACCCCTTGCGTAATAGTGGCACTCCCGCCTTGCTTGGGGTGAAAAGCTTAACAAATACATTAGAAAACAAGATAGAATTTTTAAACGTAATTACATAACTGTAAAATTTTATTGAATATTACGGAAATTAGTTGTTATTAACTTAAAATATATTTTTGAATAAGTTTTTACAATTTTTGTAGAAATTGTTAATCAAATAATGTATATTACGCAGACGCAAACGTTGGTACACAATTTGAAATTAAATTCGATTGAACATCTACGTCGCAAGAGCTTATTTTCCATTTCTGTCTGGCACAAAATCTGGTTAGTCTGAAAAGAGTATAAAAATAAAGGTGTCGCCACTGAAGTATTTTTTATGGATGCTTCTGCATTTTAAGATGATATATTTTTCAATAAATGTAGTATTTTAAATAGACGAGGAATTTAGATTTGAATATTTCCGATCTATCCGTCAGCGAAACGGCAGTGTTAATACATTTAAGAAAGAAAGGTTGCATCTTTCGACTTCAAGTTTTGCAGAAATTGCAGAAGATGCCCCGATCCGCTAGTCAGGATGAGACAAATATACTGAATTGGTTGAGACATATTATTTTTATTTATTGCACACACACACACACACACACACACACACACACACACACACACACACACACACACACCACGCAGAGAGGCACATCCGCAGATACAAAGATGAATACATACACACGCAGACGCACAATTATCTATCTATCTATTTATCTATCTATCTATCTATCTATCTATCTATCTATATACATACATACATATATATATATATATGCACATATATATATATATATATATATATATTAATACATGTTTCATTAAATAATATAGATAAGTGTTGTCTATTTATTTTATGTAAGTTCTTTTCATATTGTCTGATAAGCTTAATAACATTATCATTAAACAATGAAAGAAAATCACAATATTGATACATATTTTTTTTTCATTCATTTTCTTTCATTGTTTAATGATAATGTTATTAAGTTCATCAGACGATATGAAAAAAACTTACAAAAAATATATAGACAACATTTATCTATATTATTTAATGAAACATGTATTAATGAAAAAATGCTGCCTAAATACACACAATATATATATATATATATATATATATATATGTATATATACAGAAATATAGTCTTAAAGTGTGCTATATTTATGGGGTAAAGTGCTCAATATCAGAGACAGTCTGTTTCATGCTAGTGCAATCGTCAGGCGACTGACGATTGCACTAGCATGAAACAGACTGTCGCCTCTAAGTGCTGACTTCCATGTCCACTTTTATATATATATATATATATATATATATATATATATATATATATATATATATATATATATATATATATATGTATGTATGTATATAAAGAGTAAGAACAGATTAAAAATCCACACTTCTTAGCATTTATTTTTTAAAACAGTGTTCAATGCAACGTCGAGCATAATATCCATTATTTTATTAATATATAATGGTCCACATATGAGTTAATTCTCTGATCTTTCAACTTTAATATTGCCATGTTTTATTGCCCATTCAGTATAATATGTATCCTATTTAAGGTTCAATATATAAAAAAATGTTTTAATTAAATTAACGGCTTCCTTAAGAATGTTCGTATGCAAAAAAAAAAAAAATATAAAAAATCCTCTAATTTCTTACAAATAACATTTTGTAAAATATAATTCTATATCTACTTCACTGTATCTTAATATAAGATTTACAACAGTATGTCTGCGTTGGGCATGCCTAAAGAGTGTCAGTTTATTGAGACACGGGGAAATAAGGCACCTACCTCCACCTTCTGAGCTTATTTTCCATTTTTCTATTTTAGCTTTGATCAGTCTTTTAATTGGTTAATCAAGACTTGTCCACAAATGATTTTTTTTTAAGTTTTGGATATTTGCTTCCCCCACTCCTTTTTTTTCACTTTCAAATAAGCTACCGAATTCTTTTCATCATAACTTATCTAAAATATCCTGATGAAGGAGAATTTTTAAAATTCCGAAAAATGTACATTTTTTGTGTAACGATGTAAAATATAATAAAAATAATATATATATATATATATATATATATATATATATATGAAGAAATATAATTTTAAGGTGTGCTATATTTATATGATAAGGTGCTCAATATCAGAGGTAGAGTGTATGTAAATATAAACATAAAAGTGAACATTGAAGTCAACACTCAGAGGCGACAGGCTGTTTCATGCTAGACGCAATCATCAGGCCTGACGATTGAGTCTCTCTCTCTCTATATATATATATACATAGAGAGAGAGAGAGAGACAATATTAGTGGTAAATATACACATACATATGCAATTATATATTCACATACATATATGTTTAGAAATATTTCTAAGAAGATTTGATCCAGGTAGAACTCAATGTCCAGTACAGAGTAAGGATATAATAAAAAGGCATAAACACTAATATTCCATGGTCATAATTTATTCCATTGGAATCATAAAAACGATCCAATTCATCAGACCTACAAATTCAAAAAGAAAACAGAAAAAACAACTCCGGGAAAAAATTAGTAAGAGTATATGTGTGGGAGGACATGAGATCAATTAGAGGGGTAACAGACGAGAGAGGGGCAAGGAGGTCCAAAGATGGAGGGGGCACTAAAATTTAACAGAGAGAAGATTTAAAGAAGGGTTTCAGTGAGAAAAATATGCGTATTTTCAAACGTCCGAAGATATACGGGAAGAGTGTATACATTTCTTGGCGACATACACACCCCATAGGCGATAAAATCTTATACTCCCACCCAGACACCTACAACACATACATACACACATACACACACACACACCTATATATATATATATATATATATATATATATATATATATATATATATATATATATATATATATATATATATGCATACATACATATACATACACACGCCTAGAAAAACAGATTTCAAAACCCATGCTAAATTCGCTATAATTTAGAGAATGGAAAAGTTTAGAGAAGATAACATTAGAAAGATTTTAGGATTCCATGAAACTAAGTGGAGCCGACGCTCGAAAACAAATTGTCCAGCCGGGCCAAGCCATAAACTTAACAATATAGATAGTTTTAATATATAACCCTGCAAATCACAACCTACTCACCCACACCCACACGGATCTATACACGTACACACCTCATACTCACTCTTTAATGAGTCAAATGATAACACACACCAACCGCAGTATACACGCTTACACATACCCTACTCACTCCCTACCTAAGAACCAAATAACGCCCACACATACCAGAGGCCGCCAGAAAACTATCAGACTGGCCAAAGGATTTTCGAGCGGCATGTCTCCATCCAGCCCTCATCTCAAATAACAACCCAAAAGAGACCGTTTGACCAACACAAGGAATGTTGAAAAATTCATGCTAAAAAGATAAGAGACAAATGAAAACTACAGACAAAAGTCCATTCTCTCCATCAAGACTTCCGTTTAACTATACATACATGTGTACATCTACACCCATATACAGATATATATGTGTACATATATACCTAAATATGCACGCACACATATAACGACAGTTACATATACATTTACCTACATATCCATACGTCCATATAGGCATATACACATACACACACACATATCTATATATCTACCCACACACACATATATATACATGTATATATATGCATATACTCATATATACACATATATACACACACACGCATACACCCATATGAAGACACACATACATCTATATATTTAAATCAAAATCAAAGGCTAATTAAAAAAAAATAATAATAATAAAAAAAAAATTTAAAAACCGGCTGAGTGAGTAGCGTGTATCTATCTCTAACGTTAGCATATATACCTAGGTGTATAACTATTATAATGCTATCTGATTTTGCAAATCAGTTATTAGGGGAAATGTTTACCTACATACCCACTCAGCCATATATCACCACATGAATAAAGAATAACCAAAATTACAAAAATTAGTAATACATGGCGCATCACATAAACATACACAATGATACATATAAGTAACAGTCATTACATTAGAAAGTCATGCCCGATGTTACTGAATTATGGTGGAAGTGTCACACCCGACAACACGTTACAAAACTGTGTTTATGTTTTGAACCGTTTTATGTGTCTACATTTAGAGAAGAGCTCACTCCGAAGGTTCAACAACTCATCCTAATTCTCATCTTTGACAATAAAGATTTTTTCGGCGATGCACAAATTACAGCGATCACGGAAGTTATTAGGTGTGCTAGCTCTTGATAAGTATCTCCATTCGAAAAGTGGGGTTAGTCCATTATCCACCAGATCCCAGTAGTGTTTGGATAAGGACGTTTGGTTTTTGAGGTATATATATATATATATATATATATATATATATATATATATATATATATATATATATATATATGCGTGTGTATGGTAAAAAAATATATATGCGTGTGTGTATGGTAAAAAATCATATGTATACGCACATATACTTGCACGTACATATTTAAGTTTTTCTCTGTTATCAATGTTATATAACAGAGCTATAAATTATAAATTAGTGAATGCACATAACATATAATATCCCATGTCGATAGCATGATCCGGAGTCCAATGCGGTTTCACAATTGTCAGGTCCTGAATATTCACTGACCATTAAGCGTTGCGAAATTCGCTTTTTCGTGGAGTTGATTTAAAACTTGTTCTTTATATAATTGTTGTCTATATTATTTAAATTAATTATTAATAATTTATATCGATGGAAGTATTATGGTCGAGAGAAGGGGAATTAATTTTTTTTATTTCTTCGTCTTTATGATTATACTTATAAAGTTTATCTCTATATATAAAAGCGAGGATGTTTGTGTGTGCGTCTGTGTGATACCTTTTCACTCGAGATCCATCCAACCGATTTTAACCAAACTTCGCACATACATTGTACAATGTAAGCGATAGGTTCTTTGCGTAAAAAAAATCAATAATTTTAAAAAAAAATGAATAATCTATAAAGCCAATCAAATATCGATAAATTCAACATTTTTCCTCCGATTTCGTTCAAACTCGGTATATATGCAACTTATATCATGGTGAGCTCAACGATACCACTTTTTAAATTTCTAACCCACTGCGTTTATCGAAAAACTGCGAAAAACGAAATATCGATTTCAGCACAAATCGATTTCACAACAAATTTCAAACTAAAACCTCACTCAATTTTACATCAATCTAATACAAAGTTCAATCAATTGTAGCCAACAGTAAGTTGATTGTTTATCATTCATTTAACTTAATAATTGAGCCCAAACATATTGTAAAGAACTGCGTAAATAGCGAAAAATGGCGATTTTAACTAGTTTCTTTCTTATTTTTCGTTGACCCTTCAACCAATTTTCATCAAACGTAACAATTGCTTTATAAATGTATCCTCTTTTACATCGCTGGCAGTACACTGACACACTGAGTTTCAAAAACTCACAAATAATTGTGGTTTGAAGTGGGTATTCATGTTACCTGTTTTACCCCTTCATATACCCGGCTAACTTCGATTCAATAAATACAGGCTACTTCTGTTACATCAGTAACTTTATTAATTCAAAATGTTTTTAATGAAAGTAATTTAATGTAATTGAAGAAGATAGAATCTGTTACATCTAAACATGATGCTGTTTTTGCTCAATTCTAATAGAACGCTTTTTCTGATCGACTAGCCTGATATGGCTCCTAGTAATTTATAATTGGCATATATTTTTTCATTTTTTTTTTTGACTAGGCTAGAGGCATGTTTGGGTCTGAGGAAGGTGTTCCCATATATTAAAACCCGGGGCATTTGTTTTCAATCTGACAAATGTCCATAGCTATGTTTCGTTTTTATTAATCATTTCACTCAAATCAAGTCTATAAAGCTACTAACAAGCAACAGGCTACTAATGTGACATAAACTCAGAAAAACTTATTTTAAGAAAAGAGGACAATAAAAGAACAGGTGATGAGACAAGAGATGACGATTTATGTCGTATTTAAATCCTTGAAAATCGTCGTTGAGAGAAAAGCAAGACGCCGGAAAATATTTCCTTAAGCGAGTAGTACGAGAGAAGGCAGTTATTAGAATAGAATTTCTGCTTAAAACTAGCAATTTCAATAGTAAAATGAATAGACGCATCTGCCACTCTAGTACAGTGGAACCTCGTTTCATGTATTTAATTCGTTCCTGAATGCCGTTCGTAATCCGAAATGTTCGTAAACCGAAATTATTTTTACATTAGGAATCAATGTAGAGAAAAAGTCACAGTACAATAAAATTGGAAAAGAAAAGCACGCCACAACACAGGAATGTATACAACATGGGAATCAACTTGGAAATGATTCCATTAGGGTTAACTCGGTTGGGAAATGTTCGAGAACCGAAATTTTGTTCGATAACCGAGGCATTTTCGTCTCGAATTTTCTATTCGAAAACGGATTTGTTCGACATGTGAGACGTTCGAGAACCGAGGTTGTACTGTATCGGGTTTAAATTCGTGGAACCAAGCTACGATTGAGTAAAGTGCATTAGAACAATTAAGAAGAAAGTATTTATAGAAAAAGGTTCAAGGAAGCTATCATACGTCGATGAGAAAATGATTGAAGCAGTAATACCAGATCAAGACTGATACCATTGTAAAACCTTCTACGAATTCTGTCAAGAATCTTTAGATATATATTAGAAGCACCAAATCAAATTTGGAAGCAATATTCGATGTACGGACGGATGGTAGAAAGTGCAAGAAAGGTGCAACAAAGATTCTGGTGAGACAAATTGTCTAGCGCAATACAGTAAAGCAACTTTCCTAGCAGCAGATCTAGCAACTGATTCAATATAATCGTTCCACTTCATGTTAGATGAATTCGTTTAACCGAGGATGTAAAATAATTTAATCTCCTGAAGGTTAGCACCAGCCACGCTGTTAGAAGGCAAAATAGGTGCTCATACGATTTCATACAATTTTAGGGGAGCGGTTTCGTTTTAGAGCCGTTTAAATTAGCAAGCCATTTCTTGCCCTAGTTAACAACAGATTGAATGTTATTTTCAAGATCCGTTGCCAATATGAATTTATCGAATCAATCAGACTTACTATTAAGACAGGAATAAAATACGACATAGTTATCGACATAGAGAATCGAGAACATATAACTTCGAGAAAATAGTTGAATGTTTGGAAAGTATTATATTCAAAATTAGAGATCTGGTGTCACCCTCAATGATGTAAAACGATCAGGATGATTGGCCGTTTAAGTTCTTTGAATCTGGTTTTCATTATATAGTTTTTCTCATTAATATTACAAATTAAATGTAGGTTGACTTTAGAAGGCTGCGACACGACATTATACTATCGTTAGATGGAATTAAATTTCAAGATTAAATATGTCCAGAGCCTTTATATTCTCTGCGCAAACTTAAATCATTAAATAGCAATATGCTAACGAAACACTCAATCTTAAAACATGAACTTAATCTGGGACTGTTGACGCTTGAATTAACTTAAATAGTTTTCATATTTCTAAATACGCAAGGTCATTCACGCAGAAAATTGCTGCTTTATTTAAAATGATGAAAAAATGTAAACAGTTTTCTAATATTGAACAGACTGTAGAATTAGCAGAAATTTTATCGGTGATATAGAAATTTTGTAATAGGTATAGTTTAAGATAAAAAGTTATATTTGCCGGGTGTGTAATTTAGCATCTATACGGCGAAAGGAAGTGCTGGAATCAAAAAGCCTTAAACACTAAAATTTCGTTAAATAGAAAATTTCTTGAACTCATTTGAATGTATGGGGATCGACGATATTAATAGGAATATTACAAAAAGTTGCTTCTTTGGAGTAATGAATAAAGGTTCGGATTGAGGAATCGGAGAGCGGACTTCGAAGGAGGCACAGCGGAGTAATGGATAACGGTCTGGATTGAGGAATCGGAGAGCCGATTTCGAATTCCACTCGAATCCATTACATTCACTTACATGCTAATACCCTTGGGAAAGGTATGAAACCTCTTCTCCCCCCACCCAGCTATGGGTAAATAGCAGGACAGACCGGGTTTTATAGCCTTGGATGGCAACTGGTCTACCGCAGAAAGAAATGGCAACCTACTACGGGAAAAAAAATCTGCCTCGTCAGTCATATATCGAAAGATACATGATCGCCTAAGCGTGTATCACGCATGGCACATAACTGACTGATTTAATATACAATGTTTTTGTGGATTTTTTAATAACTCCAAGCAAGGCAATAAAGTAACTAAGACGCACGGGTTTATTGAGTATAAAATAATATGAGTAAGATAAAACATTATTAAGGAGAGAGAATAATAAAGGCACACGGATAAAGAGGACAGAAGCCTGAAGATAACGAGTGCCTTTGCATTTGAATTTTGGAAGATCAGACTTGAATGGAAAGTAAGAAAACGGAAGAAATTTCCACAAGCATGAAGTGCCACTGAAGAAATTATTAATATAGAACTTACGGCTATATCTAACTATTTCAAGCGTAAAATGAAATGTAATACTGCACTTAAATTCATAAAGTCTCGGTACGAAAGAGCAATTGAGCATCAGAGCAATTGCTATGAAAATATTTATAGAAAGGGCATAGCGAAACTACATCACAGCCCTAGGAAAGTGACTGAAGCGAAGAGGCTAGATCAAAACTAATAAAATTGCATATTATTTTTTGGATTTCATCAAGGTTCTATAAATACATAGATATGGCAGCAATATTCAAAGCATTGATTACTAGTAGCCTTATATATTTGTAAGATAAATTCTGGCAAATCGTCTAGCATGACACTTTCTTAGTTGCAAACCGAACAAAGATTTCAATATAATCTTTCCACTTGATGTTGACGGAAAACGTTATTCCGATAAGGCACAATTTGTGACAATTCTTAGCATCAGCCGCACTGACGGAAGGCAAAAAAAGGGGAATCACAGACGATTAAAAGAAATCATTCCATTTGGCGGCAATACAATTAAAAACATGAGTTATACATTTACACTGTACTTCATAATTTTGTTTAATTAGTAACTTCTTGTGCGTGGCTCAAATAATAGAAAATCCATATCTACTGAATATCGCTTGGAAACAATTCTGATTATTGCCTAACGGAATAGTTTAAAGATTTTCTCCGAAGAGTCAAAAACTATGCTTTAAATATTAACTTGCAGGTTCTATAGAAGTACTGAAAAATGTGAAAAACATGCGGATACAGTTTCCTAATGTTATATATCGGAAACGGGATCTTATGCATTCCGACAGAATTTGACATTTTTTTATCAGATAATTTCAAACATTACACGTGTATTGTATAAAAACGAAAAATAAGTTATTGTTAGTTCTTTTCTTTGCAGAAAATTATTAAATTGAACTTAATAAAAACTTTCGATATTTAAAAATTATATACGTACATATTTTTGTTTAGTGTCATATTATTTTGTAAATATCAAATCTTTGTAAAAGTAATTACAAAGAAATATCTATTGCACTTAAACATATCCACATTTTTCAGAGTTGATTTTTATGTTCAGAAACTACACATTGTTAGAATCAAGTCATTTGCTCAATTTCAACAATTATCCTTACCTAAATGTATCTCTATTTGTATTTTTTCGAGGTCGGCATTTGTTTTTCATTACTATAACACAAATTGAAACAGCAAATCGCATGGTCTCAGTGTACTTGTTTGTAGTCAATTAGGATAGAATTGTAGTGAACAAAACAAGATCTAGATTTAAAATTCAAATGCTAAGGACTGCCTCATTGATTTTGTTAGAAATTAAAAGAAAACGAATTTAGAAACTGCTTAACACACACGCAAAAGCGAATCCAAAAAAAAAAAAAACTCGTGAAATTTCACACCTTGATGCGAAATGTTTTTCGGCCAGTAGAAAACTAGGAAACATTTAATGACAAAATTCAAATAATCTTCAATTCTCAGAAACAAATTCTTTCACGGACCTTTTCGCGAGCCGACTCGAAGTTTGTTCGACATCCAAATCATATCCGGAAGTTAATTCCCAAATGACGTTTTCAAGCCCCATAAACAAAATAAAAGACGGATAAGTTCGCCTGTCACCAGAGAGAAGGAGACGAGCGTATTAACACGTCCCTTGACAAACGTCAAGAGATCGTTATTATTATCTCGACCTTTCTCCCTCACCTCTTTTATACTTGATTGTGCGATTACTTCAAAGACATTCCTACCCTACGATAATGCTCATACATACATCCTCACATACGTCCCTGCCTACGTCCACATAAACTCATTCTTGAAGGTCTACTAGGAACATTTTGACGACCTTGTATCAACCAAAATACATGAATTTTATTTGTAAAAACCTAAATTGATTTATATTTATATAACTTTGTTGTTTCACCTTACAATTTGATTTTCTTGATTTATACCCCTCTTATGGTGGGCTATCTAACTAACAAAGCCAAATCAAACTAATCTGTTTTAACACTCATTCACTTCACTTTGACTGATAACCCACTATAGAATGAAAATAAATTTCGAATATCGCCCATAAAGTTATTGCTGTATCTGCTACTGCGACTTTGTCTATTCTCATATCTCCATTTCTTACAAGTTGGACTTCGGTGTTAATTTACAAAATAAATAATTCTATATTTTTACTGCTTCTTTAGATCTGGAGCGAAAACCTATAGTCTTTCATTTTCTTTTCCGCTTTTATTGATATTGGCACTGATTTGTGTTGTAGCAAACATGTCCGCCATTTAACATTTCTTTTTAGTTCGCAATAATTAGTTCATTTTCTTTGCTTAGATGAGGTGTTGTCTGTATGCAAACTTACTTCAATATCACAGATATTATTTGTAAATTTCGAATATCTTACTGACAATTTTATGACATTTTATTAATCTTTAAATTTTCTAAACCGATTCCAATTCGATTCTGCAGTATACATTTTACATTAAAAAGCCAATATTGTATTTACCATTATTTTTAATTAATGCGGCAGAAAAGTTTTCTTACAGTCACCAAATTTAAGACAATCAAAACAGGCATACTAAAAATTGACAAATGAAAATATAACTACAGTAGCAAGTAATAAAGAAATAAATAAAATGACCCGAAAGAAAAAAATGCTACATACTAACCGGTTATTGCTTCTCGCCAGTGAGAAATAGGATACACTTTTGATTCACAACTCAGTAAAGCATTAAGTTACGATATCTAGGTAAAATTTCATACTTTCATATCAATTATAATGTTTGGGTGTGTGAGCGATATTTTCCTGAGTAAAGATACTTGATGAAAAGTTGTGTAATAACGAATAAGTGAATAGATGACTACATAAAAACCTTGATATTTACACTGACATCTATTGTTTTACTGGGAAACATTGATTTGGATTATACAATGAAATACAGAAGCGATCTTGTAAAATCCGGAAGGATTGCCAATAAAAACTAATCTAGAAAATATACAGAAAATATAGACTTGAAAATGTGGTTAGAAAATCTCAGCAAACCCTACGATTAATTAAAAATAACTTAATATTAAAGATAGATTTAAGAAACTGTCGGAACGTCTTATTTCTGTCACACCCTAACACCAAGGGATAGAAGCAAAAGCGACATCACATGGGAAAATTAATTATGCAACATTACCTGATACGTTTGCCTAGCATGAACAGCCTCACTGGATTGAAGAAAGGAAAGGGTCCATCGATTATATTTTATTTCCCCAGGAAAGTGTTTTTTCCTGATTATCCCTATCACATTTCCAAGCATAAAAAACGGTTTTAAAATTTATATATTACTGATATTACGTAGAACGGCCGAAACGTTGTAATAAATATGGCGACAAAGATGAGGTCAATAGTCCGAATAATGTAAATAATGTACATAATACCTCATCTCAGAAATATAGACTGATATATATATATATATATATATATATATATATATATATATATATATATATATATATATATATATATATATATATATATATATATCAATTATGTGGTGCGATTGGAACGATTGAAAGCTAAGCTAGTAGTAAAAACAAGATCTGATAAACCGGAATTTATAAACAAGGATCATACCATTCATTGTCGGATTCGAGGTTAATGTATTTTATTATTAAAAATTGTTTGCGAGAGTGATTCTTGCCATAACATCATTATCTGCTTTTCTTATGAATGATTCGCGTAATATATATATATATATATATATATATATATATATATATATATATATATATATATATATATATATATATATATATATATATGTATATTTCTATATGGTTCATTCCATATTAACTCAACCAAATTTGCACGATTTCAGGTTTTATTAAATTTTAGCATATGATGCCCACATATAATATACAATGAAAAAATAAACATTTCGTATCTCTCGGTTCAGGAGTTATGGCCTCTTAAAACTTGCTGTTAATTTGAGCTGATTTAAAAACATCACGAGTTGCCAAAATTTCCCACTTCATAACATCCCATATTGTTAGAAGATATCACGTTGATATTTTATGGTCTTTTAATCTAATGAGGTAAGGAAATAATTCCGTTTTTATTTGAGCCGAAGTTGCTTTAAAAGTTAGACAAGTAAAACCTTGATTAAAACCCAATATTCTAAAATATGAAAAAATTAATAAAATTAAATATCCCCTTATTCATTGCTAATTTAGTTAACCTGCAATAGAAAATGATTGACTCCAGCGAAAGATTTTTCTTTAAAATTCAAACAGCGAACACTAATTTTTCGCATGAAGCATGGATTTTAATTGTCAAAAGTCTGTGCGCTCTTTGAATTTTAAAGCAAATCTTTCTCTGGTGTTAATCATTTTCTATATTGGTTTAACTAAATTAGCAATGATTAAGGGCTTTTTCATTTTTATGGGTGAAATATATGCTAAAAAATATAACAAAATTTGAATCTTGAATTTAACTGTCGACTTTACTGGACAAGTTTCCGAAATATACATAAAATTATGATGTTTTACAAAAGAGGTAACAAATATTTGTCAACTGGGAATTATATAATTCTTGTAAAATCAATATTTCAATGATTATCGTAAGCAGAGCACTAAATGATTATAGTCAACTTTATTTTTTAGTATACTGGTTTAGTTTTTATGGGCGTAAAAACACTGACAATTAATAAAATAAAACAAACGCTAAATGGCATTTTCCTCATTTATGGAACCAGAGGAATTAAAATTATATAGGTTTTCGTTTCTAACAGGTGGGTTCTATATGCTAGAATTCCAGAAACACCTGAAATGTGGCCACTGAGAAAAGTTGAAAATGTCGATGCTTTTTATATAAAATCACTGATAGATTGATTGAAAACGCACTGGTGTCGATTTGGGATGTATGGAGTACTTCTTTAAAAATAGAAACACAAATACTAAAGAACTTTGGATTATTAACCAATCGGTTCTTTCCTATTTTTCTATATATCTGCATACACACACACACACACACACACACACACACACACATATATATATATATATATATATATATATATATATATATATACATATATATATACATATATATATATATATATATATATATATATATATATATATATATATATATATATATATATATATATATATATATATATACACACACACGTACGAGGTTCATTCAATAAATAAGGTGTATTTTTCGGTATAAAGACTTCTAATACAGATAGAAGCTTACTTTTTTTTATTGTTCAACGTAGTCTCCCAGCAATGTCACACACTTTTTTCCGTATTCTCTCAGCGTAAAAATCTTTGGACGGATGTCTCAGCCAGTCGCTCACAACACTTTTGACTTCATTGTCACTTTTAAACTTTGTGCCTCTCGTGAACGCTTTCAAGGGACCAAACAGGTGAAAGTCTGGGCTGTAAGGGGGATGAGGGAGCATTTCCCAGCCCAGCACGTTGATGGTCTGCACCGTTTGGGCTGCTGTGTGAGGCCTTGCGTTGTCATGATGCAAGATGACTCCTTCTGACTGATGACCCCTGCGTTTGCCCCAACAGATAAGCTCAAAGTCCTTGCAATGTCATCCACTGTCACCCTTCTGTCAGACTGAATGAGGTCATTGACTGATTCGATCACCTCAGGAGACCTCACTTCTGTAGGCCTCCCAGGCCTGTCTTCATCCTCAACACTGCTCTGTCCTTCTTAAAACAATTTAGCCCACTTGTATACATTTTTTGGCTCAAACATGTGGCACCATACACAGTTGATATTCTCCTATGAATTTCAACTGGTTTGCACCTTTCAGCAACCAAAAACTTGATAACTGACCGCTGTTCAATCCTGGAGCATGCTTCTTGGTCGGCCATCTTTGTTAATCGCCAAAACTCTCAAAGTCTTTTTTAATCTGCAAAAGAAATTAAATACATGTGAAAAAGAGGTAAAAAAAAAGATTGATCTTCTATCTGTATTAGAAGTCCTTATACCGAAAAATTCACCTTATTTATTGAATGACCCTCATATATAGGTAGGTAGGAAATGAAAAATATGTAAATCCGTATGGATAATCCCAAGGAGGACGTAATCCAGAGAGCTCAATGTAAAGTCAGAGAGAATATTAATTTAATTAAATTAAATTAAAAAACAGACAATCATGAGTGGCCATAGATTGTATTTTATTTCCGCAGGAAAGTGTTTTTTCCTGATTATTCAGAACACATTCTAAGGATAAAAAACGGTTTTAAAATTTACATATTACTTTTATAAGCTTTTGAATGGTAGTTTTAAGTTGATATAAGGTGATAGAAAGAGGGGGAGAGGGACGACGACATATATGGTCAAAATTAGAGAAGGAAGGGAGAGATAGGAATAATTTTAAATTTATTTGTTCTTTTTTTAAAATCTCTAAGGAGTCCTGCTTTTAACTAATATAAATACGCAAATGCTGAGATATTAATTTCTCAAACTTTCATAGAATTAAGTAAGTGGGGTATAACAGATGTTAAATATATTTTAACCAAGGTTTTCTAAAAAGCATATTTTAAAAATAATTACATTGCTTTGTGAATAAGTTCAGAAAATTTCATTAAAATCCGGCCATTATTTGATTTTTGGAAGAATGTGTTTTTCGCCTCGAAAAAGACGCTAAGTTTCCCCTATTAATCTTTCGCCCATCCGCCGAAGAAAAAAGAAAAACAAGATGAAAAAGAAATCGAATATGCTAGAGATGATTAAATAATTTAATAAAATAATGATAAAAGATACTTTGTTTTTACCTCTTAATAATAACATAAATATTTTGACGATAATACTTTGTTTTTATCAAGTTTGGGGTCTTTTTTATCATGCTATTCATAGTTTTAGAAACCTTTTGGAAGTATCTAGTTTTAAATGTTATATATATATATATATATATATATATATATATATATATATATATATATATATATATATATATATATATATATATTGCTGCTACCTCTTGACGAATGGACCAAACGATTGCAAAAAGTTTTGTTTACGAAACTCTCAAATCAGAGTGATCAATATTGCATCAGTCAGCTAAGTGAAAATGTTTTATTTGTATTAATTGTATATATATATATATATATATATATATATATATATATATATATATATATATATATATATATATATATATATATATAAGTAAACCCTGTTGCAGACATTTGCTCAGGATTATTTGTGTTTGGTCAGCACCCACAGAGCTTGATTATCCTGTAGGGAGTACTGAATTTTTCTCAAAGCTGCGCTCTTCGTGGACTGTTCCGTACTAATCTAAGACTCCATGTCAGATTTGAAGTTGAAATGTCTGGATTTAATCTGCAGCATTTGCAACTGGAATTTAAAAATTTACTTGTGTTGCTGCTGTGTAATATAAATTGTGCAAATGTACAATCTTTATATTCAGTTTTGTTCATTCACTAATTCTTTCTCTTATATTATCAGGTTAACTGATCAAGTGGCTATTGAGATGGCTACTTTACTAACGAGGTCAGCCACAGATCATGCATTGTTTGGCTCTGCAAGTGTTCTTACAGTCGATAAACTTCCATGGAAAGACGAGAATTTAAAGAATGGCTGGCGATATAAATGTGATGAAGGAAAGTTTGCAGATGTCTCAATGAGAATCCGGATTTTCCAGAAATATGGGAAAAGCAATTGGAGATAGACAGACTGTTCCTATTGTTAGCCAGATAACGTTTGGCGAAAGGTTGAGGAATTTGTGCAGTTAAGGAATTGAAGTTAAGAATAATAAGAATGTGAGCAAAAAAGGAAGAAATGAAGGATTTGGTTGATATCTGTATTATTACTGTATTCCTGCCTCCTGTTAGGATGTGAAGTGCAAAGTTAAGAAGTGTCAGAGATATCACCTGACATGTAACCGATATATATATATATATATATATATATATATATATATATATATATATATATATATATGTATTTATATATAAAACGAAGGGTGTCTGTGTGTCTATCTGTGTGATACCTTGTCACTCAAGATTCATCCAACCGATTCTGACCAAACTTAGCAACTACATTGTACAATGTAAGAGATAGTTTCTTAGTATAAAAATCGATAATTTTTTAAAGTTTAATAATCGATAAAGCCGATCAAATATCGATAAATTCAACCCTTTTGCCTCCGCTTTCGTTCACACTCAGTAGGTATGTTACTTACATCACGACGAGCCCAACGATAACTCTTTTTTATTTCTACGCCACTGCGTTTAGGAAAAACCGGCGAAAAACGAAAAATCGATTTCGACACAGACTTTAAACTAAAAACTCCCTCAATTTTCAAGTAATCTCATAAAACTTCATTCTTTTGTAGCCAGCAATAATTTGATTGTTTAACATTCATTTCATTTGATAACTGAGTCCACCAATAGAGTGAAAACCCGCCTAAATTGCGAAACATGTCGATTTATACTGGTTTCTGTCTTATTGACCATTCAACCAATTTTCAGCAACGTTAACAATTGCTTTATAAATATATCCGCTTTTACATCACTGACACATTGAATTTCAAAAAATCCAAAATAATTGTGGTCTGAAATGGGTCTTCATGTTGCCTGTTTTACCCATTCATGTCCTCAAATAACTTCGATCGAAGAAATACGAACTACTTCTGTTATATCTGTCACTGCATTAATTCAATTTTTTTTAATGTAAGTACTTTGAATTAATTGCAGTAGATCGGCCTTTTACATCGGAAAATGATGCTGTTTTTGCTCCATTTCACTTGAACGCTTTTTCTGATCGACTAGCTGGGTATGACTGCTACTTGTTATATATAAGTTCCCAAACATGATATGCAGTTCTTCGCTGACCAGCAAGATGATAAGAATATGAAAATTGCAGTGATTGACATGAAAGTGACGATGATGTGGGACAGGGTGAGGCTGAGAAAGAAGAATTATGCGGACAGAACCAGCAGACTATATGATCAAAGACATACAGATCTGGTAGCTGAATATAGTCCTTATGTTGAGGATGATTGGAATGATTCCAGAGATATCGCTCCTACCAACACTGATGCTGATTTTGTCCCCAATCTAAAAGCTCTGATAATCACTCACAGAATAGCACAAGACTCCTCACAGTGGCTGCCGCTTGTGACCGATACTTGAATAGTGATTATGCAGTAACTGCTATTGCTACTGCTGTCTTAAGTGATAAAAGCATTGTCACAAAGGATGACAAGACCCAATTTACTGGACCGCTATAAGCTACGAGATGCGAGACAATAATACCGATTGAAGAGGCAAGAAATTCAGATGGCTGGTTTTGAAAATATGACGTCACTGTAGTTTGAATGTAAGAAGACCGTCACTCGTGTGATGATAAAAAATGAAAAGAACAATAGATAGAGATTGTGGATGATTGTGCAATATCATTATTTTATCATAGGGGTGCTTAGCAATAAATATCTCACACATTTCACTCCTAAGACTGGACACGGAAAGCAGATGACCAATACTGTTCACGAGTTTCTGGTGGAGAAAATTCTAACCCAGGAGCCCATTGTATGTTTTCTTAGTGATAGAACTGATGTAAATTTTGTATCAGAAAATGGAGCCATTCAACGTATTGACTATAATTCGACCCATTATTTAAACTGTCAGCTTCACGGAAATCAGCTGCCTTTCCGCGCTGTTTCCTGTCACTAAGACGGTAAACCACGTGATCCTGAGCATTGGCCTGCTCTTTTTGGAAACTAGACCAAAGAGCATTTGTCTGAGCTGCCAGTTGTTACCTTCCCGTCTGTCAGTTTCACTGTTTCCTTGGCCCGAATGAAGAAGTGAAGAGAGATCTGTCCCGAGATCAGAAATATCTGTATAGCAATGTTCCAAGCGTAGCTCAGAGGTGGCACAAGGCCGAAAGTATGGGACACCCAGTGAGGATCACTACTCAGCGAGTCCAGCTTGCTAACCATTAAACTACCTCGAGCTGCCCGAAATATCTCTATAGTATTTGTAAAGAAATTATTACAGGTGTTGCTGAGGATGACTTGTTTTCTAGTGATGCAGGTCCTACCTGTATATGAAGGTGGAATACTTTATGGAGTAGAATTCTCATGCTATGTAGCAACTTCAAGATCCAAACATGACTTGAAAAGAATAGTTATTACAATAATAAAGTTCAGTACTCCAATGTAGTTCTACATCAGGATGCGCCCTTACGTAACACACCGCTCAATATCTGCTATATATGAAAAACCTGAATAGTAAGAAGAAGACGATAGTGAAGAAAACTGTCCAGAGAAATGCATACTTCGCCCAAACAGATCAACTTCTTGGTATGTGTGCAGATGAGGTCATGACCGTTAGAGAAAAAGCTGCCACAGTGATAAGAGAAATTGAATCAGCAGATGGAAGAAAGCACTGACAGATCTGATGAGGAGATAATACTATGCTGTTGCTTTTGACGAGGGGAACACTGAAGGTGGAGATGGGAATGATGATGTGGCTCCTGTAGTCTAAATGAGAAAATTGGTGACTCCCAATTTAAAATAGCAAGAAAAAAACTATCATTACATGATTAACCAGGTGAATGAACTCAAGACTGAGCCCCCTTAAGTTGTTTCTCTATCAGATCAACAGGTTAATGACATTTTTGAGACATCATTAGTCGTGCTCATGCAGCCAAACAGTACTCAAGAGATCGAAAGAGAGATAAATGTAATGACTGACGCTTTCACTGAAGTGACGGGGTACAAAGCGAGAGATGGATATATTAAGTAAAGTCCATTGTCTAAGAAAATGATGCTCAGCTTCCCTACAAAAAGATTACACTATTAACTTTTAATATATTAATATGAGATACATCTTGAATAATATTGGAATTAAGTTGATGTCACCGATGTATAAATAATTATTATCCTGGAAAATGATAAATGATATATATTGTTTTGTTATTTTTTATTAAAAGGTAACAAAAATACGATTGCAATCCTTAAGGTAAATAGGCATGAAATGGCCTGAAAATTTTCACAAGTGTCTGTTGCAATCATATAAACGATGCCGGCAAGGTGCAGCTTGCAACTCAAAAAACATGTTTTTTCTCTCTCTATTATACTTTTTGTGATGTCAACGAATACTCGTTGTCACTTTTGTGATGCCAACGAATACTAGTTGTCACTTTTATAATGCTGGTAGTAGCGACTTTTTAATCGCAGATAGAACTTATAGTACGCCGTTGAATAATGCTGGTATTAGACGCCTTCGAATATCACTCGCACTAATCGCACTTGCTCGATAATCCTCGCTGGTAAAGTAATCCGTATAGTGATCTACATAGAGAAATAGTATAGTAAATAGAGTAGAGAATAGCGGTCCGTATAATAATAGAGGATAGACTAGAAATGGAGATCCGTGTAGTATAGGGAATAGACTAGAAAGGAGGATCGTTAGTCGTCAGCTACTTCCTACATATATGCGTTTACTCGATGGTCACATGGTCGTTTTAATTCAATAATGACATTGCTTGTGTTTGCTCACTGGCGGTCTATGTTCAAACTCAAGTGTCGGCGGCGACACTTTATTAATATATAACAATACTTCAGCTATACTATACATACAGTAGTTACATTTTCGGGGAGAAAGCGCATAACCTGTCGCGATCAACATATTGAACAGCGCCAGTAGATTCAAACGCTCGGCCACAATGTTTTTGTGATAGTACAACCATTGACAGGTTCCGCAGTCTTCCTTCTACCTAATTTCACTCACAAGGCTTGTGTCAACCGGTAGTATATGGTCTTCAGCTACTTTTCAACGGTGCCACACATTGGGACCGCCGCTCCAGAGCGATAACATCATGAAGCCGCCATTCCGACAAACTGAACATGGTGAGATCTGTTTGTTTTTTTAATCGAAGTCACCACAAGCAAGGCAATTAAGCCGCTAAGACACAAGAGATTATTTGGCGTGGAAGAGTTAGAAACAGAAGCATTGCCAAGGAGCGGGAAGTAAACGAGAAATCAAGAAGACAGTAGATAGAAATTGACATTGCATTTTAATTTATTATGATTAAAGTTGGCTGAAAAGCATGGGACCAGAAAGGGAATTCAAAAAGCGAGAAGTGCGAGACAAGAAACTGTTAGCATAGAAATTATGCCTATATTTATCCAAATCACCTGTAAATTGATTAGATTATCGCCAGTCTAGTAGCGCGCTTAATTTCCTTAATTCTCTGTATGTACCATAGCGAAGAGCTAATCCGAACAATTACCAATGTAAGTATATTATAGAAAAGGCAAAAAGAGGCAATGTTTACTGAAAGTTACTGAAGCCGAATGCCTGAAGCCAGATCAGGATCAATAACATTGCTGATTCTTCTTTGGATTTTTATCAAGAAGCTTCAGATATATATAGCAGGATCACCCAACCATATATGTCAGAAACAGTATAAGTATGGACGAGTAGAAGACTTATAGATATGTAAGACATATTCTCGAGGGAAAAATTGCCTAGCACGACACAGTGAACCACTTTTCATAGCAGCTGAGCAAACAATGGATTCATTATAGTATTTCTACTTCCTGCCAGCCGCGGATGTTATCTCGAAAAGGTGCAATGGGTAACTCTCCTGGAGGTTAGCTTCAGCCATGAAGATGGAAGGCAGAAAGGGGTCACTCAGATGCTTAATAGAGATCAGTTTTTGTTTTGGGGGCGTTAAAAGTAACAAGTCATCCTTTGCTTCAGTTAGCAACAGATTAAAGGTCGTTTTTGATATCAGCCGGCAATTTGATCTTATCAAAAGTGATCAGAATTCGTATCGAGACAGGAGTACATGGATGAGTCATCAGCATAGATATTAAGTTGAGAGCTGATGGCACCGGGAAGGTGATTAGCGAAAGTTAAAAACAAAATAAGACCAAGCGTAGAGCCCTATTCATTGTAGCGCTTATCTTTTTGCTATCTCTCCTAAACATGGTTCCGTCCTCAATTTACTCAAGCTCGTTAGGTGGGTTATACGCTGTTTTCCTCCATCCCTCTTGCCTTCAATCTTTTCTTTGAGTATCAAAATTTCCAAGCCATCTTTCCTCATCATGTACTCCAGAAATTCCAACTATCCCTTTCTGATATTAAGCATGCCTCCTTTTTTAGTCATTTTCTCTAAAACGTCGTCGTTTTTCACATGTTCATTCCGTGGAATTCTCATTATCCTTCTGTAGAACCACATTTCTCTTGCTCCAAATCTCATCTGCATTTGTGTGGAGATTGCCCAACATTCACATCCATATAGGAGGACTGATATTTCATATTAGTTCAGTACTCTTGACTTTGTTTCTAACGAAATTCTGTTTCTTAATTCTTTGCTTAGCTTTTAGAAAACATATTTCACTATCCCAGTGCACCTTCGCATTTTAGAGTCGCACTCTCCATCCTCCTTTAAATTACTTCCCACGTATCTAACTTGTTGTACTTGTTAAATTCTGATATCGCCAATTGGAAATTAGCATGATGAACGTTTCTTTTTTCTAACAGTCATGCAATTTGTCTTCTAGCTTTTGATGATTACTCCTTTCTTCTAGCTTTCTTTAATGCCATCTATAGGATTTATTTGGCATTTCTCTGTCAGCTATCAATCCGGTGCCATCTGTGTATCTTATGTTGATAAGATTCTTGCCGTTAATAATTAATCCTGATCGAACTTCTAATTCTCTCAGAATCGCCTCAATGTATAGGTTGAATAAATCCTGTGAGAAAAGACACAACAACATTGTCTTACGCCCCTTTCTATTTTTTTTTATATTTACTGAATTCATTTTCCGTCCGCATGTAAGCGATATACTGCCAGTATATTTTCCGGATTATTCTCAAATCGTTCCCAAATATGTCACAGTAACCTCGCGGTTCTAACAGTTCTTTGTGACATTCTTTATCAAACGTCTTTGCATAATTGACAATACAGAGGTACACATGCCGCTGCATTTTCATTTCTGTTTCTGATATTCTGAGCATAAAAACGTTTGCCTTGTTCGAGTGTCTTTCACGAACCCACGCTGCTCTTGTGCTATTTCCGATTTAATTCTATTATGCGCTCTATTCATCAGAATTCGGATGCTATGTTTTACAATATGACTTATTAAACTGGATGTCCGACGGTGTTCACATTCATTTGCACCTGGCTTCTTAGTTTTATGACAATTGATCTACTTAGGTCTTCTGGTATATCGCCACTATTGTATAATTGATTTATAATGTCTCTAATCTCGGCAATGTAGAAATCATCTAAGGCTGCCAGAATTTCTATTCCCATTCTATCTGTTTCTCCTACTTTGTTCAATTTAACCTGTGCTGATTTAACTTCAGATTTTAATATTTCTGGACCTTCGATTTTTCTGTGAATTGCCTGTTGTCCTCTTTATGCATCCTGTTGATGCGTCTGTCATTTGTCCTGTTAGTTCTCTTACTCTTAAATGTATATCTGATTTATTTGTGATATTTTTTTCTACTTCTGCACATTTTTCGTTGAACCATTCCTCTTTAGATTGCTTGCATTTTTCCTATTTACTTTGTGCAGCGTTCTATCTTTTACCTCGGCACTGTATTTCTATCTGCTTTTCATCATGTTGAGAATTTCAGTTGGCATCCATTCTTTTATTCCTTGTTTATTTTCTGTGGTATGATCTCGATTATTGATTTTACTAAAGTTTCTTTTAATGTGCCCCACTTCGAATTTCCATTCTCATTTCTCGATTGTATCAGCATTTAACACTGATATATAATTCTCTTTCACATTCGGGTCATTCAACAGTCTGTCGTATTGCAAATTTTGGTGCTGCTTTGACCCTCTTCCATTTTCGTAATTTCATTCTAAGTTTGTATATTTCTGGAAGAAGGACACTTCCACAGTCGTTACGTGTGTATATTTTGTGGTGTAAAACAACATTTCTGAATGTCATATAGTTATATAGTCCATGTCGTTTTTCGTTTCTCTTCTGGGACTTCTCCATATCCATATGCATCTTGTTTTTTTTTAAAGCAGCTGTTGGCTACTAACAAATCATTCGCTGTGCAACATTGGATTTTTCTCTCCGCATTCATTACGAGTTCCTAGATCGTAGTTTCCCACTATTTAACCACCTCCTTGCTTATTTTGGCATTTAGGTCTCCCATGACGATTGCAATTTGTCTTGAGCCTTGGCGTTATCTAGCCTACAGTCAAAAGTATAAGACAAAAGGGAGGAAGTGAAAATAAAATTAAAAATCTTACTCGCCGTAAGATAGTGAATTTAATATAATATAACAAAATATGTGTACATTTTTATCCTTGATTTTCGCTGAAGAGTGGACACTTTTTAGCAAATTATTATGGTAGTTTTATTTTTTCCATTCACCATATTACTGTGTGCAATTCTCTAATTACAACTGACAGCAAAATCCTTATGTTCAACTCTGAAAACCTTTAAGTAGTACCGATATTTTAATATAGTCCTTAGACAACTAATAGGTCTATACAAGGCCGACATTCGTTGAAGCAGCTTTTATTTAAAAAAGGAGCTAATTATAGGACGGAGGCTTTCCAATGATGATTAGGCAGAAATGGCCACACATGTATGACCATAGACGTATCCAAGAAGATTTTTCGAGACTTACATATATGTTCACTTTCAAAATACGACGACAATTGAAAAAGTCGTTGATGATTAGATTATAATCCTGACCCTTTTGTGTTCAGTTTTCTATGATTTATTTGCTTCTATTTTTTACATCTCTTGAAATTAAATATCAGGAAATGTTTTTGGTCGATTTTCGAATACATTATTGAAATTTAACACGGCATACGGAAAGAGGAATACGCGCGAATTTTCATATTTATAGCTTCTTATTTAATATTTACATTTACTGCGCATGGATAAAGGTGGACGGAATTCAATGAGTGTTGAACTCACGTCCATAGGAATGGAGCCAGAGATTACCTAACTATTTTTACACTGTGAAGCAGGAATTATTTTTTTTATTAAAGTCTACAGCGAATTATCAGCTACTACCAAAATATGAACTTGTTGGTATGATAACATTTCTCATTAGTAGAATTCGATAGAGAAAATGCGAAGAGAGAACAATACATTTTTGTCTCGTGGCTGAGATAGTTGCGTATTTCCCTGTGGTGCCAGCAGGTTTTCATTGCAAGCCATTATTTAGAAGATTCGCTTGATAATGTTCTTTATTCTCATCTCCTCAATTAGTCTTATGTTTGGATATTAAAATCAAATTTTTAATATTGATATTCATGATTTTTAACAATACTATTCCGGTGAAAATTTACATTGTCATGAGATATGATTTTTCTTATTTGGTAAAGTTGGTTGTCATTATGTATCGCCTATCTGTAGGGCCAGCTATAAAGGCTAATATAATAATGGGTGACATTTATAGTTACCCTAATCTT
>OZ038475.1:143514199-143641699 GCA_964036315.1 Acanthosepion esculentum
CCAATATCCTCGCACCACTGTTATGGTTCAAGGTTAGGCCCAAGGAAGAACAACATGAATACAAGAGTAGGAATAACAAAGGTATATTAAACAGAATAATAATACAAGAAGTTGAAGGTGTTAGTATGACTGTCAGTCTGGTTTAGAGTGAACTACTATTGTCTCGACTCGTTACACTTCGTTCTCTCGTCTCTCTTGAGAGGCACACTCTTTATAGTGCCAGGAAGAGTTCACTATGTCGTCACAGGTAAGATCCCATAACAATTACTAATACTTTCTTCGGTCTGTTCAGCTATGCGTGCACATAACCGTGATCGGCATATCAACTGGCTTCATTTTGCGTCTCACCAGAACTTTATATCATAGATGATAGTATCTCAAAATGCACTTGTTTTTTTAATATCATATAACAATATTAAACTACAGTCGTGTTCAGGTTAAACTAACGAACACTTTTATGATATTAGTTGAGTACAGTGATCGATTCAAGGAAATGTCATCATATAAATCTAAAAGAAAATTTGTATAGTATTTGTGTCAACTTCAAGAGATGTCGGTTTGGAACCATTATTAGGAAGTCAGAATTGTAATGTTCAATACAGAAGAAAACACGAGTTTTATGGAAATTTTCAGTGAAGACTGTCTTTTTATATCTTGCAATTCTCTAGAGCATTCATATATTAGATATCACGAGTTTTATCAAACATTATGTGAAGTCTTTCAAATCTGACAAATATCAATAACATTTATAAAGAAGATAAAGATTTTTATGAAAACTTTCAGAGACGTCTATCATTTTTATATCTTACAATTCTCCATATCATTCATAAGGAAGGGTTTTCAGAAAAAATCAGTGACAAAATTATATATATAATACTAGCTATTGTAACAAACTGATTTCGCATATATTGTTAGGAGGCCATTAGATAAATTCTTTTTCCTTTTAAGTCCACTTAACTATCTGAGTTTCTTAGGAATTTCATCTCAACTCCAATATTTAATTGCCAGAGTTTTCAGGATTCCTGTCTCCATCCCGCCTTTGAATTGGCAAACGTAAAATTTTGTCATTGATTTTAAATAATCATAAAAGTAGCGTCCTTTGAAGAAAGCCATCCAGGTTTTGAGTTGTCTAGCTTTCCGGAACACAAGTGGACGGATAATGGGTTGGGACGCCAGCCAGTATCCATATAAGCAGAAATAGGCAGGAAGTCAATGCGTGAGTAAGGGACCAGTGGCCGGTAAGGAAGGGGTCGGCAGTCAGATAGGAGAAAGGGACCAGCAAGCAGTGAGGAATCAGAGTTGTCTAGACGGTCAGTGAATTTAAGGCCGGAATTTAAGGAAGTAGCAGTTTAACCGAAGGAAAACATTGGTGGTTTAGTGACAATTCGTATTATTGCTGTTTCCCAACCAGAGAGTACTGAAAAGGATTTGCATTTATTTTTTGTTGAATTCGATCACAGCCAAGAAGAAAAACCTGTGAACATAGCGAGTCGGTTGTATATACAGACACAGCCGACTTTGGATGTTACCAGAGTTGTTCAGTGAACGATATGCGGACTATAGCGTCACGCTATCAATATAATAATGACTGAAATTGAAATAAAATATATAAAATTAATATTAGATTTTGTTACAACTACCTCAAAAACAATAAAAGATTGAATAAAGAAGGTGTTCCTTTTAGACGGATTATATATAAGGGTGTTTCATTAAGACGGATCAATGTCAGCAGTAATAATTCAGTGTTAGTGGTAACAATTTATTTATTTCCACATTGGATCATGTTATTTAAGTCATGGTAATTATGTGTGAAAAATAATATCGCCCAAATGTCTGCCAAATCTAAAAGAAAAAAAAAAGTAATCATTAGACGCTTAAAATTAATTCACATTAAAATCGGTCCAAGTAATTGCAACGCCCTTTACAAAAGAAAATAATAAAACCTGAAATAGGAATACACAGAATAAACTTCAAAATAAGCCACAAGAATTACATAGATGTAAAATCATTGAAGTTAAATAATTGATTATATGGACGCAAACTGGATCTTTTACAAAACACACTCAGTGAAGTGTTCATTGTAATAAGACTAACCGTATTTTCGAGTTAAAGGTTTCAGTTTAATTGAAAGAAAAAGTAATTGATTAAGGTGAAAATATATGTAAATACCGTATCTTCTGAAGCTTTCGCAGTCAATTTACATCCAATATAGTATGATATAATATAATATACAAAATAGTGATTTGCTAATCGTAGCTTAGATGTGACAAAAGGACGCGAGTATGGTGCGCACATTTAATATCGAACTCACTAATCAGTTGTAGTTGATATAGTGCGATATGTTTGATAACCACGTCGAAATCACCAGATCATACAATATAATCCCTTTCTTAGCAAAACAACTCCCATTATAATATGGGAGTATTACAACACTAGAAATAAATAGTAAAGTCGAGTAGGTATATTGCCGAACGATGTCAACTCGATTATACATCGAGGTACATCGGACTACAAAATGTTAACATCTAAAGTTAAGCGTAAGTGATACATTAGCGTTTCCTCGATGGAAAATTTTAAACAATTTTTGTTGTATTTTATATATGATTCAATCAATCAAAACGTTATTAGTCGGAATAAGACCTTTTGAATGAGTATTATAATAACTCAGTGTTTTGCCAATTTGTTATTTCTTCTCTTTAATTATTTCACACCAAACAAGTGAGAAAGTGACTATAAATCAATTTTTTAATGAGTGTAGAAAACACCGAGAAAAAAAAAATTTACTGGGAGAGAGAGAGAGAGCGAGAGAGAGAGAGAGAGAGAGAGAGAGAGGGGGGAAATAAAAAAGAGGTTTTAAGGAGAGAGACGTTGGCCATTAATATTGCATTTCATTTTTTAAAGGTTCTAGTTGATAGGATAGATGTAGAATGAGAGTTCCAAAAACGTGATGAGTAAAGGAAGAAACTATTGACATAGAGTTTACTGTTAAACATATTCATTTCAATAATGAAATGATGAAACCTACGGGCGGAACTAGTACTGCGCTTAAGTTCGTGAATTCGCGGCACCAAAGAGGCAAGCTCATCCCAATTACCATGAAAATATTTATAGAAAAAGCACAGGAAGCTATTTTATGGCGGTAGGATTTTTAGTCTTGTATCTATATATATTTACATGTCATATTTCCCATAGTTAATGTAGTAAAAACAGAACGTGTGAACAAACTTATACCAAAGCTTTATTGTACTTTACTCTGACTATTCGTTTATTGACGGATTTTACAGGGTGTTTTTTTATACGCCCTAGATGTTAAGGGGAGGTAACTGGTGATTTATCAGTGCATTTTCATGTTTGACTGATAGATAACGTGCAATTAATCTTTTCGTTTAAAAGCCCTTAAAAGGCATTAAAGAGTCAACATTTCTAGAATGTGACCCTATATATATATATATATATATACAAGTTTGGTTTAAATATACGCTGCTTTTACAAGCACACGTGCGGATTTCACTACTTTATTTTCTGCCCATGTGTTTTTGTTTATTATTTAAGACTTTGTCCAGATGTACCGAATTATTTCTTGGCACGTGTGATTTTCTTCAAACACTGACAAAAAGAACAAAACTACGTTTAAAGGAGTTTACAGAATATCATCTTACCATTCTGCAGCACTTCTTTTGAAAAAAAGAGTTTGTCATTATTCTTAGCTTTAGTTTCGTAGGAAGATTCATTCATGTTTGACTACGGGGTCCTTAGTCAAACATGAGTGGATGTCTATTGTTTGGAGCAAGAGGGACTGTTTGTTTACAAACGGAATACCTACTGACCAGGCTAACAGTTAGATTCAGATATAAAATTTTCCCATTTTTGTTTATCAACTTTTTTCTTGATAAACTATATTTACAATATACAACTATATTTTAAATCGTTAAATATTCACTTATTTACAATGAATTGTTGGCGTTTATCATGCAACTCGTCGATAAGCATGCTGTAAAATTTTGCAGTTTTTGATGGGGAAATGTTTGCACTACCCCTTTAATCTGATTTTCAATAGAGAATATTTCCCTATTGAAGAGTTTTGCAGCGATCGAAAAAGCTAATAATCGGTAGTGCAAAGTTGGGTGAATATGTCAGCTGCGGCTTTACAGACCAAACGTGACACAAAATTCTTTTTTTATTCTTGCTGTAAGCAATATTGCATTGTCATGCAAGACAAAAAAAAATAAAAAAATCTTACTACTGTTGAGCGCAGGGCAGTTTTCAATCAAACATTTATGAGTACGTTGCAGCTGCTTCTCGTATAAATGTGCCTTTAGTGTTTTGTTACGTGTCAAAAATTAAAAATGAATAATACCCCGATGATCCCATCACACACACATCATTAAATTTCTTCCATGAAGCACAGTATTTGAAGTCGGTTGTAGAGAGTTAAAAACGTAAGCCAATGCCATTTGACAAAACACTACATTTTACATTGACATTGATGTAACTAACTCATTTTCCTCAACAACCGAGGGACAATTATATAGAATGACACATTCGTTATTAGAGTGTATTCAATATTGGTTAAAATATTAATTTTGAAACACACACACACACACACACACACACACACACACACACACACACATATATATATATATATATATATAAATATATATATATATATATATATATATATATATATATATATAAATATATATATCAGATGTTATAAAAGCAGTTCTCAGCGTTATATAAGTAAATATTAGTGAATGTGCACAATATCCAACGTTAATAGCACGACTCGGAGTTTCATGAAATTGTGCAAACTTCAGGTGCGAAATACCCATTGATCAGTGGGTATTTCCCACCCGACTAATGGGTATTTCGTACCTGAAGATTGCACATTTGCATGAAACGCCGAATCGTGCTATCGACGTTAGATATTATATATATATATATATATAGATATATATATATATATATATTTATACGAATTTTATTTGTATTTTTAATACTAGCACACATGCTTGTGATTAAAAGAAAAAAATGAAGAACGAGCTGTCTAACAGGTTTCGAACCTCGATCAACGAATTTAAATCGAGGGTAATAGATATGTATATATTATCAATAAAATCAAATATGTATGTAAATCCTTTCTCCATCCGTGCGAGACCAAAATAAGTCTATTCTCCTTTTATTTCCTTCCGCATTAAAAGAGCTAATTTACATTTCAGAATAGAAAATAGAGAAGGCATTTATTTTCAATTTTCTTTATAAGTTCTCATATTGTCTGGCCGACTATACTGGAAATATTATCAATTATGGAATAACACTATTAATTTACATAACTTTTTTTGATAGCATCCGTTTTGCCCGTACGGTGCACTTATCCATGAACGCAGCCGTTTTCGACTTGCGTCAAAACATCAGAACAACATGCAGCAATTGCCAATTCCAGTATTGGTCAGGGTGTTCGCAATCGTTCCTCTTCTAAGTTGTCCATGCTGTTGCTTTCGATACTTTCACGTGGGCTGGATTATTTGTATTCCTCCCTTGTTTATTAAACAAGAAGAAAGATATGCAGAGTGTGAAATTCTTTTTGCTCAGTTAGCTAGACTTCAACCTGAATCTAGTCGCAAGGTTAGTGACCTTAAGGCAATTTGAACGACATAGCGCATTCATACGCGGGTACTCCTATTTCCATTTATGAATTCAAGTCGAACAATCGTCCTGGGTATGACGATAAACAACATCCGCGTCCCGGGTAAGTCGATAAACTACGTCCAACAGCAAGGACTCTCATCAGGAGGTTTTGAGGTGCGTGGAACCACATCTTAATTGCTGGTGTTCCCAGGTCCACCCTGACCCGGGGTGGTAGCACCTGCTAGGGTCCCAGCTATGGGCAAATAGTTAACACCCAAACTCGTGAAAAATAGGTTTTAATACCAGAAGTAATTTGCAATAAAATATTTATTACCAGCAATAATTTTCGAAGGAAAAATTATTATCAGCATTACTTAAAAAAAAAATAACAGCGATACGAACAGTTATACATTCTTAAAAAAACATATGACCAGCTATAGTTTTCCTCAAGGAAAAATATTCCCAGAAATAGATTTTTGAAGAAAAACATATTACCAGCAATAAAGATTTTGTCGGCATTAAATAACCCATTGAGGTTGATATACCGTAAAACAAAAACCAAACCAAACCAAAATCTTCCAGTTTTCCAATGATGTACTTTGTCTATGATTTCAACCTGATCCCACAGAGAGCGGCGATCTCCCTTTTCTCTCTATATGTGGTCAGCCACGCCTGATTTTCCCACTTCCCCTCGTGTTACAGCTTTTTGGTATTCTTGAAGCCTTACCTTAAGAGAGCAGCCTGTATCATCTTTATATTTCTTTCCACAGTTGCACAGGAGGGCGTACGCAGAGTCTTTCGTCATATTCTCCTCTATGGGGGGGGATGCCAGGAGAGATATCTGCGAAGTGTTGTCAAGCTTTTGAAGGTTTTCCTGATGTTATATGTATCCCAGATCCTTTGTATTTTCTCTGATAACCCCTTCACACAAGACAGGCAGACTGTTTTTGAGTGTTGTTTTCTTCACATGTACCCGCCTATCCCAGTTTGTTGGGGTACATGGTAAAAAATGGTTGCTGAAGACATTAAGTTTGTAATTCCCAGAAATTCATACACGGATGTCTTTAAGGGCACATGGCACCGTGGATAAAGGCGTTGATTAGATCCAGTGTGAATTCAATACCTGGTTAAATCTGTGTAGACCTTTGAGAGGTGAATTAACAGGAGATAACTTGTAAATGACATCCATTAGACATGGCACATGGAACTAGAACAATCTACCCCAGCGAGCGAAATAAAAGGTTCAGTTCGACATTCCAACCACCTGAAGAAGGCCGGAGCGTACAACGACCAAAACGTTGTGATAAATATGGCAACAAAGATGAGAACAATATTCCAAATAATTTAATAGTGCACATTTTGTTTTGTTTCTGAGTAGGAGCATTTATCCTGAGATTTCAATATTTCAAAACATGTAACTCACCAAATGAAACAAGTTTAAAAGAAATGTTGTTACCTAAATATACATTAATTCATACATACATACATACATACATACATACATACATATATATATATATATATATATATATATATATATATATATATATATATATATATATATATATATATGTCTGTGTGTATTATGTTTGTATGTAGGTATTTATTTTGATATATCAACGTAATTGCATATATGTCTATACTTACTTATGTATCTTCTTTTATTCATACCTGCGCGGAATATCCCATAGGTTTTGGAAGTGGTCATCCTTTGTGTTGGGGAGCAGACCCCTTTAACACAAGATGGACTCGTCCAAAGTATACTTATACTGACAGACAGAATACCTGCAGGTTGAGATACGTTGAGACAGGGTGAGAGATACGGAGAGAGTATACAGGGTGTTCACAGTGAGTTATACGAGAGTCCAGAGAGAGAGAGAGAGAGAGATAATTACGGTTTAACTTACAAAGACTTGTACATATACTTTCTACTAACCCATATTCCTGGACTACTAATTTTCATTTCAAGTCTGTATTCTTACGTTTAATACACTTATTTTTCTATCTCAATTACTGGCGTTGTTTATTTATTTGTGCAGGATTCCATTACCGGAATCCACAACAACTTGGCGACGAAGACTTCGGACCCACAGGAAAAAAAAATTCTCTCTCGTCAACACAACAACTTGACGACGAAAATTACGAACACGTACGAGAAAAAGAAAAAAACATTTTTTTTTCTCGCCAACACAATAACTGGCGGCGAAACTTTGAGAGTCACGTCGACCACAACAACTTGGCGAAAAGGTTCGAAGGAATTCACACTGAGAACAACAAATTAACGACGAACATAAAAGAACGTACATAAGAGATAGAAAGAAAAATTTCGTCACTCACTAAAAAATGGAAAACTTTCAAAAAGCAATGCTTGAGTTTATGAGAAGTGAAGAAAGACAAATGCAACTCCAGGAATTAATATTAAAAGTAACGGTTAACGCACAACAAACGAATATCGAAAAAGAGGCGACTTTTTCTCAAGACGCAGTTTGGAACACAATAGAAACATTTAAATACTCTCCAGAAGATGATAAAAATTTCGGGGACTATTACAGACGTCATGAAGACATTTTCAACATTGATTGCCAAAATTGGACGGAAGCTAAGAAGCAACGTTTATTACTCAGAAAATTGGGAACAGAGGAGTACACAAAATTTGTGGACTATATTCTACCGAAAAAGACAAACCAATTGACGTTGGATGAGGCAGTTACATGCCTTACGGAGTTCTTCAGTCCAAAGACTTCACTTTTTCACAAAAGGTGAAAATGTCTCAACCTCGTAAAAAGCGAAAATGAGGACTACTCCATGTTCGCAGCAATTGTGAACAAACATTGCGATAATTTTAAATTGGCAAAATTGACTCCGGACAATTTTAAGTGTCTTATTTTCGTACAGGGATTAGTCTCAGCCATGGACGCGGTGAAATTCGAAAAAGAATGCTCACGAAGCTTCAGAGAGAGAGAGAGAGAGAGAGAGAGAGAGAGAGAGACAGAGAGACAGAGAGACAGAGACAGAGAGAGAGACAGAGAGAGAGAGAGAATGAATTACGGCTTCACTTACAGAAACTTGTACATATACGTGTACGTTTAATACACTTATTTTTCTATCTCAATTACTGGCGTTGTTTATTTATTTGTGCAGGATTCCATTCCCGGAATCCACAATACTTTGCAAACTCTTTTATTTGTTATATCATATTTTATCTGTTGTATATATTGTTTTTACAAATCTTAAACAATATTATTGTCCTTGATAAATTCTTGCGTCCTAAATGTTTGAAGAAAGATAAAATAAAAATGGAGAATTTAACGACGGAAAGCATAATCTGAAACGGAAGTTTTACGGTGATTTTGAGTTTTCCACTTTGGAAAAGGTTGCACCGATGGCAAAGCCAAATGTCAGTCATTGAGGTGTACATCATGTACAATGCCAAATGTTTGCCTACCGGGTATGTCGTCGGAAGTTCGGATCTGTTTGAAGACAAATCGTAGTTAGAACAGATTTTGGTTGGAACTTTTCTTCACTAACTCGTTTCATCCTAAGACTGATTTTATCAAGGCAAATATAAGGATTTAATAAATCTGATCAAAGGGCGAAAACCGCAGGTAAGGAAAAGTTTTCCTAATGCATTTATTCATATTGTCGTTTTACATACATATTTAAATAATATCTGAATTTTTACACATATAATAGTTTTCTGAGGAAATTTGTATCACTTCAAACAGTTACGATAGGAGGAAAACACCATACGAACTGTACAAACGGGCCTCGGTGACGAAGAGGTAACGAATTAGACTCGATATATCGCCGCTCGATCACATATTCCGTGGTGGAACTCATCCTAGTTTCTCTTTAAACATACGACTCCCCGAGCTACGACTACAATCTCCAAGCCGCTCAGCCCAGAGCATCAGAAGACGGTTCAAGCAAGGATATACAAGTATTAGAAATAATTAGGAGGATTTGAAATAATCTTAATTAATTCATCGAGTCTAGAAGAAACCTCAACAGAATGCAGAAAGCACTGGACAACCGTTTCGTCCTATATTTGGGTTTCAATTTTCGGTAGTGGATGCTGATGAGTCCCAAATATAGGATGAAACGGCCGTCCAGTGCTTTCTACATTCTGCTGAGGTTTCTTCTAGACTCGATGAATTAATAAAGACTATTTCAAATCCTCCTAATTATTTTTATCACACACACACACACACACACACATATATATGAAGAAATATAGTTTTAAGGTGTGCTATATTTATGGGATAAAGTGCTCAATATCAGAGATAGAGCGTATGTAAATATAAATATAAAAGTGAACATTGAAGTCAACACTCAGAGGCGACAGGCTGTTTCATGTTAGACGCAACCGTCAGGTTCACAATTGCGTCTGGCATGAAACAGCCTATCGCCTCTGAGTCTTGAATTCAATGTTAACTTTTCTCTCTTTCTCTATCTATCTATCTATCTATCTATCTATCTATCTATCTATCTATATATATATATATATATATATATATATATATATATATATATATATATATATATATATGTAAATTAAAAATAAATATAATTTAGTAATTCTTAAACTGTATATTTATTTATTTTCGTCTACCGGCCTGAATATATGAGAAACATTCTTAACGAAAACAATGCACTCTACGGTAGGATTTGATCTTCCTTCACTTTGGGTTGAGGAAAAGTACCATTATATCCGACGTGCCTTAATGGACTCGGCCACGAATAAAATTTAACGATCGATAAAAATAGTTTAATAAATAATGAATGGGTATACATGATGTTCAACGTGCTCAATATCAGGGAAGGAGAGTATGTAAAAATAAAAGGGACTATTGAAATCCAATTTTCATTGATACTTTGAAATTACTAATATTATGAAGGAAAAAAAAAAGATGGTGACTGCGGAGGAAATGTGTGTCAGAATGAGTATGGTTGTGTGCTTGAATCTTATACTGCTGAATTGATTAAGACCATATCCATCTAATTCGTCTCCAACGGTCTGCAGTTCATGTTTAGTTCTCGCTTGAGTCTATAGTATCGTGTCTTATTAGGGATCGAAATGTTTATCCACAGAAACAGATTAAACTGTACAAAGATCGAATAAGTCTTCTAGTAACATAATATTAGAAATGTGTATTAAACTGAAGTGTTTCGATAACGAGAAAGAATAGAAAGATTGCGTAAAATAATATTTAAAAATGATAATAGTAAGATTGCATTGACTCACATAAAATTAAAATATTATTTGAAGAATGAATTAAAACATTTGAACGAAAATATTAAACAAAATAAAACAAGTAACAAAGGATTACACACACACACACACACACACACACACACACACACAAAATATATATTTATATATCATAATGAGAAGCCACGTATACTTTCTTAATATGTATATATAGAAAAAACAACTAAAAAGATGTAAATTAAAAAAAAATATATAATGTTTTTTTTATTAAATATTTATTTATATTTTTATATATATATGTAATTTGAAATTTCAGATCGACCTCGATCTTCCATCAGAAATAACTGGTTTTAGAGGTTTGTTTACAAGTAGCGCCCGTCGCGAGATGCGGACGTCACGTGATATGGAATGCAAACCTCTAAAACCAGTTATTTCTGATGAAAGATCGAGATCGATCTGAAATATCAAATTACATATATATAAAAAATATAAATAAATAATTCATAAAAAAAACATTATATATTTTTTTATTTGACAACTTTTTAGTTGTTTTATAAATATATATATATATATATATATATATATATATATATATGTATATGTATACGTACACAGTAACTACCGGTCAAGATTTTAATATCGTTCAGTTTCCTAAAAATGTGATCTATTTTTTGAGTTTGTAGTGTAGATTCTATTGCAAATACTATATTTTCTACATATAAGGAGCGGTTGCTGAAGTTAAACTGGTTTGAAGCCCCATACGACAATGATGTAATTGAATCGTGTGTGCTCTAATAAGGAATGTTATATCATATTTGCAGTATTTTGCAGATTTCAAATAAAATAAAGGCATGATGCATTATATAGTTTATTTTTTCAATAGTCAGTAAATTTTATCATATGTTATGTGAGCTTTCTTTCTACTCTATTCGAACATATCAACAATAGCTGGCTAAAAATAGATCAAGCATGGAATTTAAATAATATTTTGGTGTTCCAAACGGTAATCAGAATGACTAAATTTAATAGTAATATAACAGTAAGTACGGATTGTGTTGACTTTTTAATGATTTCACACCCAGCAAGGCGGTAATCACCGTGAGACCCAAAGGATTACTGGGAATGAAAGAAATGAGACTGCATTAGAAAAACGAACTGGGAAGACAATCTTAAACAGAAAACAAGGAATAAACCTCTACTTCATTTCCAAACACGGTAAAGGTGTGTGAACCGGGATACATGCAAAACTATCTACTTCTTTTGTATAATGTTTTAGATTAAAAGAGTCTGCGAAATATTATTAACTATTAAAATGTTTATTTGGAAGATTCAACTTTTGGACATTATTTTGCTTGTTAATATAATATCTATAACGGAGCCTTAGATCTCTGGAATTTCAAAGGAATATATTCAAAAGATTATATTTTATAATCAATGTCCCTCTGCTTAGATTAGCAAATAGTTTCTTATCCTATTATTAACGTGTATCCTGATTCGCTACGCTAAATCCAAATGCTTCCCTCTACGCCTTAAAACCATTAAGCTGTTTCGAAAAATGTTAAAAATTTGATTAAAAGATAAAGGTGTTTAGTTTAACAGATCCCCTTATAATTAACATTCGAGATGGTTCTTTTAGTCATGGTTTCCCCGATGTATTTCGCTGCGATGCACGTATCGCTCGGAAATTACTCGGTAGGCTTTTAAAACGAAGTAATATTAGAAAGTCATTAAAACGTTGGGAGAAATAAGTTATAAAGATTTTGGAAATACTCTGCTCTTTCCACCACACCTCAATCGCACGACGTGCTAAAGGAAAAACCAGTTATATAAACGAACGCGTCGAATAGTGACGCATGCGCATTTAAACGATTAGGTTTTTGCAACATAAAGAAAATTATTTTCATTTTCAATTTTTCTCTTTCACGTCTTCCGATATTTCTTACGTTTTCTTTTGATATTTCCTTTCCATTAAGTTAATCTTCTGTGCGTTCCTTCCTTTCGTATGCTTTTATTTGTTAGTTTTATTTCCTTACATCTTTCGTTTTTCGTTTCGTTTCCTTCCTTTCTCTTTTTACCTTTATTATGTCCTAGTTTTTCCATTGGCTCGTCTGTTTTTATATGTATTTTCTCTCAGTTGTTATCCTTTCAATTCGACTTTTGCGTCCTTCGTTTCTTTGTGTATTTCTTTCCCTCCTTTCTTATTTACATCGAACGTCTTTTCTTTTCTTTCTTTTTGACTCTTTAAAAAATCAATATTTGGATTGGCTCATTTCTTCGAACAACACCTTCCCTGTTGGTTTTCGTCTGTGTTCTTGCAAGTTTTCCTTAAATGGCGCATAAATGCCTCTTAAATTGTTATAGTATGATTTTATTTTATTTATATCTGCTGATGTGTTTTCGCATTTTATTCTTCCTGCTACAGAGCTTGTTTATTTTGTTATTTATTTTTATTTTATTTTATCTCTTATTACATGATTTGCAGCATTGAAAGAAAGCAGACGACTTTCTTTCTTTCTTTCTCGATTTCCTTCATTCATTTAATGATTTTCTCAATATTAGATTTATTTTTCTTGAAATTATTCCTTTATAGTCATTCTTCTGCGATTATATCAACTTCCTTTAATTTTTTACACAATTTTACTATATTTGGCAATTTTCTTTTTTTAAAGTTGCTCCATCGTTCTTCCTTACCCTCTTTAGATTTCTTTCTGATTTACTTTCCCATATTTTCTTTCCTTCTTTTCTCTTTCTTTATTCTTCCTTCTTTCTTATTTTTCTTTTTCTTCGTTCTTCCTTTTTATTTTTAACTTCCTTCTGTTTTTTCCTTCTCTTACGTTTTCTTTGCCTCTTTTTTCTCTTTCTTTTTTCGTTTTCTCTTTTTTTCTATGCTTTTGTTTTTTGTTTCTCCTTTCTTATTTTTCTTTCATTCTTTCTTTTTTGTTCCTTTTTTATTATCTCGTTTCTTTCTTTTTTAGTTGCTTCTTTCTTTCTTCTTTTCTCTTTCTTTCACTTTCCTTTTTCTTTCACCTATTTTTTTTTTCATTTTTCTTTCTTAATTTTTTCATTCTGCTATATTTCCTTTAATTCTTTCTTTCTGTCATTCTTAAAAAGATGACTTCCTTTTTTTTTGTCTATATCTTCTTTTAGCAATTTTATTTACAACGTTTCTTTTCTTATTCCTTTCACCAATACTTTTCACTAGTTCTCAATATTTTAGTGAATGACGACAGAAAATTACATAAAATACATGACTTGTTTAAAAGAGATGATATCGAATTAAATCTCCGAAAACCACAACAAAACATTACAGTAAAAAGTGAGTCACCTAAAACAATATACGGAAAAATAGATCGTGACAAGATGTGGGAATTACATTATCAGTTTGGGCTAATGCAGAATTTTGACTTAGTTTTTCAACTTTTAATTATTTTTAGGGAAACCAGCTTACAACATGGCTGTACCTTTTACAGAGTAAGGAAATTCGAATTATACATGAAAGTCAGAAATAATCCGACACTCATCAAATTGGCTATATTTTATGAAGCCCTGTCAAATCTAATCGAATAGTACTACAGCAATTCTATTAATGCAGAAGTGAAAAAGATAATTGAAGCCATATCTACCGCGATAAAATAGTAAATGTTACGAGGGATGCTGATAATTTCCCGACTCTTAAAAAAACCCCTAATATTTGGTTAATTGGTAGTTTTTTTTTAAGTGGTTCGAATCAAGCACCATTTAGCACAACGTCGTATTTACGTTCATTTATAAATATCGCCTACAAAACCACCCTCGTCATCTCCAAAATAGACCGAATCACAAGTGACGGTGTGCGTGACACCATCAAGCAGACCTCTTAAGCATCGCCAAGAAATGAAAACAAATGACATAGGCACACCATAAGAGTCAAATATCTTTCTGCTGTCATTTTACAAGGTTTAGCTTAGGCAAAAGAAGAAGAGGCGTACAGATGGAAGTATGGGCTGACTGAATGAACAGGAAGATATTTCGCAGAGATTCTGACAATGGTATGCAACGGACACATATGAAGCGAACTGGTGAAGAGCTCACCGGACGTACGACCACACTTGATCAAGAAATAATGATGTGAGTATATCTCTGAAATTCATTCAATTAATGATGATGATATGAGTATATATCTGGAATTCATTCCTCCTATTTTATTATTCTAATCCAAGAATTTAGGTTTGAATGTTGTTGGTATGGCTTTAGATGTTGAATACCCGCCATCAACACGTTGTTTTGCCTTGTTACTGGTAGTAGATAAGAGGTAATCTAACCCAACGGCGTTTAAAACGTAACTGCTTCTTAAGAGGAGATGAATCTTTTAAGATATATAGAAGTTGCTGGAGCATTATTAGGTGAGTAGAATTGCCTTTCGGTAGTGGCGACAATGATATGTGTAAACAGCCATGTTGAGAGCAGCACCCGCACAGATGCCAGCCAACTCTGTGAAGAGCACTCGACTAGCAGATCTGCGCTAATTGGCGGAATGCAATAAGAGAACTGTGCACGGAGTTGACTGTCGGCTTCGCTGCGTATGAAACGATGCTGTCAACATTGTGATATTTTAAATTTTGTGCCAGTTTGGTCCCACGGATGCTCACAGAATAGCATAAAAATATTTGTGGCTGATGACTTATATCACCCCCACCTGCAACTTATTTCCCACACATGAAACGTTGCAATGCTCTCGTTAATCTATTGCCTCTTTAATCACAAACGCTCAGATGAGATCCATTCTTTGGTCTCACTAGTTAGATCTTTGCAGCAGGGAAGTCCGAATCATTTCCTCGAAATCGAATCACGATCATTTTCCCGTGTTCCAAATGTAAGACGAACATTTATTTATTTTCGATAACTCTTTTTCCATAGAACTGGAACTTCCTGGTAGAGACTCCCGTGTGTGTGCTTCCTTAAACACTTGAATCGTTACCTGTTTAATTCGAAGTTGATCATCATCTTTCCTCCTAATCTTAATAATCCTAATTCTTAGCATTTCTTACCATTGATTGTAATTTTAAACCGTAATAAATTGCTCATCACTAACGTAAATCTATAGTCAATATTGCTATCCAGAAAAAGATATTTACGCAGCTGATAACTAGATTTATTTATTTGTGTTTTTCTGTTCGTTGTTGTGTCAGGATATATAAAAAAAATGTAGGAAAGTTTCTCACTAATATTATATTATAATTTCACACCAACGGACTACATAGCAAGCCTAGCTTAGCTCTCTAGCCGTGGTGGGCAACCAACTTAGGAAAAGTACAACTCTCAATTGAAAAACTGTAACAACTAAATCACGGGATGTCCTTTGGCAAGGAATCATCTCCACTGCTAGTATTACGGTGAAAACATCGACAGAAGAGTGTTGGATGTAGTCAATGGTACTATTTAACAGATCAGATTTGGTGTCATGCTCCAAATCCTTTATTCTGTACAATGAGTCCGAATTGTTCTGGAAACTGCGGGAACACATAGAATGACGCCTTCTATCTCCTAATATATGGATCCCCCATGATTACACGCGTAAACAACACCAGTAAGGAGCGTGTGGGTGCTATAGGGCATTCCGTAGGATGACCTAGTCAGTTTCTTTATTGTAATTTCTAAACAGAATATTATAGGAAAAAATAACTTGTGCTAAATAAATGCTGTTAGATTATATAAAAATAATATGAGATAAGAATTGTACAGTGAATGGATTTTTAAATATGCTTACCTGTTGTCACAATGTTTCTCCAGTTGAATACTTAAAAGAAAAGTAATCCCAACAAAAAACGTAGACAAATTTTTTTTAAAAATCGAATCGTATATTTAAGGCGTAAAGTTTTGGCAGAATCGAACATTTATAATATAACGGATTCATATATTGAAAATCAGTTTTTCCGCTGTGGTCCTTGTAAAATTGTAATCGTTAAGTGATATTAACATTTGCCTTATATACACATATATAAGTCGACTAATACTTTACTCGAAATATTTATAATTTATTAAGGTTGAAATTATATGGAAAGGAATTTGAAGAATTTTAGATTTAGAAATATTCAGTTACATCCAATAAAGAACGTAAACAAATTAAATGTATAAATTCGAAAGGAAATTATTTGCACTGTATTCAATAAATAAGACTCACCAACTTATAAAATATTTCGCCCCCCACCGTTCCAGCTTAATGTATTCAATAACAATAGCCATCGATCTGTAATAGATAATAATGTCGATCTTCAAACAGAATTCCTTGCTTTTCTTAATACATTCGGAGCTAAGCACGTAAATTCAATGAAACGCAAAACTAGTGAAGTAAGACATAAAATATTCTATGTATATTTTTAATCGTATCACCTCATGCAAGGTAGTAAAACCACAAGACACAGGGGGTCACTGCGTCTGAATGAATTAAGAACAGAAAAAATAATAATGAGCGGAAAGAGAAAAGAGTAATCAGGAGGACATTAGCTAACGATTGACATTGTATTTAAATTTTTGCAGATTACAGTTGGTTGGAAAGCATGGAATTGGAAAGGAGTTCCAGAAGCGAGAATTGCGACAAAAGAAATGATTAACATAGAATGTACGGTTACATCTAGGCAGCTTAATTGTAAATTGATGAGATTTTGATGCTATTCTAGTACTGCGCTTAAATTCAAATTTTAAGTATTTATACGATAAAAGTATTAACAGAAAAGATATAGATAATCAACCTTAAGGCGGTGGGGAAGTGAGTAAAATGGAAGTGAGTAAAATGGATCCGCCAGTTCAGGACCAGAAATATCCTTCTCTGGATTTTATGAAGGCGCTCATGTTAAATAACAGGGGCATTGGACCAAATGCGGCTGTAATATCCTAAGTATGGACGAATAGTAGACTTATAGATATGTAATTATTTATCCGCTGCTCCACGCAGCAAAATGTGGCACAAGGCCGAGTTTTAAAGTGGGGTATCCGAGCCCGTAGGCTCGCGCAAAAAATTCCCTATAGACCACCTAAAAATGGAGTCAGTTTCCCGAAACGAGACTCTACCCTTCGGCAGAACCTCGATTGGGGGATACACTCTGACATGTGCCAGGTAAGGACTTATAGATATATAAGATATATTCTGCAGAGAAAAATTGTCACAGAGAATCAACTTCCTTAGCAGCTGACCTGTCAATGGTTTCAATATACTTATATATTGTGCAAATCAAGAAACAATACTCTTGAATTGAAGATAACAGACATTTCGGATACAAAACATTCAAGGAGAATTAAAAAAAAAACGTTTGCCTACATAGTATTTTATTGACTAATAAAACAGACAGTAAGACGCAAATGATTGGAGCATATTCAGAAAATCTAAATGCAGATGACTTTAATAAAAGTATTCATTTGCTTAATTCTATTGACCAATCTGAACATGCCATGCACTATGATCGATATCTTCCACCGTTTTCAAATATTTTTTAGTGGTCAATGAATATCTGGTTGGTTTTGTGTTGGCTTTCACGAAGAGAAAATCCGTTTTCGTAAACGAACGCTTCTAATTGCGACGCATGCGCATTTAAATGATTGAGATTTTATGACATTAAGAAAATTATTTTTTCGATTTAAATTTCTGCTTACGTCTTCCTGTATTACTTTTTATTTTCTTTCAGTATTTCCTTTCCATTAAGTTTATCCATTCATAGGACGCTCCTTCCTTTCGTAAATTTTTTCTTTAGCAATTTTATATCTCTCTATTCGATTTTCTTTTCGTTTCTTTTCTGCTTTTCTTTTTTTCACAAGACTTCTAATATTAAATGTAACGACGGTAAAATATTTATATGCATTTGGGGGTGGGCACCTCGATGCGGTGTAATGGTTGGCAAGCTTGTCTTCCTACGAACAATTACGACTGAGTAGTGAGTTCGATCCTCCCTGGGTGCCCCATACTTTTGGCCTTGTGCCACATCTAAGCTACTCTTGGAAAATCTCTATATGCATTTTGAGGTATTTACAATGTTTGAATAAAAACCTTCCAGCTTCTGCGATTGTCGACCGTTAAAAGCTGGAAACGTCTCCTTTAAAACTTTCCCCATACTTCCAATTGTTCATAAAGATTTTACTGTTGACACAGAGAAGTCGGACACTTCGACTTTGTGTAATGGTTAACAAGCTTGTTTCGCTAGATCAGTTACGACTCAGTAGTGATTTCTGTTCTCACTGGAGGCTCCACTCATTTAGTCAATGTTCCACAACTAAGCTACGCTAAAAAATCACAAGGCGCTTCGATGTAGCTTAATAGTTATCAAACTTGTCTTTCAAGATCTGTTACGACTGAGTAGTGAATTCAATCTTCACTGGGCGCTCCACATTTCCGGCCTTGTCCCACATCTAAGCTACACTTAGAAAATAATACGACACTTCGACGTGGTGTAATGATTAGCAAGCTTGTCTTTGCGAGATCAGTCACAACTTAATAGTGAGTTCGATTCTAACTGCGTGCCACAAACTTTCGGCTTCGCGCCACATATAAGCTACGCTTAGAAACAACCATTTAGTGATAGATGTCTTGTGAAAAAAGGAAAGAAAGAATAATAAGCACGTGGCGTTGGTAGTTATAATATCGATATATATTATCTTCAAAAATCCAGAATAAAAGGTAATAATATTGGAGTTAGACTGCACAAGTTCATATCTTTGGAAACGGAGAGTAACTTTTATGGAAATGATTTTGTCATCAATAATAATTGAGGAATAACATCCACAGATATTGGACGGACAACCATAGAATAGGCATTGAGCAATTGCATCAAAGAACTATCAATAAAATCCAATCATTGCCAGTAAAAAAATTTACGTGTTTGGAATACCTGAAACACATTCAAGAGTTAGAGGGATAATTGAAGAGAACCGATATTGTTTACCCTTAAAGATGCTGAAGATGAGATCAGACTGATTTGCAGTGTGCCTTCACGTTAACACTGATTCCATGATGAAGATGATTGTTATGGGAACCTACGCATAATAGTAGTGGAGTAGTCCGTACCCGATAAATACTGCGCCTCAAGAGGAAGCAGCAGTGTCAGTCAGTCCTTTTGGACGACTCGGCTAGACGGTCGAACTCTCTGCCTCTAAGGCAGAGGGGAACTCTCTACCTCTGGGCAGAGAGGAACCCGGACGAGGCTCCGCCGAAGGGTAGAGCCTCGTTCGGGGAGGTTGACCAACCCGATCCCGTTTATACGGGTTCTACGGGCAATTTTTGCCCGAGCCTACGGGCTCGGAAAGCCCACATTAAACCGGCCTTGAGCCACATTTGACACACGTGAGCGTGTTAATGAACATAGTGTCAGTCAGTCCTTTTGGACGACTCGGCTACACGGTCGAACTCTCTACCTCTGGGCAGAGAGGAACCCGGACGAGACTCCGCCGAAGGGCAGAGCCTCGTTCGGGAAGGTTGACCAACCCGATCCCGTTTATACGGGTTCTTCGGGCATTTTTTCGCCGAGCCTTCGGGCTCGGTGAGCCCACATTAAACCGGCCTTGTGCCACATTCGACACACGTGGCCGTTTTGCTGAACATCGTGTCAGACAGTCAGTCATAGACAGTGAGTGAGTGAGTGAGTGAGTGAGACAGACAGACAGAGAGAGTGAGTCGGGCAGTCGGCTAGACGATTACTGTAAGACATTGGAATAGTGATACTTCGAGACAACATAGTTCTCTCTACCCTAACCTGATTGTTATTACTAACACTTCTAGTCTCATGTACATATTCTGTCTGTAATATATCTGTGTTATTCCATACGTGTGTTCGAGTTATTCTTCATTGGTTCTGCCTTGGACCATCGCCGTGGTACAAGGATCTGAACGATAACAATAATGAAAGAAAAGTATTTTCATTTCAAGTTTTTCTCTTTTACATCTTTCTAAATTATTGTCTTTTCTTTCGCTATTTAATTTTCATTAAGTCTAAATATTTAATTAATATGTAATGTGTGTCTAGGCGTGACTATTTCTATGTGCGTACCTCTGACGATTGCTCCTTGTCGTGGTGGAAGGGCTTGCGTGGTCCAGTGTCTCTAAAAACGACGCTGTCGGGTGTTCTAAACTCCTCATAGGGCCACCTCTGTCTCTGCCTAGTCTGGGTCATCGAAGACGAGCACGCATGCGAAGTACGATTAATTCCAAGACCCCAACGGGGCAATAAGCGGATGATGATTACAATATATCTCAACGGTTGAACCAGCGTATGAAGAGGGCTACGCATGACGGACATGCTACAGAAGGCGCCACTCGAAATTATAACAGATTCAGCGTCATTGCATTGCATTTCATATCTGGATTCTGCATGTCTCATTCCATATGAGCCGCAGGGGAAGGTTATGAAACCAAGTGTGTGGGTCACTTTCTGACCAGCTGAGATCCATCTTAAACAAATTCACGTCATCCGCAGTTTCTTCTACTCTAATTTGCTTTCAGCTCCGACCAAAGTTTTCAAATCCAAACAGCGATAGGGAATGGATGACTGGGAACATTTAAGTGAAAATGGAATCTTATCGTTCTAAACCTGAATGCAGTCTTCACACCGTCATCAGAAAGGAAGTAATCTGCAAAGAAATAATTAAATTGTTGGATACGAGATAGCGTCGGCGAATTTACTAATTTTATTTTCCCACATGTTTCGATTTTCTTTCTTTTATTATGAATATCGTGATGTGAGAATTAACTATTATAATTGTAAACTGGCATATCAAAGATTTCAAACGCGCTCAGTACACCCATCAGTGCAATAGGTGCCATCATTTAGATTTTGTGGTTAACATGGCCTGAATACAGATGTACCTTAAAGATAGAATTCTCATAAGGTAAATGAAAAAGCAACTAAGTTAATTGATCGAAGAATAATGAACATGCCTTTCACAAACAGAGGAAAGATTCGGACGCATCTGGAGGTAGCTAGTTCAGAAGTGGGCAAGGATAAAATTAGATCGATAATCAACTGGGTATGAAAACATTTACGCACGGCTGCGCAGACCTCTCGTCTAAAGCCTAGACATGACGGTACTCACCTACAGATTGCTCGTCCTCATCTCAAGAAGTCAGTCTCCTTCTTAGAGAAAATATTTTCCTACAAAACAAAAAGCAAACTTGATGGATACAGACTGAGATATGTCAACAAAAAGAAGGGATTTTTATATGACTCCAAATTATAACGATGCTATGAGGACTATCAACATAGGTATGTTCTGCATGTTAGCGGAAGGATAATTGATTTGACGAATCTTTCTCTAAAAGGGAGTTTCAGACACATTATGGAGAAATGAAAAACTGGATAGTTTTCCAAAACACAAGAGTGAACATTTCTGTCTGTGAAATTCCTCACCTTACCGAGTGGTTTCAATTTTCAGGAGGATAAAAATCTTAAGCATACTACAGTGAAAAGGAAGATGTGGTTTCAGGCTAATGGTGGGTTATTCAGAAACGTATAAATCCCAATTGTAATGCCGTGAAAACGGAAACATTATTTCAATGATATATTTACTTATTACAATAGAGTTAGGGCACATCAGCGTAGTTAATGATTAACGAGCTTGTGTAGCCAGATCAATTACGACTGAGTTGTGAATTACGATACTCACCGAATGCTCCGTACGTTCGGCCATGTGCCGCATCTAAGCTACGCTTACTAATAGACACTTCGATGTGTTATAATTGTTAGCAAACTTATCTCACTAAATCAATTACGACAGAATACTGTGTTCGACCAGCACAGGGTGCCCCATACATCCGGTCTTTTGACGCATCTAAACTACGCTTAGAAAATCAGCATTCACATACATTTATTAACCAAACAGCCAGCGGTACTGTCAATGAAATATTTTTCTTAAACCAGTTTTTCAGAAGGTTAGTCAACTAAATGTTATTGCTCTTTCTAATCATAATAGTTTTTTTTTATTTCCTTCCGAGTCATTAATGTAGAAGAATATTCGTCTATATGTGCTGAATGTCATTCCCAAAACTTATAATTATAATGAATATTTTCTCGCTTTTCAATCTATTCTAAAGAAAAATGCAAAACTTGTCTGCATTTGCTTTTTAAATAATATATTGATTTTAACCGTTTATTTGCATAGAACTATTGACTTGAGATTTTCAAGAGGTTGGACAAATTTTTAGTCGAAAGCTGATAATTAAAAATAGGTCATATGAATAACTACAATCTGTTAATTGATTTAGTTAATTAATTCAACGCAGAAAACTAATCTGATTAATAAGAGTCATTCTCAGCGTAAGAAAACGAAAGAAAAATTGTAAAATATTCGAGCCTGCGCTTTTGAGGTCATAACGAATAAAATGGACAATCAACCAAAGTTTTCTGATCTTCTCTGATTTATTACTATGAAAGAATAAATGCTTGATTAGAAAGCATAATAGAAAAAGTGTGCAAATCTTATATTTCTCATAAAGAAAAAAAAAACAAATTTAATTCCAGAAAATCATTATACATTTCATTTAATAATTAAGTTATGGACTGAAAATTAACTTACTAACTCTCGAATTTTACAAGAATAAAGGCTCATCGTTATTAAATGGATGTCACCGTTAAAGTTCTTAAGCCACATTTAAACTGATTTGCGTATAGCAGAGAGGGGCGACCAGTTTGTAACAGTCGAGGTTTATTTGTTTATAAAATAGAAAAATTAATTTTAAAAAAGTTAATTAATTTTCAAAGGGAATTAATTTAATAGAGTATTTCCTCTTAATAAATACCATAAATATTTTGACGATAATACTTTGTTTTTATCAAGTTTGGGGTCTTTTCATCATGCTATTCATATTTTTAAAAACCATTTGGAAGTATCTAGTTTTAAATTATATATATATATATATATATATATATATATATATATATATATATATATATATATATATATATATATATATGTGTGTGTATTGCTACTACCTCTTGACGAATGGATCAAACGATTGCAAAAAGTTTTGTTTACGAAACTCTCAAATCAGAGTGATCAATATTGCATCAGTCAGCTAAGTGAAAAATGATTTATTTGTATTAATTGTATATATATATATATATATATATATATATATATATATATATATATATATATATATATATATAATAAAGACGCTTAAATACTAATATTCTATGGTCATAATTTATTCCATTGAAATCGTAAATACGATCTAATTCGTCAGACCTACAATGGATCGCATTTACGATTCCAATAGAATAAATTATGACCATGGAATATTAGTGTTTAAGCCTTTTTTTATTATATCCTTACTCTGTCCTGGACACTGAGTTCTACCTGGATTCTATCCTCTTGGAATTATTTTTTATACATATATATACATATATGTATGTGTATGTATATATGTATTCCATATATATGTGGATATTTTCCACTAATATTATCAATCTATATATATATATATATATATGGAGACTAGGCAACGTCAGGTACCTATCTCGAACTAATATGTGATAAAAAAGACAGAAAGATGCTTTATATGTCTTCCATTTATAGTTATGCATAAAGTGACGCTGAGCTTCTAGATATGTTGGGGCGATCATAAATTACTAAGTAGAAAATATCTCTCTTACTCTTACTCAATCTCACTCTGTATGTATTATATATATCTGTATATACATATTATGCCATAACTTATACACACACACATACACACAGACTATATATATACATACACACACACACATATATATATATATATATATATATATTACTTTTAGTTTTTTTCATTATTTAATTTTTTCCTATTTTTCTCAAGACTTTATCTAGTGTTTTTTGACCTTTTCGCAAGTTGTCCTTTGTTTCCACCAAATGTTCTGGCTTTTCCTTAATATATATATATATATATGAAGAAATATACTCTTATGGTGTGCTATATTTATGGTATAAAGTGCTCAATATCAGAGATAGAGCGTGTGTAAATAAGAAAGTGAACATTGAAGTGAACACTTAGAGGCGACAGGCTGTTTCATGCTAGGCACAATCATCAGGCCTGACGATTGCTTCTAGCATGAAATGTTAAATTATAATATAAATATTGATTATATATTGTTTTGAGTAACTCTTCTATATTATTCTAAGAGGAAAATTATTTTTCTAATTAATCTAACATGTATTAACCAAGCCAATATGCATTTGATTAGCACAACATCTCATACACGTAAACAGCTTATTAATTTACATATCGCTCTGTGCTCCTTAACCCTTTGAGCCTTGCGTTTCTGAACAATTTTAACTCATCTGCCCGAGCTCCTGAGTCAAAATTTGCAAATAATTGCTATATAATATTTCACGGTAGTTGTAAGTGTTTACCTACCGTTCAATTGGTGGCTGAGCAGTAAGGATTTTTTCTCTACCACTGTTCAACCGGTGGCTGGGCATTACGTCATTTTTCTCTACCATCGGTAAAGCGGTGGTCAGGGCTCAAACTGTTAAGATACATTCATCAATCTTGCTTTCATTTATTTTGTTAAATGTTGTGCTGTTACTTTCGGCCTATTTTCTAACTTCTCCGAGATTTTCTTGGCTTGGAAATTGTTTTCCATTCTCATATTGGTCCATTTTAATGGCAGAGCGTGTTTTCTATTGGAGGACTAACCGGAGAAGCTAGCTACCATGCAATTATTTTAATATCTATGGAACGGTTTTGGCAAGGAAATCAACAGTCAGACTTGAGTCTGCGAAGAAACATTTACTTACATCCATACATTATTTATCGTAAGCTTTTTGGTTTTGACCGGGACCACTTAAAAACCATCATCTACAACAACAAAAAACCTATTTGTCTTGACTTAACCATCAATTTTCTAGCATGTTTTACTCCCTACAATACAAACCTAAATCATATTTCCATGTCTCCATTTTCGCTTTCTGAGATTTGCTTGTTGAATATTACCAAGAATGATCTAGTCACGTGCTCAGCCATCAGGTTTATGCAATGTTGCTCTATATTCTTTAACTATTTAAACTGATAAATCTGATTTTGGTACTCCTACACTTTTCTTTTTGTTTTTTATGAAGTAGTCACGTCGCTTTCATTGTTTTCACCCACTGTTCGTATTATTTTATTATTTTCTTTTCGTCTACCTTAGCAACAATACATTTAAATATTTTCTAGTTGGTCAATCTTTTTTTTTCTTGTCTATATCTCTGAGATGAGGTATTATGGTTACTTGCATTATTTAAATTATTCGAGCTGTTATCCTCATCTTGATTGATATATTCTCAACGTTTCGTCCGTTATACGCTCCGGTTTTCTTCCGGAGATTGGAATTTCGAACCAAACCCTTTATTCCGTCCATCGAGGTAGATTGTTCTAGTTCTCCGTGCCATGCCTCTTCCGAATGTCTCAGTTATTTCTTTTTAACTCATCTCGCCAAAAACTTGGTTCACCACTACAGTGGCCTGATACTGAATTCACAACTTTGGATCTAGTCACTGGACCTAACCAACGCCTTTATCCATTTGGGCACGTGTCCCTTTTTTCATAATCAGAGATGGATTGTTCTGTGCATCTCATCTTGAGATATTTTTAAAGCTTGTGATTCCCGTCACTTGTTTAAATTACTGCTGAATTTTACTTTCATAAATATACCCTTGGTAAATTTTACCCGACTAAAATAATTTAAGCGTGATAAACTAGTTATCAATTAGGTCTAACCGTTTTATTCGTTGAAATAGCTAGATGCAACCGCCTCTTCTAATCAAACATTTTTTCTCTCACTTCCCGCATGTGGAACTCTCTTCCAATTTCATGCTTCCCTGATAACTGTAATATTCAGAAATTTAAATCCAACATCAACATGCAAAAATAATATAAATAAGTATGATATAGGAGTTGTTAATAAAGAAAATGCCAGCAAGGCTCTAGCAGCAGCAGCAGTAGAAAAGGGAAATCATGGTGAATGCAATCAAGCGTGACAATCAGTCAGATAATATCTATGTATGTTTATTCTTCTATTTTAGTAGCAATCCCGCTTTAAAATATATTCCGCTAAACATAAAAGTTAAGCTAATCCTGTTCATTCTTTCTATGTGCCGTGTCATTTCAGGACGTAACCGATCATGGCTCTCCACCTCCCTCTACCCCTTGCAGCTCTCACCAAGTTTCTTCCCTCTGCCACCTCCTCCTGATTAATATAAGCATTTTTTGTACTTGGTGAGTATAAATTTTCCAAATGGCAGGTTGTTCCCAAAGTTTTCGATTAATCAATCAGCCATTTTCAAAGATTTTGCTTGTGCTGCTTTAAATGGCAACTAAGTGATATTTTGAACAATTTAATTGTTGCTGACATGTAAGCATATTTTTAACTATATAAAAAATATATTGTGGCCGTGTTCATAGTTAACATAGACGCAGACATGTGTGTTTGTATGTGTGAGTATTTATTTGTGTAGGTGTGTGTGTATGTGAGAGAGAGAGAGAGAGAGAAAGAAAGAGAGAGTGTGTGAAAGTGGAAAAATAAATATAACATGTAAAATATACTTATAAAATCATAAATTATCACTATGACACAAACTAAAATATTTTAATACAATTTTTGCTGACAAATTTCAAGAAATATTATTTAAAAATATTTTCTTCCAAAAAGGAATTCGTAATTAGTTTAAGTTTTCACGGAGGCAGTGTCGTCTGCTATATTTCCACAAAAATTCCGAGGACAATCATGAAAACAACACACTTTATTATTTCTCATCGAAAAATCACAGATATGGCGCCAAACAGTTTTTGTTTAATTTCTGAATATTCTATCTCCAGGAAATACACCTCATACAAATTAGATTAAATTATGTAAAATAATTATTTAAATTAATGGCATATTTTTTCTAAACCAATTAGAATAATTTATGGAATCATTCAATGTTTGTACAAAACATGCAATGACTTTTCAGTATATATTTCTAAAAAAAATGATAATTATTGCAAAGAGCCCACATTCTAATTCGAATGGTGATTTATCATGGACATTTCAAAACAGTAAATATTAAATATGTTCCCACCTGCAAAGCTGACACGTCAAATGGTACGAAACAAAAACTAGAGAAAACTTGATAGAGAATTTTAATACAGGTCTTCATTACTGAATTCAGTACGACAAAAAATCAGGACATCCTACGTTCCAATCCGAATGGTAATTTATAATGGACATTTAAAAACAGATAATATTAAATATATTCCGTCCTGCAAAGTTGGCACATCAAATGGTATTAAGAAATAACTAAAGATAACTTGAAGAATTTTAATGTAGGTTTTCATTACTGAAATTAATACGACTATAATGTCAAAACAGGGACAAAGTAATAATTGAGAGATTCCAAAATCTTTGCACCTACTTGATCTGAAAAGATTATTCAATTGCTTTATAAGATTTAAACAAATGTGAAGTATATTTACTCAAATGAATGTCATCTATTAAACACATTATTATATGTAGTAAAAACAGAACCAGTGAATAAACTTATACGGAAGATTTATTGCCCTTTACTCTGGCTACTCGTCTACTGACGGATTTACAGGGTGCTTTTTATACCTCCCAGATTTTAAGGGGAGGTAACTGATGATTTATCAGTAGAATATATTCATTTGCTTTATGTGTAGCAATGTTGTAAATCTTAAAGTGCGATGATTACATATTTTTCCATGTGTAGCATTGACGTTGTTAAATTTCTGAAATCATTTTCATATATTTTTATATGATTCTCGTCATTTAAGTTAAATGAAATGACGGAAAAAGGATAGTTTTTACACTCTGATCGACTTTTGTACTACGTCTTCCAAGAGTATTAGATTTGGTGATCTAAGATGTTTATTTTTATTTGGTATGCTTTAAGTGCTTCCGCAGTTAATTATATTGTGGTGAAAGAGGAATAGACGTTACATATTGGCCGACCCTCTTCTAGAGGATGAGAACTAGATTTTGTATTCAGTTTGGTAGGAGTTTTCTCTCTACGAAATTCTTTTGCATTAAATGATGTACAGACATTACACCTGAAAAGAGAAAGATGAAGAGAAATTATAATGAATTGAAGGTTTGCTAAACAGTGACTTTGTATTCGTAAGTTTTGTGATTCTATTTTTAAGGATATTACAATGAAAGTTAAACCGGTATAATTTTTAACCAGCACATGTATTGATATGCACAGTGAGCGATTATACTGATATACGTCATGTTACCGATCGAATGAAAGACAAATTGTGAAAAAAACTGCAGTGTTCAGGATCTTTTTTTAATTTTTAATATTGAACGCTTGTTCCATTGATCATTATCTCCAAAATATGACAAATAACGTACCAGAAATGGTTATTACTATTTCATGTCGTTGTATTACAATTCCCATGAAAAAGAATATACATATACTTAAACTACTATTTTATTCTGAAAATTCAATGAAACATATCATATCTAAATATGACCATTAAAAAAAGCAATGAACAAGGAAAAAAACGAAAAAATCGGTTATATATGAGATTTAGAATTCATCTACGATATTACACTTACGAAAATATGCATATGATATATATATATGGCCTGACGATTGCATTTAAGCATGAAGAAGGTTGTTGCATTTGGGTACTGACTTCCATGTCCAGTTTTATATTTATGTACGCTCAGTCCCTAATATTGAGCACTTAAACCCATAAACATAGCATACTTTAAAACTATATTTGATCATGATCTATCTATCTATCTATCTATCTATCTATCTATCTATCTATCTATCTATCTATCTATATATATATATATATATATATATATATATATATATATATACATACATATACATGTATGTATGTATATATATATATATATATATATATATATATATACATACATGTATATATATATATATATATATATACATACATACATGTATATATATATATATATATATATATATATATATATATATATATATATATATATATATATATATACACACACAAAAGTTACTTCTGGAATAAATACAGTAGTGTAGAACACTCTGTATAGACCCAACTCACTTCTCTGATATTGATCAACTTGGATACATCGGTATTCATTACACCACGACTTAGACAACAAGTATATGTCTATTGTGAACGTAATTATAACATTTACAATCGTAAACGCCTTGCAGGACAGCTTCAGTCTTGTAAGTTTGACTTTCTGTATTGGTATAATACATGGAGTGTAATGCTAGACGAAATGACCGTAGAAAATATTTACGAATACAGACAGTTTGCATCAGCAAATTTACCTGAAAGACACATAATATCATTGGTGGCGAAACAAGAATAAAGCACATGATTGAAGCACCTATGTCTAGGACATGTAGGCATAGAATAAATCGTATTGGAAGGAGATATATAAGTACCCATCCTCGAAGGAAGGCCTGTTTCATAGATCCTCACGTAAATGTAGCACCCGATACACACATTAGTGCATGTAGCCCTGCCCGTAAACCTATAGAAAAATTTTAAAGCTAATAATAATAAGGCCCTAAAGATGCATCGGTATACAGTTGCAGCCAAAATGTTCAGAACGGCATTGTTTTCGTCAGAAAAGTAGGTATAAGTTTTTATCAAAGTTGTTTTATATTCTATAATTTTCACAGACAATAAATACCATATTAATCGTTATTGTCTGAGATGTTGCTGTAATTTGAGAGGATAATACAAAAGTTATGGATGATTTACTTATTTACCCCAAAACCCTTGCCGGCCAGAATTATCAGAACGGTTGCTTTTACTCCGTGTTTTAGCATATTAACCGGCGAACTCTAATTTTTTTAAAATTTCCTTACGTGACGGTTCGTTTACTAAACATTCGTAAGAATATCTGCCGTTCTGAACATTTTGGCCGCAACTGTATGTAATATAAATCAACCAAGCTTTGATAAAGGCATAGCATGCCTACGTGCGAGTGCACTGGTAAAAAATGCTTGCTCAAGACATTAGGTTTATAATACCCAGAAATTCATACACAGATGTGTGCCTCAAGGAGACATGGCACAGTTGATAAAGGCGTTGGTTAGATCCAGTGACTGGACCCAAAGTGTGTGAGTTCAATACCCGGTGGAGAACTTGAGAGGGGAATTAGCAAGAAATAACTGATAACTGACATCCATTAAAACATGGCACATGCAGCTAGAACAGTGAGCGAAATAAAGGGTTCAGTTCAAGAAGGCCGGAGCGTACACTGGCCGAAAAGTTGTAATAAATATGGCGACAAGATGAGGACAATAGTCGGAAAAATGTAAATAGGATACATAATACCTCATCCTAGAAATGTAGACAGATAAATATCTACATATCAGAACAATGCTTGGCAAAAGAATGAAAAATGATGTTTTTCAGCTTCAAGAAAAATTTGAGTCCGATGTTAAGTGCTTCTTGAAGACGAAATACGTTACACATATTTTCTTCCACTTCGTCTTTTATTTGTCTATTATATAATTGTTATTATAATTATTATTTATATTGTCTATAATATATATGTATGTAAGTGTGTGTGTGTTCAGACTTTATAGCTATGGTCCACCTTATCGCATCATACACATTCCCTTCGTATTTCACTGCAATTTTAACTTCTTAGTGTTCAATAATCAACGAAATAAAAAGTAACAAACAGTGATTAACACTGGAGAATTAGACGTCTGAAAGAAGCAGAGCATATATTACTTTATGACGATCTCCTTATTGGGCCTAGCATATAAATAAATATGATATAGGAACTGTTAATAAAGGGAATGACAGCAAGGCTTTAGCAGCAGCAGCAGTAGAAAAGTAACCTCACAGTGATTCCAATCAAGCGTGACATGCAGTAGCAGCATTTTAATCAGCAGTCAGATCATGTTTAAGGTTTAATCGTTCAACACTCAGGCTGTTTCACCGATAAATCGCCTAGTGGATTAAAGCCCTAGTTTCTGAATTTGATGTAATTAATTGTGAGTTTTTTCCTGTTTAGAGCAGTGAGTACTTCGACTCAAAAGAATTAGGGGGACCTATACATGAGTACACTAACTTTGCGATAATAACGACAATGATAATAACAGTCGTACGCATGTAAATAATATAAATTGTAGTAGGTCGAATGTGTTCGGTGTTATTGTTTAAACGCATTGCAATTTTTACATATTGTTCTGAAGATTTTATCTCTCATCCATGTTTTATTTACATTTTACTGGAAATGAATGTCTACTAATGTTTAACTAAAAAAACGTAGAAATGAAAGTGTACTGATTGTTTTGATAAACGCAACAAAATAAGTTAAACTTGTAACTACTTTGAAATAATACAAATAATAATAATAATCTTGACTGCCAAGCATTTTTAGATAAATCACCGTGATATCACACTAGTGTACAAGAGCAGCCATGATCGGATCCTGATAGACATGGCGATAGCTTGGGATAAGAACATCGTGAAAGCGGATGAGTCTAAAATACAGACTTGCCAATACCTGGCATAACAAATTAGAGAAATATATCATGTTTGCCACATTCGGGATTATTTCCAGTAACCTGTCCCCTTTGTAATACACCTTGGGAGGGCGTAGGCTGTAGGTGAGGATAGATTTGTATATCTAAATTGTGAGTAGGGGCTAAGATATGATGATCATCACCTGGCCGAAATGTGTAATAGTGGGAAAGGATTTCAAATAATAATAATAATAATAATAATAATAATAATAATAATAATAATAATAATAATAATAATAATGATTCGAAAATAATTTTGATGTAACTGTGACCAAACATTGGTTTGCAACAGCTGACAAGAAATCTGAACGTGAATGATTTATAGTTGCCGTGTAAGATTAATGCCTAACAATTAGAAAAGATAAGCGTAACCTTCCTAAGATCGGTGTCAGCCCCCTATATAAAGTTTGGGCTTGCTTCCAGAAGCTATTGAGTATATTGTATTATGCTGTATGCCCTTAGCTCCAACAGAGTACCTTGTACAACATGAGAAAATAAACTAATATTTTCAGTGAGCAAAATATTGCTAGTTCAAAGAACCACGGAAAAATTGGAGGGAACATAAAACATATTCTCTGCCACCTAAGGAAATATATCTCTGCTGTGGAATTTCCCAGTTCAAACTGGCAGAACAATAAAAAGACAATAAGCTGGACAAAGTTATTGGAAAAAAACCAACTTTGTCAGTCAGGTAACAGTGAAAACGTTCAAAAAATTAAGATGCAAGGATATTGGAACTGAAATTCAGTAATAGAATCTCAGAACACAGACAATCTATTGTTATTGGTGGACTCGGAACTATACCTCAGAATATGAAAGAAAAATAATTTCTCAACCGCCTGGTGAACTGAGTTTAGCTGAAATTTAGTTGATCAAACGCATGGATACTTCTCGCATCACCAGGAAGGTTTAAATCATTAAGACAATTTATGGGGAAAATTTTAAATAAGCTACACGACCGGAACTTGCATGTATATTGTCATATATCAATAAAAAATCTACCCATTTTACAATGATGTGTCTTTCACATTTTGAATGTAAATCTAAAAATGGTTCTACTGAATTTTCAACAGTGCATAATTTTTTTTTTCAGGTTCTTAATTTAAACTTGTTATATATTTTAACTGCATATAAATTTTAATCTAAGCATACATTTTAATGAAAATCTAAACTGCTATAAACTTTGCAATGGCGTCATACAATTAAGATAAATGATGATGGAAATGTTAACAACCTAACCAACCTATTGTTCCAAAAGTCATGAGGCGTTGAGTTGTAGTCTCGTGACGTCTCTGGTTGAAACTTGGAGGCAGCTCTTAAAACAAACAAGCAGATTCAACGGCATGGAAGAGTGGGAAAATATATTCCCTGGAAACTCTTTTACGGGAAGGACACTGCAAGAGCTTTGTATGAACTTCAACCAGACCCGGTTACAGATACAGTACGTATAAATTTGTTTTTTTCTTAGTTCCCAATACACACAGACAAGGCAATTAAAACCAATCGACCAGAAATAGTGATCAAAGACCATTCAGACAGAATGTGACATGACAGTTTCTGTAGATTGTAATATATCATTGGATATATTCAAAAAAGTATCAAAATACAAGTGGAAATCTAACTCATGTGGTACATTCCTGTTGTAGTTGGAGCCCACAGTTTCATTGGAAGAGGTTCTGATAGACTGGTTGTGGGGATTCCTGATAGCTTATGCCTCAAAGAAATAGAATATAATGTTATCACAATTACAGCTCACATCTTTATTTAGGAAATATGTGTGTGATATTATTTTTTTATTTTTTTATTTATTACTTTTTTTACAAATGAGTTCTGTGGAAAACATCATGATGCCATTTGTGACCTGAGGTCCCTGGTTGTGACACGGAATGAAATCAAAGGAAATAATAATAATAATAATAATAATAATAATAATAATAATAATAATAATAATAATAATAATAATAATAATAATAATAATAATAATAATACGAAGAAGAAGAAGAAGAAGAAGAAGAAGAAGAAGAAGAAGAAGAAGAAAATAATGAATAATTAAAAAAGAGGATTCGACGTCGAATAAAAAAAGTAGAAGAGAGAATAGATGTGAATGTTTACAAAGAAAATTATAGATTTCTTTGCTGACTTGATTTTCTTTTCATGTAAGTTCAAGATAACGATTTGATTTGCTTAAATATCCAAAATATTCACCCGATCTCTCTTTTCACCATTTATCACTGTGGCATGCTTGACGCAGTTTTTCTTAAAAATGCAGGATAAAATTCAAAGACGACAAAGAAAGTTATTTGATAATTATTTATTTGATAATTCCTGGTTTTTACTTTGCAGGAAACCAACAGATAAACATTAAATTTATGAGTTCTCGATTTTATGTTTCTAATTTCCTGAACTGGTCATTTTAGAAAATAATTATATGAATATTTCTGGCACAAAATGTCTCAAATATTCAAAGTAGAAAAATACGATGCAAAATCTCTGGCCTGAATCAGTAACCTTTTTATTTCGTGTAAACGACTATTTTGTAATGGAGCGGGTTAAATTACGACATTAATGACATGTAATCGCAGCCATTAGCTTCAAATAAAAATAAAAAAAAAAATTATCTGACACTTTTGATGTATTTTCCTACTTTTTTCCCATTTTAATCAGCATTACTTTTATTCCTTTGTCAGTCAGAATTGCATTAGTTTACTTTTATGTCAATTGTCTTTCTTCAAATACGTACAAATGTTTTTGATCATCGATGGACTAATAGTCGCTAGTCCGTTCAGAAGTGTATCGCATATGTATCCATGAGAATTTTATACTTTTATATAATTTTACATTTTCACTACGCTTGTTACAAACAGATTGATATAATTTAAAGATTAATTTCAGTTAGTTATGTTTTTTTTACATAACGAAAAAGTTGTCAGCTCTTTTCACAGTCTTTAATTTGCGTAATTTCCATGCTATTTGCACGTTATGTTCTCATAGTCGTGTTAATATTATTTTTCATTTATTCGTTCAATTTAGCTTGATTAAACCATGGGCGTTTCTTTTTCGTTCTGTAAAGAAGAGTTCACATTTTTATTTGTTATACTTTTCACCTCGTTTTTTTAAATCTTATTTCTTTCTTCCTTATCGGTTTTAATGTCTATATTTTACTTTACTGTTTTTGAGTCATCGTTTTATCTCTATATTTCTTTTCTCCATACCCTGTCTTCATTTTTTGCATTATTTTAGTCTTACACTTTATCTTCCTTCTTCATGTCCCCTAGGTACATTCTCTTCGTCGTATTTCCTTACATTCTTTCCGTTTTCTTCCTATCTTTCTTCACATTCTTTTCTTTTTATTCGAATGTTGAAGAAAACAAATCACTGTGTTGAGGCTAGCTTAGAATTTCGTACATCTTCAGGGCATTAACTTAGCACGATGGTTGTTAATATTTACCAAGTATTATTGTTCCTTCGCCCCTACTGTCTGCCCATCACCAAGAAAATATAATATTAATAAATAAGAAGAGGCTATTTCGCTGGTCCTAGTAAAGTAGACCAACATAATTTTAAACTTATTCTTACCGTTCTCGGTATTGTAGACCCCAGGCTATTTTGCCGGTAAATATTTTTATTATTATAAATGTCACAAATAAAAACACACAGATTTAACACAGAAATATGTTTATTTTCACCATCACTTGTTAAAATTTAAAATCTTTTCCACCATCAATTGTTAAACACAAGTTAAGATAATTCATTCATCATCATTTATTAAAAGAAATATAGATGTTTTTGAATATGTTAAGCACTTCAAGCATAACATTATCAGCAAATCCAAAACCTGCTCTCTTTCATGGTTATCTTGCCAATACACTTCAGGTACACCCACTGAAGACAACAGTCACAGATAAAAGGATTCGAATTGTTCAAGTCCAGCCTTACACAGCTCACGCATTCAATTTGCTGATGATCTCAAATATATTTATTTTCTAATTATAATTTAGATTTTTTTTTTTTTAAGCGTGTCACCCCAAGCAAGGCTGGTGGCCACTATCACGCATGGGGTTACAGAAGGGTTGGAGGAAGAGCAGATAGGAGCGGTAAAGGAAGGGATGTGGAGAAAGAGAAGGACGGAGGGTCGATCAAGGCAGGGGGGTTACGGAAGATATAGAGCGAGAGCAGATAGGAATGAAAGATGAAAGGAAGTGGAGAAGGGAAGTGGATAGATCAAGGCAATTGGAGATGACGATTGACGCTACACTTAAACCGTTGGAGATTGTATTTGTCAGGGAAACAGTAATAGGGAAGGGAGTTCCATAGGCGAGATGTGCGAGACATGAAGCTATTGGAGTAGAAAAGACGTCTACATCTAACAGTTTCAACGGTGAAGGGGTGGGAACGGGATTCCAGCCTCGTAGGACGCTTAAATTCACGAGGCTTAGGGACAAGCGAAAGCAACTCCTCGGAGCAATTACCGTACCGCGGAAGTACTTGTAGAAAAGGCAGAGCGATGCAACATCAAAGCCGTAAGTATGGGGCACCGAGTGAGGATCCAACTCACTATTTAGTCGTAACTGATTTAGGGAGACAAACTTGCTAACCAATACACCGCCTCGAGGTGTCCAATCTCAAATATAATATGTTCTTAGTTCTAAAATTGTATTTATATTTACTGGCAAAATAGCCCTTGTGTCTATTTTCCCGTGACCAGCAAGATAGCATCTTCGTAATAAATAACTGCTATAATTGTTGGTCGAAGTTACACAAAACTATTTCTACCTTCCTTCATTTTAGTAATAATTATTTACTAATTTACACAATCGAAAATGTATTTTTACTCCAAACTTGCATTCGAGCTGAAATAAACCTGTCACTAAATCAATGATATATAAAAATCATTGCAGGTTTCAAATTAAACGTAAGTGTAACAAAAATAATTTCTTAGGTTGCTGCACATATTTATTTCTGAAATAAATATTTTAAACTGATTATTATTCAGTCATCAGCGTATTTTCCCGAGTTTCTATGAGCTTATAAAAATTTCACCAACATTGCCTATTCCATTATATTAGATTAATGCCAAAAACAAACAAAAAAAATCTAATGCTTTCTGAGAAGACATTTAATTCATAGAAAATCATTAATAAGCCAAAATGCTCTCCTGAGCTTTCAGTGATTATATCCATTGATTTCATTATAATAACGTAACATAGCTTCCCTATGGCTTTTCTATAAATATTTTCGTATTAATTACTGTGATGAGTTTTGGTATCTAGACATTACCTGCTCTATTTCATTTCCTGGAATTAAATGATTTAAATGACTGTAAACTCGGTATGAATTTAGCGCCTAACTGATGAGTCTGAATATTTAAATAACAGCAGATTTACTAGGATTTTCACGTCCAAGCATCTCAATGGTTTAGTGAGATTAATCAGAATGAGAACAATAACTAGTTAGATTCAATTCTGTGGGCGGAAATATTTTGTTGATGGAAAATTAAGTCCGATATTAGAATAAAAATTTTAATTGTCTTCCAATATATTATAACATTTGTACAGATATATATTGTTTATTCCTAAATTGTTAATTTTATATCAATCACTTTCAAGATATAATTTATATTATTATTCCTGAACTTGAATATGAATAAAGAAGATGATGAATTTACATTTTACTGTAGTTTCAACTTAGTTCTAATGCTTCTGAAAGTGTTCTGAACATTAACAGAACTTAGAGTGAAGAGTCCATTTGTGATCGGAGACTAAGCCGCTGGAAGTTCCGCAGTGGGGATACATGACTTGATGTGTAAGGTGATAGTGGACATCAATCTGTAATTAATTACGAACATCTGGAAACAATAGTCGAACAAAACCTACATCAAAGTGTCAGAGAAATATCTGAAATAATGGGTATCAACAATTCAATAATAAACACACAATTTCCAAAAGCAAAATTTCACCAATTCAAGAATATAATGACAGTCGGATGGCCGCCATTGGCGCTATCCATTATATCCTTGTGAACTCTAAGCAGAACACCACTGCCGATGGTTACTCTGAGCAACTAGACTCTACGAGTCCTTTTGAGTGAAGAATTATTTTCCACCTTCCAAACTCTCTCTCACGGATGGAATGTAACGAGTCCCTGAAGATTGCGTTGTGCATAGAAATGCGGGTCGTGCTACCAGTGAGAAAAAGTATATTTATTAATATATAATTAATAGCGCGTTTATAGTACACCGAGCATATATATATATATATATATATATATATATGCTAATTTTAAATAAAATAGACAATCGGAAAATAGTACTTAGTCCCTGACGACGACTTTTGTCATTTGATTTTGTCAAGGCTAGTGATGATAAACAAAAGCAGAATGTTATATAGTTACATGAAATTCAAACATATTAAAATAACATATATATATATTCAAACATATTAAAATAACATATATATATATTCAAACATATTAAAATAACATATATATATATATATTTTATATTTACTCACGCTCTATCTCTGATATTGAGCACTTTATCCCATAAATATAGCACATCTTAAGACTATATATATATATATATATATATATATATATATATATATATATATATATATATATATATATATATATATATATATATATATATATATATATATATATATATATATATATATATATATATATATATATATGAGGCACGGTGGAATAATACATAGCGGCTTGGATTGAGGAATCAGAGGGCCGAGTTCTAATTTCAGTCGAATCCATTATATTCACTTACGTACTTTAACCCTTGGGACACGTATGAATCCTCTTCTTCTATGTGTCTGCCTGTCCTGCTTGGGTAAATAGTAGGACAGACTGGGTTCTATAGCCTTTGATGTCAATTGGTCTACAAGAAGGATATCTCTAAATTCAAAAGGAGGGTCGTTTGGGGACCTTGTGGCACGTAATGCACCAAGTCTCTATATTCGGCTCCTCAAAAAAAGTGTGGATGGTTCTACACAAAATATTCACCACTATAATAAAATCAAATGTGCTGGCTGTCGGTCCCTAGAAACTGAGCTGCTTGACCCTCATTCGTCAAATACGACGGGAGAGTCCAATATATATATATATATATATATATATATATATATATATGATGGTCAACACCCATGCGACTGTCTGTTTCATGCTTGAACGCTGTCGTCTGCCCATATTCGTTGTATTTTTGCTCGGCTATTTATATAAGAGTTCGGTAATGCATTGTAGGTAATCTATTTCAGTAATGCATTGTGGGTAGTCTTGTTCTGACACTTAATTTGGTGAGTGTTAACGGTTATGTTTCGAAATAATGTGGAACCGCATGCACTTTCTATGCTACATATGTTGTTTGTTAACTTTTTAATTATTATTAAAATGTTGGTTGTTATTATTACTTCTGCTGGTGTTTATACGCGCGTTTGGGGGGTGTTCATTTGCTTATTATTTACTTAATTCATTTAAATATTTATTGGTTTGGATTCATTTATTTTACTTATTTTTGTTTAGTTTATTATTCATTTATTTATTTTTGTTTATTCTTGTTCGTTTTTAATTTTCGATTTTTAGGTGACGTCGTTAAGTTTGTTTCCATGTCTGCATTTTGAGATAAGTTCTGATTGCTTATTTAGTATTGTAGTTTGTGTTGGTCTGGGAAGGGATGTATAGCGATTTTCTTCTCCAGAGGGAGTTTAAAGATTTTGGATTGATTGTAGTTGTCTGATTTTGTCTTCCTTTATTTTCCATGATATTTTTGGTGTTTAAATCCACTTTTATATTTCCATAAGCTCTATCCCTGATATAGAGCACTATAGCCAATAAATATATCATACCTTAAAACTACACACACATATATATATATATATATATATATATATATATATATATATATATATATATATATATATATATATATATATATAGATATATATAGAGAGAGAGAGAGAGAGAGAGAGAGATAACAACACGGACGTCATAAAATACCTAAGGTACCTTTCGGACAACATATTTTCAAAGGTATTCGTTGGCGATTGGGAATACGAATGAAGACACACTCAATAAAATAAATGAGGAGGCAACGGTGGAACGCAATTAAAAGAGAAATTTTAATTACACACGATTAAAATTTAGCAAGGGAGGATGAAAATAACAAGTTTCACAAGAGTATAAAATGGAAAAAAGACACTCACAATACCCCCCCCCCCAACAAACGCAAAGAACGTAAAAAATGCTCCTTTTGTCTGCACAGGCTAGGCTGATGAACCTTTATAAATACAGCCTCCAAGACTCGGAGATGGTATACCGAGCGAGCACTGTGAAATACGGAAAACCAAGTGTCTTCGTAATCGGAGACACAAGCATGGTTGCCGAGAAAATGCTGACCGATTGCAGATTCATGGACTGCCTGAGTCGTTCTACTTATAGACTGGCTAAGACTACCAGAACTCGAATAGGCGGGAACATGCAGCGCAACCCGCCTCTCCAAACTCAGATTGGTTCATCCTATGCACACCGCATCCCAACGGCCGTTGAACCTGTAAACAACTAATTTTTTTTTAAAATTAGGACAACCTATCTTTAGTAAAGGATGGAAACACAGGTCTTGTTTGAAAAACTGTGCGCATCTTAACCGCATTATAGCACGATGAAATAGACGCCGAATTTCTGTCAGACGATAACTGACATTTGCTACCGAGCCAAGGTAATTTTAAATAGATAGGGCAACGGCTAGGTCCAAAGACGTCTGGTTCCTGAAACCGCTTGATTTTGCTATCAATAACACGCCTGATAACATTGATGGGATATCCATTACGTTCGAAAGTATTCCGAATAGTAGTAAGTTCTCCATGTAACAGTTCAAGGGAACAAATCATGATAGTACGATGAACAAAGGTCGCAATCAGACCGATCTTACGGAACTTGGGAACAAAATTAATTCCAGCTCGTGTATAGTCCGGTGAATGTGGGCTTACGAAAAACACTGGTAACGAAAACCCCGTCCCTACGTTTAACAAGGACATCCAAAAAAGAAAAGTGCATTATCTTTCTCAACCTCCATTGTAAACTTACGGGATGCATGGAGAGAATTGAGTTGAGCCAGGAAATTTGTAGCATCTATGGCGGAACCAAAGATAGAAAAAGTGTCATCCACGTATCTCATATAAACATAAGGTTTTTGGATATTGTCAAGCAGAATTTGCTCGTAATAGCCCATGAAAATATTGGCTAAAACCGGACCCAAAGGGCTACCCATAGCAACCTCATCTGTCTGGACATACATCATCTCATCATCTCATTGAAGCTATATATATATATATATATATATATATATATGTAGAGAGAGAGAGAGAGAGAAAGAGCGAGAGAGACAGACAGACAGACAGAGTTAGAGAGAGAAAAAGTCAGATAGTAGTAGGTATTTCCAAATATTCCTTCTCTTTCAGTTGTAATTTATTACTGAGTGGGTATATTTTTAATTAAATTTATTCAACATCTTCCTTTTCATTGTATATTGGATAATTTTCAAAAGCGTGGATCGCAAAAATGACTGTCTCGTTGAAATGGATGGCGACTAATCCTATCAGATACTGTTTTATTTTATCCAAAGTCTGTCACACTTTGCAGATGGGACGATCGAAACAGATCTCGAAATTATCTTCTCGGCGATCAAACAACAATCTGCGAAAAATAATTCATCCGTATTAATGAGTCAGGATCAAGCGACAGCCAATAGTTCCCGGCGAAATACTAAATATTGTAATATTTTCCCTGTGAAACTTTTAGTAGCCATATTTAGCAGATTCTCTATATTCAGACAATTATTCAAGTATTTAGAGAATAATCTTAAATATTCATTTCAAATGGGAGCACACAACATAATCATCTTGACAATAATCATCTCAAGAGAATTATTTCTGCTTACCATCAGCATGGCTGATGCTAACCTCCAGGACAGTGATTTCTTGCGATTTCTTATGCTAAACTTTTCCACGGCCATGACGTGAAAAGATTATATTGAATAAATTGCTAGGTATGCTGCTAAAAAAATTGATTTACTGTGTAGTGCTAAACAATTTCTCTCGCCAGAATCTATCTTACAACTTTATAAATATAGAATGCGGCCATGCTGTTTCATCTGGTCTGCGTCTTCTGGGATGAGTCTAGTGTTTTGACATAATTCAAAAAAGAATTTGCAATTTTATCGCTCGTGCCTTGGCATTCCGACTTCATTCACTTCCCTACCGCCATAACGTAACTTATCCAAGGCTTTTCTATAAATATATTCATAATAATTTTTCCGATGAGCTTTCGCCTTTGATACATCGACTTTACGAATTAGAGCGCATTACTAAATTGGAAACTAGGTCTCATCGTCTTAAGATTCACCCGTATGTTGTATTCTAATTGTTTCTTTTCCACACTTCTCACTTGTGGAACTATCTTCCAATTTCCTGCTTCTTTGATACTTATAATCTTAAAAAATTTTAATGCAACTCCAATCGTTCGTTTTTGTTCTTCCTCTTCACTTTTCATTAAAGTCTTCTTTCTCTTTTACTCTCAGCGACCACAAGCCTCCTAAGTCGCATTATCGTCTTGCATAGAGTGAAATGATGGAAAAAAAAACTAAAAATAAATATCCCTCAAGCATATTATATCATCATACATCTTATTGGATTTTAACAGTTTAAACCTTTTCTCCATTTTGGCACTGGAGTGATCTCTTTTACCACGGTAAATATATCTACACTAAACATAAAAATAAATCTTTTGAAATATTCCACGTGTCATGGAATAATATATTTTTTGAAAATGGTGATCCATGTTTGCATGAGATCTGCGCTACACACAAAAAGTAGCATCAGCCCTGGGAATAAATTGGAACTGGTACTCAGCGGACCATGACACACATTTCCAGTACGCCTTGTTCGAATTAGCGACTCACACTCAAAGCGGAAGTTCTGTCTCCGGTGTCGTAGTGTAGAAACGAGTTCTTTGTTAACATGACGACGCCAGCTCGTTTGCTTATACATCCAATGAAAGCTGAAGAAGGCTGAACTCATGTGAGGCATATGAATTTTGTACGGCCTGCATTGAATGATCAGATTCAGTGTTGCTTGTTTCTTACCACAGTCAATTCAAGTCAGACGAGGTAGAATTCATTTACGACACATTCTCGTCTAACGTACGTTTAATTGTGTCAATAGTAGGCATTGCCGCGCAACATATTTGTTTGGACAAGATTCTTTCCTTTGGTCGTGAAACTGTTGTGACCTCACCAGGAAGCAGGCATAGGCGATGGTATATGGAGGCCGTACCCTGCGCACACTACATGCCCCCCTCACGTAACGACAAGATCCAAATGAATGCATTTGAAGATGGCTTGTCTGTAGAAGTTGCGGGTAAGTTGACAGTGTTGACAGCCAAAAACCTTTGCGTTTCCATTCCGTGATTCCGCCATTTGATATAACCGCAGGTGAACGCAGGTTTAAAATCAGGATATTCCTTCCCCTAGATGGCCTGCCGTGTCAATAAATGGTAATGATGATTTCATTATAAGGAAATATTCACCATTCATTGATCGAGCAATGGGTGCTGCTTCCTGCTCAAATTTATAAAATCTTTCTCTTAAAGATTTAATAACATGGTTTTCTGCAGTCCAGTAGCTGTTAATACTCTTTCGATCATTGACGAAGTTTCCATCCCTGCCTTTTGTTTGGAGCTGTGTGGAATGTCAGTATCTTGATTATGCCTCTCTTCGAGTTACATATGCTACACATTTTGTTTCTGCTGTTGAAAGGACGCAAATGATGTGGTTTCTGTAATCTGGTAGATGTTTTTTTGTTATTCTATAACGACAGACCTTGAGGTTCAAAGAAGGATGCACCTCCTGAAAACCTAAACGTCTCACACGCTCAAAGCATTTTTTTAAACTATCGATCTGAGAAAGCGTTTCTATACAGCCAACCATTTAAATATTGCTGAACGATTTTATGCGCCACAGATGTATCAATTCCAACGAGACTATTTATGAACCTGACTCGAGTTTTAGTTATTGTTGCAGCGTTGTAGCATCTTGCATTGTTGGGGTAAGGACACCTAGCACAACCAATTCTATGTTCAACATTTCTATCTCCTATCCTGCGGCTGGGCGGTAAAGATTTCCATCATGTATTTCAGGTACGTACGTAAAACATGAATCGTAAGATGCCAACTGTTTATAGCCATTTTGTAAATCAAATATATTATCTGTCGAGAACGATAATGATTCTTTAAGACTCCCATATATCTCCTTGCCAGGAGTAGCATAGAAGCATTACATATCAAAGAACATAGTTAATATAAATTTGAACATTTGTATGACGTCATGTTATGGTTGCGACACTTAACATTTCCTTTTTATATCTCTCTTCAATTACATTTCGCACGCATATTTAAATAATATGCATATTTAAATAACAAACTATGTCTTGTTTTTCTCTTGAAGATCCAATATAATATCTCACATCTCATCATCATCATCATCAACACTCTTTCAATTTGAGGTCATCGATTAACAAGGTCTCTCATCTTCAGTGACATTGTATACTAAGTCGACAATATTTTGCCCACTTTCTCTGTCCTCTGCGAGTTTCCGGATTTGTTGCAGATCTTCCTTGATTGTAAACTTCTCCAAAGGAAAAGTGGGATCTTTCTGCTTTGTTATTTGAATGTTTGGGTTCAGCGTTGTAACTATGGTGGTTCTTGGGTGACCGCTGAACTTTTAAAAGTCTGTCTTTTCAAACTAAAACTCCATGGCTTTGTTAGCTCGGAATTATGGATCCATTCGCAAAATAATCCGAATACTCTTGTACACAGTATGCAGCGTCGTACATAATTAGTTACTGCGTAGCAGTAAATGGAGTAGCCATTACATTCTCTGCCAGTTAATATCTACTCCAGATTAATAATCTTAATGTTAACTGTTGGAACAATTAAGGAAACCTTCATATATTTAGGAAGGAGATTAGAATTATCCAAAGCTTATATTGGGGGCAAACTGCTTGCATTTGGATTGAAAATGAATTCAGTAAAGATACAAAAATAGAAAGAAATGTAAGCGTGTCTCTTTTCCTCGGACTTATTTAACCTAAACTGTCAGGCAATTCTGAGAGAATTTCTGTCAGAATTTATAATTTTCGGCTACAAGCTTGACAATGTAAAATATGCAGATTTGATAGCAGCTACAGGAAGGAATATACAAGAACACCAACTGAAGGAAGTAAATATAAGTGAGAAAAAAAGAATAAACCTCAATTGTAAGAAGATCGAACGTATGTTTTTTCAACAGAAAGAAGACGCCAAAATGTGAATTACATATTGGAGAATTTTGCACATACACGAAATTAAATAACTCGGAAGTGTTTTAACAGAGGAGGGAAAATGCATCACCTAATGCGAAGGTACAGTGAGAGAGACAAATAAGTCTTCTATAACCTAAGCAAAGTATTAAAAAACAAGAAAATATCGTTAGAAACAAGTCAAAGAGAACTTAACTGTTACGTAATATCATCCTCTATGACAATGAATGCTGGGGAATCTTCTCACAGAAGAAGAAACTTGAGACAGAGTAATGCGGTTCAACGGAATGGTGTTGAGAATACCAATGACTGAACATGTGATCAATGAGGAATTTTTAGAGAAAATGGAAACTAAAAGGACAGTTGATATTTCTAGGGCATATATTGAGGAAAGAGATCTTTAAAAAGTAAGGACATATTGAAGGAAAAATGTACAGGAGAAAGCAGCATATATTCTACCGAACGAGCTTGTGCAAATGTCTGAAAGAAAAGAGCCTATGAGAGAAAATGTGGTCGGCCCTGATCGCCCACGTTTTGAAGGGTTATGTCACATAGAAAAAGAATAAAAATCACGGTTTCTTATTTGTATGAGATTGTGTTCTACTTCTCCGCCTTTTTCCTTTCGAGCTCAGTGCGACAAATTTATTCTTTTAATCTCAAAATCTCTCTCCACTGGCGCCGCTTATACAGTCACACCTGTTCTGAACAAGAATGTGACAAAAGTTGATACCTGTCAACTGTAGGCTACAAAATCTATGAATACTTACTGGGAATGATTCTGATAAAACTTACTCCAAAGCCTCGAATATACCTGGGAAAAATATAAAAAGAAAAACTATTGTTAAAGTGAGAGTTATAAATATGTAATTACATAGAAACGATAATATTGGGAATCGGAAACGTTGTTGTTATTCTAGCAGACGGCCTGTCTGTGAGCACCCCCTTGAGAATTGAGTGTTTTTCAGATGTAATCACCTGGCTATGAAGCCAGCTTAAATCGATTTTTATCGGTGTCAGACTTAATAGGCACATTGTGTGCAGAGCGTGCGGGTTAGTCATGCATGAACTTAAAAATAAATCTTGATTTGGCAAACTGTGAAACAGAAGGGAAAAAAGTGTTGACTCATGATTAAATATATAAGATACACATAGAATAAAACAGTGGTTCTCAACCGGGGGTAAATTCTGCACACCCCAGGGAAAATGTACGATTCCAGGAAGCGATTCTAGCTTTGGTAAAATCAAATAGTCTGATTATTGATGTAACTATACTCGACATTTCTACAAAGTATATTTGTGTCGAAGAACATTGCAAATGGTGCATAGTATTTTCAAATATGATGGAAAATTATATGGTCAATAAATCTTCAAGAATCAATGGAATATAAAAATGAAATGGACGTAATAGATACATTTATGATAAGGGGACAGGAAAATGATTCAGGTATATATATATATATATATATATATATATATATATATATATATATATATACACTGAATCATTTTCCTGACCCCTTATCACAAAAGTATCTAATATGTCCATATACATACATACATATATATATATATATATATATATATATAGATAGATAGATAGATAGATAGATAGATAGATAGATAGACAGACAGACAGACAGACACTTTTAGATTATCTTTAACTAAAAATACAGGGTGAGATGGATAAATTGTCGTCTAAATTACGCAGAAATGAAAATAACACACTCAACTCATTTTAACAGATAGATTTACCAACATTTCACAAAAATATCTTGAAATAGTAAGAAAAAATTTATTCTATAAAATCGCCATTGGTCTCCAGACAACTTCATAATCTCCTGCAACTCTTCTAGGTGTTTTTCTTGTTTAGGTTGGTGAATGCAGCCATAACCCTTGCCTTCAGTTCATCTTTGGTTTTACAAAGTGTTTTATTGGTCTCTCGCTCAAATGCCCCCATAATAATCAAGGGATTTCAGTCTGGGGAGTTAAGTGATCAGATATAAGGTGTGATGTGGTCACAGAAATTGTCTAACAGACATGACTGGATTTTCCAGTATGTGTGACATGATGCAGTGTCCTGTTGCCAGACATAGGGTTTTCAGCAGCCACTCACTTGACCCAGGGCAACACTACCTTCTCAAAGCACTTGACGTAGGCCTCAATGTTGAAGATGTGGAGGCATAACGTCGTTATCACTAGTGACCGCTCCAAACACCTTCGTAATCACCATTAGACTCATCCAAATCTTTCCGAATTATTTGCACTCTCCTCAGATTGACGACCAAACACTCCAACATTTGTGGCGGAGTGAAAAGCGTCATGGGTCTCCCTTTTCACAGACAGTGCCAAACTGACCCTAATATACTGTGCAGTCGACAAAATCTAAAACATATTACAGGCATGCGCGAAAGTAAAAAAATAAATGGTGGCAATTTTCCCATCGCATCTTGTATATGTATTTAATTATTTCACTTCAAGCGAGACGGCATGCCACTAATACGGAGAGGGTCACAGTGAGTGAAGGCGAGAGAAAAGAGTGGGTATGGGGGGACCAAGGAAGTTTAATAGCTGAACGCGGTTCAAAAGATAGAAGATGGTGATTGGCGTTGTAGTTATCACAGAAGATATTAAACGGAAGTGAGTTCCACTAGTAGGAAGTGCGAGAAAAGGAAATGTTGGTGACGAAATGGCGGTTATATTTAACTTTATCAACAGTAAAAGTGTAGGACCTACATGTCAATCTAGTAGCACACTTTACCTCACGTAGTCCGGACACTAGGGAAAAAGTTCGTCAGAACAGTCGCCATGAAAATATTTGTAAAAAAGACAGAGTGAATTCACGTCGGTGAAAAAGTGACTGAAGTCGAGATGCTAAGTCAGGATCAATTACATTGCAGATACTTCTTTGGATTTTTCAAGAACCTCGAGATGAGTAGCAGGAGCACTTGTTCAGATATGGCAACAGTTTTCAATTGACGGACGAATTGTAGCTTTGCAAATGTGTAAAATGGACTCTGACGATAAAAACCTTCAGGCAAGACAACTTTCCTTGCAGTAGATGCAGCTACTGACTCGATGTAGTTGTTCCACTTCAAGTGAGTTAAAAACGTGAGGACGAGAAGGTGTAGTGTGCAGCTCTCCATGAGTCTAGCATCAGCCATGCTGATGACGGGCAGGGACGTTTCTCTATGGTGGTTAATTGAGAGCAGTTTCGTTTAGGAGGCATTAAAATTTACGAGCTATTTCCTGCTTCAGTTAATTACCAATTGGATATCATATTCAGTACAGCGGCCAGAGTAACTTTGTCATCTCAGACGGATTTTCGATTGAGACAGGAGTAAATGGTAGTGTCATCAGCATAAATGCCTACTTGGGAAGCAATGAAATCGGGAAGATCATCGAGGAACATCAGAAAAAAACGTAGGACGCAGGAAACCCGCGTTCACTTGAAAGTATCTGGAAGCGAGTCCGTTCGAAAAGAAATTCATTTCACGATTTGATTGGATCGATTGGATTAAATCAAACCTCCAATAATACGGTAGCCCTCGAGATTACGTAGAAGGCCAGCGTGCTAAACCCTGTCAAACGCCTACATGGTATATATATATATATATATATATATATATATATATATATATATATATATATATATATATATTCAGTTTCTCAAGTATAGTAGCACGGAAAATTCATCTGACAGGATGCATTTTTTCAAAGTATTCCTTGAAACTATATTGTATTTCAAAACTTTTGCATATGTTTTGGAAATAATAATTAATTTAACACTTGAAAAGCGTTTACCTAATAGTGGATTTTACGGCAAACTGTTGCACATTGCCTCCTGCATGTTTGTAGAAATGTACTTGAGTTAGGGATAATACACTTTAAATTTGTGGCCAACGTTGAAATCACGCTGAAAGCAACAATTCTCTTTCAATCACCGTAGTTAATTTGTGTCTATCCCTGTCAGTACTTAGATGGGGAACCGCTTATGAAGAACGTGTACTGTTCCAATCTGAAACATGTTTCAGTTTAAAAAAAACAAACCATAAAGCCATTGACAGTTGTTCTTTTTGAATGAAACATTTTCTTATGAATGTTTCTAACAAGTTACAGTGTAACAACTTTGTGTAAGACAAGATGAACAATAGATGCTCAAAAATTATTTACTTGAAAAATATTACCCAAAATAATAGCATAATCAAAAAGTATTTACACGAAAAATGAGTTTCGATTTGGGGGGCAAATAGGCAGCGGTTTTTGAAAATATCAAACTGTACAAGAAGATGCAACGTCGAGCTGAAATATTTTCCGTTCGAATATATTGTTCAATTTCGATTTCCAGAAACAATGTTATGATATTTTTATCGTATATTCCACGGATTTGCAGAGATAAATTGTCAGTAACATCGTCCGAGTGTTCAATGGAATTATATTGTCTTTTACAAGATTTCGAATAGAGTTTATGGTTGTCTTTTACATATATCTGTGTGTATATATAATCGAAGCTATTTAGAATGAAAGGATTTAAATGGTAGTTGTTTTATAAATTTCTCCGGAATAACGACTATATTTTGATATGTTTTGATTGAGTTTTTAATTTTTTTTACATTTTGATAGGCTGAATTTTTACTATTCTCTTCGGAATTGTTCGATTTAAAAAGTATATTTTGGTTTTCACTATTACGCTTGATGTTTACGAATTATACATTTTCATTTTTACTGTAAGAGTTACCCTATTTTAATATCTCGGTTAGTATGACGGCAATGAAGTTATTCATGACTAATTTGATCAGATTTCGTCTCCCATGATCAGAACAAAAAGTAGAAAATTGTTGCTATATCTTGGCCGAAGTTGTCCAATTCGCATTGTCCAGTTCCAAATTGTTTAAGGGTCCTTGTGGGTGAGGAATTATTTTCCATCTTAAACCCCCTTTTATGCAGACGAAACTTCGCAAACCGCTTGCTATTCTATCGCTATTTCCATGGCAGATGTTCAAACGAGTACGCATTTTTTACTTCCACTGTTTTTTATCTTTAAGCTAGGAGCCGCCATGCCTCGTTTATAGAGTCGAATGATCCTCTTTCCATTTCCATTATATTTATAAATATGACGTTCCACTCAAACAGCTTCTTCCACAATTTTGCTACGTTGTGAAACAATTCTTTTACAATCTAAAACTCTTCATGTCTAGGGTCAACCTTTATTTATCCGACATATCTTCATAATATGCGCCTCTTCCTGCCTGCACATACTTCCTCAGAGCTACCTCATTCAGTAATCAGCAACCATCTTGTGCTTGCATTGTTGGATCATTAATACAAAACATATGTTTTAGTATTGCTTTTTTGTTTTTATTGTTAGAGATCCGTTTGCTTAAATATTTTTCCGTTATTCCTTCCTGACTTCTTTTATTATCTTCCGTATTTTTCTCTGTATATTTTGAAAGGGATTCAGGTGGATATTGTAACATCTCGTCGTAATCTGATGGCTTCTCTATATACTTTATCTATTCATGGATGATGGGGTTTTCTGGAGAGGAACTTTTGTGTATGCCTTTCTTTGCTATATAGTGCTTCTTTTTTGCGAAGTAATTTCCTGGGTGGTTAATATTATCAGTTTGGATTCATTTCTTTTATTACTTAAGACTCTCTACTTAATTTCCAATAAATTGGTTTCTTACCTGTCTAGTATATGTGGAAATTGATCGCTGTCATATAAATTGCTATTTATTATCTAAAACTATTCTAGATAAATCGCATTAAATATATAAGCAAGTAGTTACCAGTAGCTGAGTAGAGACATTGTTAGGATTTGTTGTTGAATAGGCATAGATTATCGCTGTTAATGATGTTTTGTAAGGTCTTTGGTTTATTTCGCATATAACACTGCATCGGTTAAATTTCATGAAATGTTTAGGGCATTGACCTTGAAGGTAGTCTTTACAATCATTTCAATTTATGGTATTGGTTAGTGAAATATATAGGAAACAAACAATGTGTTCTATATAGTGTCATATTTAACGTTCTTGGACTTAATTAATTTTGCTTTGAGATATATCGTTCCTGATTAGGATTTGGCTTACAGTCATATAATTAAACACCGATTCTCGTACTATCAAAAGTTAAGCAAAGTTGAGTGTCGCCAGTACCTAGAAGGGTGGGCATTAGTTAATATCAGGTGCTGTAAACTTGAGTGTGCTGGTGAAATAATGGCACAGAATTTTTAATCGAAGAGTCGAGTTTCATTTCGCGTTGGGTTCATTATATTCACTTACGCGAAAATACCAATGTGGAAAGGTATGAACCCAGAACTTTTACTCAACTACGGGTCAATTAGTAAGACTTGTTTCACTAAACCACTATTATCTAAAAGTTAAATTTCTACAATCTAAAAGTATTTTCTGGCTTTAAAACCCCCAACATGCTTGGTAATCCTTAGAAAACGATTCAATGAATCAATGATAATATTTATACACCTAATGTAATTCAATTTCACATAAATTTATATTGATGCCATTTTCTTGTTTAAGAAATTTTTCTTTTGGAGGAAACACTTGTGATACATAAGTCTGCCATAAAAGGCAATGGAATATTAGTCATTTCAATATAAGGAAATATTCACATTCATTGACCGAGCAGCCAGTGCTACCATCGGTTGAAATTTCTAAATCTCTCTATTAAAACAAAATAGATTTCTCAAGTCTAATAACTGTTATCGCATTTTCTAATATTGATCGAGGTTTCTTTTCTTACCTTTTGGTCTAAGTAGTATGTAAATTTAACACCTTGGTCATGTTATTATTTTCTCCTCGAATTGTATGTGATATCTATTTTCAGTGTTACTGCTCTTGAAAGTCCTTAACTGATTTTATTTTGCTACAATTTTATGTTTGTAATTCCATAGCCCCAGTCCACGACATTCGAAGTACCTACAGGATTAACAATACTCCATTATATATATATATATATATATATATATATATATATATATATATATATATATATGTGTGTGTGTGTGTGTGTATATATATATATATATATATATATATATATATATATATATATATATATATATATATATATATATATATATGTTTGATGTGTGTGTATTGGCATCCACAGACAGACTGTTTCTCGGTTTCAAAGCTCATCAGATAGTTATCCAATTGCCTGAAGTCGATATCCGACTGATTTGGTATCAGTCGGAGATACTACCACTAAGCCATTCGCGCACGGCAGGGATGAAGGTGAATTTAGACATATTTATTCATAGATAAACACGCCAGTGATTGCGAGAACTCGATTCGTCTTAACGAAGAGTCTTGCATCAGTAGCAGTAATGGTCACTGTATACAAATTGATTTTCTCCCCGAGAGCTCAACCGAAAATCTTTTTCAGGAGCATATATATATATATATATCTTTATCCACAGACATAATACACACACACACATATATATATATATATATATATATACATATACATATACCTACATATATATATATATATATATATATATATATATATAGAGAGAGAGAGAGAGAGAGAGAGAGAGAGATCCTTTTCGACATATGCGGGTCAGGCATCTCAGTTCTTAGAACCAACACACATCAAATAGGGCTGAAATCTTGTGCAGGACCAACCACACATATGTGGAAGAACCAAATACAGAGAACGTGTACTTTTTGATACCAGCTCCCCAAACGACCCACCGCTGCATTTGGATTCAAAGTATCTTTCTCCTAGAGCAGATAACAACAAAGGCTACATGTTGTCCTGCTATTTACCATGGAGAAGAGAAGAGATGCAATAATACCTTCCCGAAAGTTATTAGCATGTGAGTAAATGTAAATGTAATCAGCTCTCTGATTTCTCAATCTGACTTGCTATCCATTACTCCTCCGCGCCTGGATATTTATGCATATATTTGCGAGAAACGATACAAATATTAAGGGAAAATGAAGAATATATTTGAACGGAAAATATTTCAGCTCTACGCTGCATCTTCTTGTGCAGTTTATATTTTCAAAAACCGCTGCCTACTTGCCCCAAAATCGAAACTCATTTTTCGTGTAAATACGTTTTGATCATGCTATTATTTTGGGTAATATTTGTGAAAATGCACACATACTCTCGCTCACACACTTTCTTACACACTTTCTTACACTCACACACACACACACACACATATACCTATACACTTATACATATACATAGCTGCTCACACTTACTTAAACACACCGCCACGCAGTCTTCTGCACATTCATAAACACATGTACAGACATGCACCCAGACTCACTAACATACATACTCTTACACATATACATATTTATTTTGTACAAACGTATACGCACCTACAAATCATTAAATATTTATTGATACTATACATTTATTCAAGCTTATTTTTAATCCACGCGTATGGTTTGTCCGCGTGTCCTCAAGCACGCGAAGCAGCTTGTCGCTGATAGGAGACACCTAATATTTTTTTGGTTCTAAAGATTACGGGCGGCTCTCTAAGAGTGCTTTGACAAGTGTAAATCCTCAATTATTTCTCTTTTCTCTCAGTTCGAAGTATTGTCATCTGTTGCTGATAAAGAAGAATGCTTTGCTCCGAAGTTCTCTTCTAACTCCACTATCGATTCTTCAAGAGAGTCTTTGCCTGATTTTCTAGTGAATGATATAAGCTGAGGATTTTCCCTGTAATTCTCTTTCAGACTATACAACAAATGCTTTACAACTTCTTGCTTTTATTGTTGTTTTCCTCAACAAATTCTTATCATTCTCTGTGACTCCGAGTAACCCCTGGCGTCTCAGAAGTATATTGCCTGGATTGGGCTGTAATGAACAGCAGGTCAAAACTTAATGAATATAAAATGCATACTGTAAGTGATTAATTACCCTCCAATGTATGAAACATTACCTGGAAATATTTTTTCGTAAATATATCATTGTAATATGCAACTCACCTCAATGATGACATAAGATATTTTTGTGGTAGAACACTACAAATGTTAATTCCCAAAAGAGTGTCTGGAAATATTATACTGGGGATCTTCAATAGAAGACTAAATAAATACTGACAGGACAAAGAGAATGGAAAGATGTTTTTGTTTCCAAAACAAAGAACAGAGAACATACAGAAAGTGACATCTACACTGCACAAAACGTGTGATCAACGCATTTTTTACGGTTTGCTAAAGTATCGTTTAATGTTTTAAAAGCAAACAGACTCTCGATAGATCGAACGTCAAAAAGAATAAATTAACGATATTCTTTCTATATATCTTGTTTCTTTTTTTTTCCAGAAGATTTTCAATGTGTATTTTCCTCCACGGACTCTTTTCTCAGCAGTACTCCTACCCTTTGAAATTTCCTTCTGAAGTCTAAATTTAATAATGCGCTAAAACAAAGATAAAAAGAAAAGGATAAGAATATACAACAACATTAACGCCGGCATCATTTGGGATCTTAGAATTGGCAATTTCTTTATTGACTGCTGTATATAGATTAGAATGAAAGAAAAAAAAAGGATACGATTCCTTATATTTGTCTTTCTGTCATGATGTTTCATTATTTAGATAGGATAATAGCTAAAAAAGAAAAGAAAAAAAAAGAAAGTAATAAAATAACTCCTGAGAACACGACAGACTGGGGAAAAGAAATATTTCTTGTCATTGAAATTGGAAACTAAAGAAAATACTTGAACCTTTAATTTCTTTTTCTTGTGTCTGCTTTTTGACATGAACCTATAAGACGGAGATGTCAGAGAACAGATTACTTTATAACAATTGATCTCAAAATAACTTTTGAGCGAGTGAACCTCAAGGGTCATCCATGTCATTTAACTGATAAGATCAGTTAATACTTGTCAAATAAATAATTGAGGGGAAAACATTTTGAGCATCGCTCATATTGGAGTAGGTGATAGATTAAATCCGCAAGATTTTGAGAAAAAAAAACTGAACGAACTTTAGTTTAAAAACGTGTTACGCGCTGGGTAACACAAGATAATTGAATAAAATTAATGTGGCTAAAGGATAAATTTCATAAACAGGATTGCATATTGAAGAGTATCCTCTGTAAAACGGAAAATATATAGGACATATATACCTAGAGAAGGCCAACTAATTAAGGAATAAAAAGTAATATACTGAACAAATATGAAAGAGAAAAATCGAATAAACGTTTGGGGAGAAAATGGCAATACACATATTCTTATCATTATTATAAAGAAATATTTACATAGAATGCAATGTAGAGAGTTACTGTGTATTGTTGTATAAACGTAAGAAATGGGAAGAAGTGAACTTCACGGGATTCTCCAGGAAAGATAACGTTTAACGCTAGACTTAAAATGGTAAATAGTGGAATGATCGGAAAAATTCAGCCAAGTGTCTGTTTCACAAAGCAGCAATTCTTGTGGAGAAACTGTCCAAGTGGAACTTACTTCTTTCTGATAGAATACAAAAGGAATATGGATGATTCATCATTGTGTGCGTGTCATGGCTGACCCCGGTTGCAGAGTGCACGTGTCTATTCTACTAGTTTTGTTTTATATGGGGAGGTAGTATATGTATTATTATTATTATTATTATTATTATTATTATTATTATTATTAGTGTCTATCAGTACATCAAGAAACGTTTTTTTTGTCGTTGTTAACACGTGCACTCTCAACTCTAAGCGAAATATCCTATTACAAAATAGCCATTATACAGAACTTAATAAAACGTGAAAAAGCATACTACTCAAAAAGAAATATTTTCAATACTGAATTAAAATTATGAAACAAACCCACATTAATAATGACTTTCCTAATTAAGTCGTTGATGAACATATTAAACGAACTTTTGGGAATATTAACATAAATAAAAATGAACGTAATACGTCCTCACTAGCTCTTAACATATCAAAATACTAAACCGTTATCAAATGCTTTCTAACTAAAAGCAGGAGGAAAATATTCTAAAAAGACTCGTAAACACTAATATATCACCCACTGATCCAAGTTAAAAAATAATATACTAAATTTAGTACAACCAACCGACACTACTTCGTCAACTAGCGTCTTACAAAAGTCAACATCGTCTATCAACGTAAATGTCCTTTTGGGAAATTACATCTCCGATAAAAATGTTAATGCGTATGTTGGTTTTGCAACAACGACGAAGACGAGAAATCTTAAGTTTCACTTGAACGATCATAGTTCAATTTCAGATAATTTAAAGGAACACACATGTTCACATTCAGAATTTGGGCAGATATTAGTCGAAAATACATCAATTCTTCATCAAGATAATAATAAGCAAAAACGTAAAATATTAGAAGCCATTTATATAAGAGAATTAGGTCCAAAAATAAATAAAAGCCGACTACGAGTATAGCAACAGAGTTCATAAATGGTTGTAGTAGCAATGTGTTACATAAAAAAAATACTAAATAAAAATACTACAATTAAAAAAAATCTTTTAAAAAAAATCACATGACTTACCTCCCTAGCAGTGAAAAAATATTTTCAATTTACGGTATTAACGCATAACGAATCCATAGATATGCAAGTCTTGAAGATGGTCTCAGATGAGATTAAAAGTACTTGGGGAAACAGCCACCAAGAAATTCATTGAAAAGATTGAAACTAAATTAAATAGACATAATACGAATTATTTAAACAAACATGGTTGAATAAAAATGGCACTGGCACACACATACACATACACACACACACACACACACACACACACATATATATATATATATATATATATTCATACTTGGGCACACGTGTACTTACATAAAAACACACAGAGGCATATACATATATACTAACCTCTGTGTGTGCATAATTTTGTATACATGTACACGCATGCATGCCCAGTGATATATACCCGTGCATACATATATACATATACGCGCATGTGCACAGCATAAAACATTTTTTGTGCATACTTTTACACATATCCATACATCTATTTATCATAGATATACCTGTACAATGTATGTATATATGCATATGTATGGCTCTTCCGATATAACCACACGCGCACATGCACACACATACACTGACACGTATATCATATATGTATAAAATCCAACAATACCAAAAGTCTCAAATACAGATATAGATAATAAAAAAAAACAACCACATACACTCATGTCTGTATACTGGCATGTGATAAAGAACACGCACACACACACACACACACACACACACACACACACACACACACACATATATATATATATATATATATATATTTTGAACGATAAAAATTATTAGAAAAATCAATTAAAATCTTCAGACATACTGGGTTGTAGATTAATATTCTTATGATTTTATTATTATTATTTCATTTATATTCCTCGACTAGTTTCGACCAACATGGCCATCATCGGGAGAGAAAAAAATGTCTCTGCTTGCTATAGCAGTAAACTACAGAAATGAATGTCTTTTTGAAGAAAACGAACGTTTGTCTGTAGTTTTCATTTGTTTTTTTGTTGTTTATTTATTTATCTTTTTAACATTCCTTGTGTTGGTCAAACAGTCTCTTTTAAGTTGTCATTTGAGATAAGAGCTATATTCCCTTTTTTTCTCCGGTCAGTTCAGCAGTTTATTTGTGTTTGGGGAGAGGATGGTAAGTGTGTTTGTGTGTGTGTGTTTGTGTGTGTGTGTTTGTGTGTGTGTGTTTGTGTTATTTAGTTTAGTGTGTGTGTTATTTAGTTGTTTAGTCTCTGGTAAGTGTGTGTGTGTGTGTGTGTGTGTGTGTTATTTGGTTTTTAAGGGAGTGAGTGAGTATATGTGTTAGCTTGTATATTGCTGTGGGTGTGTGTTATCATTTGGCCCATTAGGAAAGTGAGTGAGTATGTTGTGTGTGGGTGTGTGTATAGGTGTGAGGCCTCAACACCTCCGTAAGCCTGTCTTTTTTCTATGGGTATGGAATGTGGGTAGGTTTTGATTTGTAGGGTTATGTGTTGCTACTATCTATATTGTTTAATTTATGGTTTAACCCGGCTGGAAACAGGGTTTGTAAACGTCGTATCCACTTATTTTCATGGAACTCTAAAATTCTTCTAATGTTATCTGCTTTGGGCTTTTCTATTCTCTCAATTATGGTGAATTTGGCATGGGTTTTGAAATCGTGCTTTTCTATGCGGAAATGTTGTTCTACAGGTAATAATTTTTCATGGGGAGTCGACTTAATTTGATTGCGGTAATTATTGATTCTGTAGTGAAAGGGCCATTCAGATTTTCCTACATATTGTTTCTGGCATAGTGTGAATTCTAGGAGGTAAATTATGTTATGACTTCTACAGTTAGAGTCGTGATAGATTTTGTAAGTAGATTTAGTGACTGAGCTAGTGAATGAATTCGTGTGTGTGACGTGATTGCAACATAAACTTCTTTTGTTGTTACATGGTTGGGAAAATCCTGTTGTTTTTGTTGTTAGTTTAAATTTTAATATATATATATATATATATATATATATATATATATATATATATATGAGATGAGGTATTATAATTACTTATATTATTTACATTATTCGGACTGTTATCCATATATTTATTGGCATATTCACAAAATTTCGGCCGTTGTACGCTCCGGCCTACTTCAGCTGAGAATACATCTAGGAGAGGCATAACACGTGGAACTAAAACAATCTACCCTGCTAGAAGAAATAAAGTATGTATATATATATATATATATATATATATATATATATATATATATATATATATGAAAAAATATAGTTTTAAGGTGTGCTATATTCATGAGATAAAGGGTGCTCAATATCAGAGATAGAGCCTATGAAAATATAAATATAAAAGTTAAAATTGAAGTCAGTACTCAGAGGCGACAGGCTGTTTCATGCTAGACGCAATCGTCAGCGGTCTGACGATTGCTTCTAGCTTAAAACAATCTGTCACCTCTGAGTGTTGACTTCAATGTTCTCTTTTACACACACACACACACACACACACACACACATATATATATATATATATATATATATATATATATATACACACACACTTCACAGGTATGCTACATTTATGGGATAAAGTGATCAATATCAAGGATATAACGTATGTAAATATAAAAGTCGACATTGACGTGAACACAGAGAGGCGACAATCGATTTCATGCTTAAATGCAATCGTCAGGCCATATGCCTAGTGTTTTACTCGACAATATATATGCATGTACGTGATGCATTGTGGATATTCTATTGTATTATTGAAATGGTTATCTTTGTCGGCCGTAACGTTTATGTTTCAAATTATTCTTGGGACTATAATTAAGGATCTATTTTGGGTCTTATTTTAGTGTTGTTCTTTATATTATATTTATTATTGGTTATGTTATTGTCCGTTGTTGTTATTGCGTTTAATTCTGTTTATGTGGCCTTTCACGGTTTGTTCGTTTGTTTATTATTTACTTAATTTATTTACTTATTTATTAGTTTGGATTAATTTATTTTACTTACTTTTGTTTATTCATTTATTTTTATTTATCTATTTATTTTATTTTTTTATTCTTGTGCGTTTTTAGGTTACGATTTTTAAGTAACGTAGCAAAAATTTGTTTTCGTGACTTCATTTTGAGATAAGTTCTGATCATTTATCTGGTAGATTGTGTTGATCTGGGAAGGTAATTAGAACTATTTTCTCCTCCAGAGAGTTTTTACAGTTTTTGGATTTATTGTTGTAGGCTGATGCTGTTTCCTTTTTATCTATGATAGGATTCAACAAATACGCAGACAGACAGGTAGATAGACTTCGTCTAATATTACGAATGATTGCACGAAATCGGACTTAGAAAACTATCCCATTCCTATTTCAGACACGAAAAGAAAAACTGATATGTTATCATTCTAAATCATGTTTGCAGTAAAGGCCAATTATACCATTGGGAAATAAATAATTATCTCCAGCAATCCAGATGAACTCCTTTCTGTCGATGTCATTATTATATATCTCCATATATATATATATATATATATATATATATATATATATATATATATATATATATATATATATATGTATGTATATATATATATGTATGTACTTATGTATATATACGTGTATCTGTGAGTGTGTTTGCAGCAACCATTCTTTCAAAAATGTTTCGTTACATTGAGAGGCAAGGAATTTTCGATGATTTTTTTTGTTTTTCTAGCCTTCTATTGATCTATCCACTACTTCTTTGAGCAGACGCCTCACGAGTTACTCACCTGATTAAAGTGCTATAAAATGTCATTTAACTACCTACAATAGGAAAGAACGCACAAGGAAAATTCGGGTTGATAACACGATTATCTTTCATAAATCTCGTAGCCGAAAACATCTCGCCGTGAGAGAAGCACTATATATAAAACATCTGGCACCCATTATAAATCTTACCTTATTTAACAACGGCAGCAATGTGCTAAGGGCTCTTCTTTTAAAACAGAATGACGTCAAATGAATTCCAACCCCGTTCAATTCTCATACAATATGCATAGCACAAATACATCTTTAAAACAATCGTGAAAGGAAATTAACAAGAATTAAACAACCCACTTCTTGTAATTTGCTAAAGAATTGGCCGAAAGCGCTTTGGGCAATAGACACTACCGATGATTTTTACATCCCCCAAATAAATATATATATTCATATATACATACATATATGTGTTTATAAACGAATATAATAAGCCTCACACTCTCAGTATATTTCATGTAATATTTCCTCTTTATTATTTTGATTTTAATATCTCGAATGAATTTAAAGTTCTACTTGTGTTGCAGAAATTTCAACATTCAAATATTAAAAGAAATATGCATTTCAAAAATATAACATTTCAAAATTATTTGTCCCAGAAATTTCGACGTTTAAATTACAATGTTATGTCGAGGAAATTTCAACGTTCAAATTTTAAAAAATTATGAGACCCAGAAAGGTCAAAATTCAAATTTCAAAATTATGCATCCCAGAAACTTCAACATTTAAATTTTCCAATTTTACCTTCCCCAAAATCTCAACGTTCGAATCTAAAAAATATGCGTCTCAGGAATATAAAATTTCATAATTATGCATTTCAGAAAATTCAACTTTTAATCACCAATATTATGAATTCCTTAAATAATAAGGTTCTATTTTTGATTGCAAATATCAGTTTTCTGGTAATTTTTTATTTTCTTCAAAATTTCATCCTTGTCCCCACGTCCTGTCGAATGTGCTTTCTGTATTTGTCTGTATAACCACATTTTTTATTCAAGTCAATTCATCTGTGAAACTATCGTCCGGCATTCACTGCGAAACCGACGACCGGGGTGAGGAGAAAATTCCTTATGGGACACTGCCAGTGCTTTGTGACCCTCGCTATATTATCAAAGTTTGTCTTTCTCTGTCTACATTTATATACGTTACAAATTAATCTCAGCATAACTGACTATTAAAGGATGAAATATTTTCACTGATTTTGACGTCATACTGGGGTCTTTTCCCGTCCAAATCTGTGAATTATTAGGTCATTCCATAGGTTCTGTCCGAATTTTAACTTTTTTAAAAATGAACGAAATTTAAAGAGTATTTTATAATGTCTAATGGAGCTGAACATTATTTTTATGTTTAGATGCATTTAAACTGATCAAATGTTATTTCAGAGAACAATAAAATTAAATTTTGTTTCATTAAAACCCTGCTAACATGGGAGTACACAAGAATCATTTGAGGCACATAATGCTTTGAGTTCAAAAAAGGAAACTCAGCAGCCGAAGTGGCTAGAAACATTCACTCAGTTTATGGAGAGGAATGTGTGAATGAAAGAACTTGCAGAAGATGGTTTGCAAAATTCAGAGGTAGAGATTTCACCGTTGAAGATGTGGAAAGGGTGTGGTTTCTGTAGATGGAGTTGCTAGCCCCACGCAAAACTGGTTTTTATTTCAGGTTTTTCCTTCTCTTTAAATCTATAGGAGTGATGAGATGGGACGAATTTGTGGTGTAGTTGCGTAATGACGAATGCAATGTTGTCGGCTTAAATTTGAACCGGATACGCCAATCCCACTTTCGACATCAATAACGGCAACAATGAACGCACGTCCATCAAACATATAGTAAATATACGAAGTAAGATGAAAATAATTTTGATTCACTGTAACACGGGTACTGTTTTCGTTTTTGTTTTGTTTCCAACAATAAGCAAGCAAATGAAAATTATATTTTTGGAATCTTATTTTACCTCGAGTAATGTCATGATTACCCAATATCTTTCTGAATCATGATTAACTTATAATATAAGTTATTTTGACGACGAACGTTTCCGGAATCTAATCAGTTGCTAATAGTTTATTTTGCTACATTAGATAGATAAGATGCTAACGGCATCTATATCGGTAAAGGAACAAAATCAATTACAAAGAAATCAAATTCACTATATCTTGCATCATTTATATTCTTTATCGTCTCCCTTGTCATAGGCACGTCGAGATTTGTCGTAAATATATAGTTACGAAGTGGCTAGTGTTCAGGCGAATATACATTACGTTTCTTTCTGAGTAGGTATTAAAGTATCCATTTGAAACTAAATATCATATTGTCTCTACTTGTGCTACCGATATTGATTCTGTTTAATAAGTAATTTAGATTTACATAAAAGGACAAATGCAATGATGAATTCAAATGAATTAAATACAAATTTTATTCAATAAAGACAGAATTAATGAAATCATCGCTGTGAAGGATTTCACGATTTTATTCAAAATGTGCTTCAGAGATTCGAACATTTTTTTCAGGATCAAATAAATTCTTAAGTGTATGAAGATGGGCAGAACATTTAAAAGGCTAACCAGACCGTTATATTTTATTAAATTGTATTAATATTCATGACTTATCAAAGGTGGAGTTTTTCAATTTAGTCATCAGGAAACTCGACAAGAAACATTGGTCAGTGCAGTTGACATTCCCGATGAATGAAAGAAAATTACGACACACGGAAGCAGTCTTTAATATTAATCTCTATCTATAAAAGGCAGGATGTGTGTGTGTGTGCGTGTGCGTGTGTGTGTGTGTGTGTGTGTGTGTGTGTGTGTGTGTGTGTGTGTGTGTGTGTGTGTGTGTGTTGACGAATGCACGGCCGCGATTTTCGACAGATTTGCACCAAAATTTACATACACATGCTCCTACTTAGTGCGAGGGCCAAGACCGACTTTGCATTTCCCGACTCCCATCGATAGCGGAAATAATCGATTTTTTTCATGCTTCTACGACAGTTTTTATGTAGTTTGCGGCCATTTTCTACTGGCCAGAGTGAGAGCGTATAGCTCTCTGCCACGAATACGCAAGAAAATTCTATTGGCCAGCGTGAGCTGACTGACACAAATGTTAACTAGCATGCTAGCATGCAAAAAACAAAGATAGCTGAATTCGTCACAAGTGGGAAAAATTTAAATCTGCATGGCACTTTACTCCAATTGGCTCATTCGCTTGCTTAAACTCAACGTTGATTCTAATTCCGCAGAACTTAGTTGGGTGTGAAAAGTATTTGTTGTTAACATTCTTTTTTCATTCGGTTTTTCCAGTTACGAGTCCTTTTTTAAAACTGATCGTTTTGTGTTCATTTTGTTTAGTTCTTTTTTTGTAACAGATTTAATGTTTAGTATAGAGCTTAGAAAAAAATCGCAGTGTGAGATAGGCAAGAGGTAAAGAATGTAGCAACATCAGCACGGCAAAGGGCACTCCTTTAAAGGCAAGGAAGGCCAAAATATTTTAAGTCAAGTGATAGCGATTGGTGTATGAGTCGTACGATTTTTGAATCAAGCACGGGCAACGTCGGGCCATGCTGCTAGTGTTATATATATATATATATATATATATATATATATATATATATATATATATATATATATGATACTTTTTCACCATGCCGCGTAAAACGGAAGAAATTTTTGTTAAAACATAAGAAAGTGCGATGTACTGAGAGACATTTAGACGAGAAGGGTTAATATCAAAACCTCGTGGTAAGAATTGAGATTTAATTCACACATTAACGGCTTAAATTGTATGTCGAGTATTTTGAGCAATGGAAAGCAAGGAGATATAAAAAATGGGTGGGAACCAACGGACTTTGGTCATTTTGACCATACCAATACCTCGTTCAACAACCATTTACCTCGACTCTGTACTTAGCGAAACTTTTGCTTTGTTAAAAATGACGGAAAGTTTGCTTTCGGAATATGTATGTTACATAATTGCTTTTTGTTATGGGAACTTACCGGTAACGCCAATGAACTCTTCCTGACACTATAAAGACTGCGCCTCTCAAGAGAGACGGTAGAACGAAGTGTAACGAGTCGAGATAGAACGAGTCGAGACAATAGTAGTTCACTCTAAACCAGACTGACAGTCATACTAACACCTTCAACTTCTTGTATTATTATTATTCTGTTTAATATATCTTTGTTATTCCTACTCTTGTGTTCGTGTTGTTCTTTCTTTGTCCTAACCTTGGATCATAACAGTGGTGCTAGGGTATTGAACCATAACAGTTGTGCGAGGATATTGGTCCATAACACTTTTCCAGCATGAATTAAAGAATACAATGAATTGTCCTTATAGATTTTTTTTTTGGTAGTTTCAAGCTAAATCCAAAACGATTTTTTCCAGGAAAATATATATTGTGTTTAGTTGCTGAAATAGTCTGATAATTATTTTTACATCGCACTTAAGGCCGCCAAACAAGTTAAAAAGGTCGACGACATTTCATCGAATCGGGCTAATTGATTTCATCGTTCAATAACCATCCATATACAGTGGGCCGACAAAATGACTGCTTGGAGACGATGTAAAAAAACATCGATTAGAGAATTAATCGGCGCTTCTTCTCATCGTGTCCTTAATTGGAGATATCGATTGTCCAGAAAAATAAAACAAACGTTGACTCAATCAAGCAATGTTTTAGCGAGTAAAATATATAGAATGCAGCTAAACTAATTTGATTCGAATTCATGAGATTATTAAAGTGGAAGCAAATATTTTATTTCAAGAATTTTTCAAGCCAATTTAACATATTCATTGCCTTGCCTTTCTCGTTAACACTTTATATTAAATTATCCATTCTAGGGTAGTTTTTAGCTAAATGATATCTAGTCATATTACTACCGTGGAAAGAAGCCTGTAGAGAATATATAGCCGGTTATGATAATTAAAATTAAAGAGATCCCCGCCATAATGTATTAAAAAAAATATTTCGGTTTTCAGATATGGAGAACTACTTCTATGTGTGGTATCCACTCAGGATGTGGGCGATCATAGCTCTCTACATCTTCTTATCACTCTTGGACATTAGAAGCTTTTCTCCATTTGCCAATTGATTGATTGATTCTTTTTCTACGGCTTATAAACCCTTTGCAGGTTATTTAAAGCCAGAAAATATTTTAAGATTGTAAGAATTTATTTGCAGGTAGGATAATAATTTTGTGATACAAATCTTACTAACTAATCCAAAGCGTGGGGAGAATATGTAGTGTTATACCTGTCCCAAGTGTATTTGTGCGTGTGGCTATAAAGCTTAGCAAGAATTCGAACTCGGCTCTCTAATTAAAAATTGCTAGCCATTATCCAATACACCTTTCAAATATCCAAACTTACAGTATCTGGTATTCTGAAACAGTCACTTCTCTAAGTCCTGACCACCCTCGACATTGTATAATTTCGGTGATCGTACAGAAATCGGGGTTTTAACGATGTGGCCGTAAGCCATCTTCTGTCAGGTTTCCTTCCCGCTATTCCGCCATCCATTCACACAAAAAGTCCTCAGGTAGATTTCTCGCAGTCTTTCCCTATCTCACACCCTTCTGACCATAGCTCTATTCGATCTCATTTAAATATTCATTGAGACGTACCGAATCGATTCGTAACACACTTGTTGACAACGCAAATATAATAGCATCATCTGCATGCAAAAAAGGCTAAAAATAACGGAAGATTTATTAATAAAAACAACAAAAAACAACACTCAGTAATACCAACTATGAACATGGACAAGATATCTTGACCGTATTTTGAAAAAGAAAACATTATAGAATTACATACATGCAACAAACTATTTCTTCTTAACAGTTAATATATTTCAACCTTAAAAATGGCTAAAAATAGAGCCGAAAGCGCTCGGTTTACTAGACAATTCGAACAGTTTTTGTATAATTTATCACCTGAAAAGAAAAAAAAAACATTATTAGGTTCCACGATAAATTGTATAAAAAACTAAATCAAAGCACCTTGTCTATTTTATTCAATGACACACACACACACACACACACACACACACACACACACACACACACACACACACACACACACACACACACACACACACACACACACACACACACACACACACACACACACACATCTAAGTTCTAATCCCGACACGAATTCAGGCTGTACTTGGGTTAAATAACACTGAAGAATTTTGTCGGTTGAAATAAGCTTATTCCCATTATGAGGTGATTTTATATTTTATTGTGTACTAATTCTCTGCTCTGTAATAATAAATACATTGATCTCTTACTGCGGATCAGTTTTAATATTTTATATTACTAGGATCCACGTGGATTATTATACCAAAGAATTTATAACCTTTACTACTTTATTATATATATATATATATATATATATATATATATATATATATATATATATATATATATATATATATATATATATATAATTGTTAATAAAAGGATATCAAACATTTAAAATCGCATAGGTAATGATTTATAATTCATGAAAACTCTAAAAAGAAAGAAGTTCTCAAACTTCAGAATCTACAAACAAATCACCTTTCCATCTTTCTAGTTACTCTTATATTGTTCTCCATCCTTAATTATGTTTTTAACTTGTCTTATTCTTCCACGCTCAGTAACTCCTTGTTTTAGAGCCTCTACTGCCTTTCATGGGGGTGAAATGATTCAGATTTTTCTCCATGGTTCGCCATATAACAGAAATATATATATATATATATATATATATATATATATACACATGCGCATATATATATATGTATATATATATATATGTATATATAAATAAAAAGAAAGAACAGTAAGATATAAAATCCGGTGTTCTTATAGATATTTTTATTTTTACCTAATAGTGATCAATGTAAATTTACAGAGCATTAATATTATAAATTAATTGATTTAAAATATGTTTTTTTTCGCTACACAGTGATAACCGTGTTTCAAAAATGGAAGCTAAAGCTTTTGTTATTAAATTGTAGACATTAGTTCCATTTCCCTCGTCAAGCGAATTTTGGAGTAACTTATTTTTGTAAATTTACGGCTTTAAAGGCACGGCAAAGATTCATAATTAAGGGTTTCCAAGGATACCGAGAAATCTATTAATCTAGACAAAGGGGTGGTAGGGTGTTCAATATTTTAAGTCTTTAGCTTCCAATTTTGAAACATGGTTATCACTGTGTAGCGAAAAACATATTTTAAATCAATTAATATAATATATATATATATATATATATATATATATATATATATATATATATATATATATATATGTCAATTATGTAGTGCTTGTTCAATTTATATAACGTAAATCATTCATACGAAAAACAAATAATGAAGCTAATTATTATATATATATATATATATATATATATATATATATATATATATATATATATATATATATATATATATATATATATATATATATATATTCAGGCCGTTAGATGAAAGTAAATAAATATACGGTTTAATAAATAAGCAGAGCGTTTGCTTAAATACAATTATCTGCTAGAAATAAAGTTTAAGGAATGGCATCTGGCAGATTAATAAATAAAAATGCCTTCCTTCCTTTAGCCTTGTTTGCGGTGGAATATGAAACTGTGTACATATGCTTATTACGAAAGAGAAGAATCTGTGTTGAAAGGCATTATTCAACATTTTTTGATCACCGCACATCAGTTACACAGCACATCAGATCCATGTCGGTTTCACTAGTATAACGCAGGTTCGAATCCTGTCAGAGTTTGAATTTAATTTTCTAATAAAATTTCACGAATAGTCAGGAGAGTAGAGGAAAAATAAAAAAAAGTATACTGTTTCATAAACAAACGTAGCAAATACGAGTATCCACGAAAAATAGCGTTCAATTAATGAAATATAATGGATTAATACATAAAACATTCATTTGTTTGTGTGTGTGTTTCTGTGCATTAATATAAATGCATGTATCGTTAATATCTGATGAAATTGATGTGAGAGTCATCCGTCTGTTGTATTTTGTCACAGGAAGTTTCCAGACAGAAAATGTCGCATATCTCAGCAATTAGAACCGGAATAATAAAATTATGATTTTATATTTTTGATAATGTCAATAAGCAAACTGAAAAGAGATAAGTCTCTCTGTACATCCACGCATCTCTGCAAGCAAACATGAATATTTGTAATTGGTAAAACTTTTGAAAATATTTCCTGCTTAAACACACACACGCGCGTACACACACACACACACACACACACACACACACACACACACACATATATATATATATATATATATATATGTATATATGTGTGTGTGTGTGTGTGTGTACGCGCGTGTGTGTGTTTAAGCAGGAAATATTTTCAAAAGTTTTACCACACACACACACACACACATATATATATATATATATATATATATATATATATATATATATATATATATATATATATATATATGTATATATATATGTATATGTACACACATATATATATATATATATATATATATATATATATATGTGTGTGTGTGTGTGTGTGTGTGTGTGTGTGTGTGTGTGGAGGAGACAGTATTACTTACAGAGATTGAAATACCAATATACATTTTAAATATATATATATATATATATATATATATATATATATATATATATATATATATATATATATATATATGGAGGAGACATATATGAATATATATATATATATATATATATATATATATATATATATATATATATATTAATATGATTGTATTCTGTGTAATCGTTTGATGGCGTTCCATTTTCGTGTGCAATAATGCTGTTGTTACAAGCGGCATTGAGGACAAACATCCGCGGTAATTGATTTCTTGATCTAATATCATTAGATTTTCCCGCGAAACGGGATGCAACACAAATAACTGTTATCAAAGGAAAAATTATAATCTATCTATGGTATAAATTCTACATTTTTCCATTAAATGCTAACCTTATTTTTGCAGATATTGCTTTTAGAATTTAATGTATTTTTTCTAACTTTTACTCTGCTCATCGAAATGCAGATGTTGAACATTTTCGAAGCTCAGTCGGAGCTTGTGTTATTATATGACTTTTATGATTTTGGTTCGAATCATAATCGGTTTTATTAAATACGAGATCAATCAGCATACCTCCTCGCACGTCACAGGTAAAACACGTCAAGTTCTTTGGTACTACAGTCATAGCAGACCTTCGCCTAGGACCATATAGCTTCATAGATCGCATTCAGAATTTTCTTTTTCCTAGACTGCTTGCCTTCAAATTCCAAGAGAGCGCGATCTAATTAGCCCATAGATCGAGTAGGCTGAAGTGATGCATTTATACCTTTATTGTATCTGTATGGAAGTCCGTGTACCGAACACGACCGGAATTCGAACTCAACTCGCTTATTTCTCCTCTTGATTGGCTAAACATTGCACCACCCACACAGTCAAACATTGCTTATATATAAGGAAAATGAATCTAGAATATATCCAAAGCCTATCACCAAACACCTCTAAATTCATTTTGTTGCATTAGATGTTTTTTGGGGTTCCCAATAAACACTTCGCCTCTCCGGATAGAGAAACAGTTTTCAGCGCAAGAAGTGATATCGGAGACCCGAGTTCATATTCCGAACTCGACTCTCATATTCCTTTTAGAACTTATCACTTAACACTATGATGGCCGAGGTGTCGTTTTCGACACGTTCAAATTTCCAACAAATTATTATGGAATAACTAGTTTTGGTTCGATGCTGAGGCTTATGGATAATTATTGAATTTTAGCAAAAATGCTTAACAGACTTAATTCTTTAAAAAATATTCAGTGGAATAGCTGATATTTGAGGTTTTACCTTGAATGTCCGAGGTGTCGTTTTTGACACCTAGGCTATTTATAAGGTAAATGCGTTGAAATAATATCATAGCACGGCAAATGTGCAAAGGATGAAACTAGGGTACTGTTAGTAACATGTAAAGATTGTGGAATCTAAGATATTGCTAAATAGTTGGTCCTACAGGATTGCAGAAAGAATGTTATAGCCTACTTCAAAATGATGTCTAATGTTGTGTAATAGTAATATTCTTTAATAAACTATGTATTGCAAACATATGAGTAATTTCATTAACCATATATGATTATATTTCATGCGAAATATTAAAAAACAATCATAAGGTGTCGAAAACGACACCTTGGCCATTTTATATATATCAAAGGAGCTGGCCATCCTAGTGTTAAGGAAAAGCATGAATTTAAATTCTAGAAGTAAACGTGGTCTTTTCTCCATGGATTGGACACGTTAACAACAGTGTTTCTTTTGCTTCTGTACGGTAATTTTTTCCGCATTTATTACCGAAGAAATTAAAGCTACTCCCGGTTGAATATATTTTTCTGAAGTCCACTCACAGTTATCTCTATTTCTATTATTAACAACCTTATTAACCGATCATTTTTGTGGAGAAGTGTATAATGTTACGTGTTTATAGAAAACAAAAATTTATGCAGTATCTTAATTTATTTGCAAGTGTTTTTTTTCTTGTTCCAACGGTTGTGAATATTCAAGAGATTTGTTTTTTTGCTTCATTTGATAAATCTATTTTCATTTTGTTGCAACAGTATGTAGAGTCTGGTTAACTACTGTGTTCCTTAAAACCTCAATTGTTTATTCGCTTGGCGTCATTGAACTGAGAAAACGTTTGGATACAAATGATAATTTATGAACGAGTTGGAGGTCAGCCATTGCAGCGATATGAGAGTTTACATCTGACGGATCTATTTTAATTTGTGATAAGTTTTTCCAGGACAATATTATGATTTTGTAAGTTTTTTTTTAATTGCATCATTTCACTCCAAGTAAGGCAATGCAGCTACTAAGACTCAATGGATTACTAAGTGTGAGAGAATATAAGAAAAATGTTAACATTATTAAGTAGTGAGAATAATGAATGAACATGACGACAGAAGATAATTGGTATTGGATTGAATTTTGTGACGATTCATGTTGACTGTAAATTAGGAGGCTAGAAGAGAGTTTCCTAAGCTAGAAGTGCGAAGAAGAAACTGTTATCATAGAACTTACGGTGTTAAATAAATTTTCCCCAATGAAAAATACCCTGTACACAATTTACTTTTCTCGTACTATTTTTTTATAATTAATCTATGCACCGATGTATTTCAGGGGGTTAGAGATTATCAATTCAAAAATTAGAGTTTTTATGATGGATTCAAGTTATACGCTAGTGCTATATTATATATACTGCTGCTATTCCAAATTTAGTTCATAGTTTCTCATTTGAAAATATTTTACTGAATCCTAGTCATTGGAAGACATAGTAGTCAATAAAGCTTTCGCAACCACCATCTCTCGACTATTATGTGGATGGCAAATCAATCTGGCTGCATTGTCTCATCTGCACCACTTGTATAGATCTCTTATTCAAATGATTTGTTCATGCATTCAACCGAGAGACCAAACAAAACTGATAACTTGATATGATGTGGTAACGTTAAGCCAGGCTGTGTTCTTATAAAATCAGAACATTGAGATGAGAGTTTATACTCGATTCAAAAGTGTATCTCTTTAAAATATAATGCAAAAAGCCTTGATGATCTAAAAGCAACGATGTTGCTGTTGTTAACCGTGTAGACATCCAGTGGCATATGGTGTTATGACATCAACAGGCTTTCATTTCCGTCGCATTATACAAGGTGATGTTGCCAGCCATACGTCAAAGCGATTTGTGATCCAACACAAGTTACCAACCAAATCTTGAGAGACCCGTCTGTTCTGTTTTTAAGATGTAACTGATGAGGAGAGGAGTTAAATTATTTCATTATCAAGAATGAAGTAAAAGCAAACGTAACGGCCACGATTGGAATTTGAACAAGACACAACAATCTGTCTATTCGGTGCCAATAACACATTCAAATCAATCAGAGGAGATTTACAATTTATAAAATACCCAGAGAGTATTTTGAATAGATTTCACATCATACAACATAGCAAAGGCACTAAGACAATAGGGGTTACTATGTGTGAAATAATTATAAAAAGAATTATTAATTGGTGGGAACAAAAATAGTAATCAGGAGGACTGTAGATAGCGATTGAAATTGTATTTAAATTTTCGAAGATTAAAATGGGCGGGAAAACAAGGAGACGGAAGAGAGTTCCATAGGCGAGAAATGCGAGAAAATAAATTGTTAGCATAGAATTTAGGGTTACTTCTAACCAACGCAACTGTAAATTGAAGTGGCCTCGACGACAGTCTAGTACAGTGCCTAAAATCAGGAAGTTTACGTTTTATAGCGACGTGCTCAATCAAATAATTACGATGAAAATATTTACAGAAATGACAGAGGGAGGCAACGTTGTGGTGGTTGGAATGTGACTGAAGCCGGGCCGCCAGATCAGAACTAATAATATTGCTGATTATCCTTTAGATTTATCAAGGAGTACACGGTAGGAACACCGGACCAAATATACAGGCATTTTGCATAAGACAACTGTGCTTTAATCGTGTTCCGTACCGGATAAGTTAAAACAAAAATTAATATTTCGGAGGTTGAATTATTAAAAATTGCAATATTCTTTTACGGACTTACATTCTATTGACTCTTATTTTTTTATTCTAACTTCTATTTCAAACAGAATTATAAGATTGGGTACCGTATAAGCTTTCATTTCCCTCGTGTATGAAACATGCTGCTCATGGGCAGTCACGTGAATAATGCATATTCAGAGAAAGCTTTACAAACCAAATAAAAATTTGAAAAGGAACGAAGGAGAAAAAAAATGGTAGGATGTTCTCCCCTTCTTTTGTTGAAACATATTCTTTTAGACATAGCTCTTCGCACGCAAGGTAATACGAACGTAATGTACTTATCACAGAAAAAAATATTGACTCATAAAAGATGCTGTAAGATATACTTATTATGTTTCTTTAAAAGGACAGGTTTTACCGGGAAAATAGTTAATCTTACAGGTTTACGAGTTTTGAGAATATATTCTACATGTTTTGTTTACAATATAAGGTTTTATCCCGTCATAAATCAGTGTCAGTTCCGTATTCTGATCTATGTTTTTTTTGTAATGGGATGAGGTTTGTTGTGTAGAAAGACTTTCTTACCTTTTCTACACTATTACTGAAACATGGATTCGTCCATCCGTCATGAGTAGAACGATTGCGCACCGAACAGGCTCAAAAGTGTGCCGCTCGGGCGTAACGCTTTCAGTCGTAAAAAACGATTGTTTTCTCAGTTCCTGTTCTTATGTGATTAAACGCTTCTTCACTCAATCATTTGATCAAGTGTTTTCCTTAGTAATAAGTCGTCCATTCTAACGTTTCAACAATACATTTCTCGTCTAAGTATGCGTTGTGTTCCATAAAGTGACTTATCTTCTAACATAATAATTTCGGTTAACTTAGATGGCCTTATCTAAGCATCACCGAGAAACAATTTACAGACGGAAATAAATATTCATTTCAGAGATAGCTGCACAATTCCAACATTATATCAAATATGTCATTACAAGATGATATTTTGTTAAATGGTAAAAGACGTAGTTCTTTATATGCATTTTCGACACAGAAAATTCCACGAAATCCTCATCCTCTTCGGTCTTCTAAGGTCTCGTTTGAATACTTTATCACCGAGAAATGAACCCGCGGTCGCCTACACTCTGAATCGCGCCCTAGTTTTCTCTGCGCACCGCGGTGCCCTCCTACTTGTCTCAGCATCGGTTAGGGGCGGGCAGACTTCTCACCGCGACGGTCAAGCATCGGTCCATCGCTCCAGCACAATCCAGACAGTCGACTCGACAGGTGAGTTGTTACACACTCCTTAGTGGATATCAGAGGCGTCACGTGATAAACATTAGCCAGATGTTTGGTTCATCTTACAGCGCCAGTTCTGCTCACCAAATGTGATCCAAATGGCACTCCCTTTTCTTTTCGCTTCCATCTCCAGGAACGTGAACGAAAACCAACAGATGACTCCATGTTCGGGAGTGTTGACCCGTTCCACCTGTTCCACCTTTTCCACCCGTTCCACCTGTTCCACCCGTTCCACCTGTTCCACCTTTTCCACCCGTTCCACCCGTTCCACCCGTTCCACCTGTTCCATCCGTTCCACCTTTTCCACCGGTTCCACCTGTTCCACCCGTTTTGATTTCGAGAGTAATTCTAGGTCGTGAACGAACCCGGCGACACTAATTGTTCTGTGTACATGATGGAACTAAGACAATCCAATGCCAGCTATCCTGAATTAAACTTTTGAAAAAAAAAAGATTACCATTAATACATTTCTGAAAAAATAATTACCAGCAATACGTTTTTGAAAAAATAATATTACTAGCTATAAGTTTTTGAAAAGAATAATATTACCAGCTATACGTTTTTGAAAAAATAATATTACCAGCTATATATTTTTGAGGAAAAAATATTAACAGACACAGATTTTTGACAAATCAAAAATATTACCAGGAAAAAACAAAGTTGTCGGCATTAAATGGCCCATTGAGGTTGATATGCCGTAAAACAAAACAAAACAAAACCAATACTTGTTGGTCATTAAAACGTTATAGTTTGCAAGATTTCTTTCAAGAGACCATCGTAGGATCGTGTTAAATGAAAGATATGAGAGTTTTTGGCTTTCCTTCGACCAAGGGCTACCAAATTGAAATGAAAAATTAATAAAGCGGTCTTCGCAGCCACTGTTCCTCTAAATGTTGCAAAATATTCGACTGGCAATTGCTTATATGTTTAGGAATTTGCAAAGAAATTTCTGTTTATTTTTTCTCTTAAAAGTGACCTTCTCAAGAGGATCAAAGAGGTACATTATATTGAACTAAATTTTGAGAATGATGTTGGATATCTCCTATAATTGACGAGACGCATGACACATGAATTCCTAGGAATTATATCGAAAACATCTCGAGAATTCTAACCAGAAAGGTTTATGGTACGTGAGCCGAAAAGCAATCAGTTGTCATACAAAAATGAACTTCGGGAACTAACAGTAGCTGTTTGTGGAGCCAGCGCTCCTGATTAATTTCTCAGTTGAGATAAATGTGCGCTCAAGTCATTGAGTAGAATAGAAATTTTATATGTTAATATTAGTTTTCTGGTCTTATTTTGCACTCAGTTTCTCATATACAGATTGTTTAGCTTTATATTTGAATAACCTGTTATTGGGTGAGTCCATGACATCCAGATTTTTATTCTTACGTACCATTTACATGGGTTCCTTTTTTATATGATTGCATAAAACAAAAAATAACGCCTAAAAATGAATCTGTCATACATTCAAACATAAATTTTCATTTCCTAGTACACAAACAGATGATCGAAATTCCATCATTTTCAAAGCCTTAATTTTATGTTTATTGTAACCTTTCTTATGTGTTTAAAATGTTGGAATGCCTCTAAACACAAAGATATACGTGTGTGTATATATGTGTGTGTGTGTGCATGTGTGTGTGTGTGTGTGTGTGTGTGTGTGTGTGTGTGTGTGTGTGTGTGTGTGTGTGTGTGTGTGTGTAGACGTGCGTCGATAAATATAATGGATATAGTACTTTATGTTGAAATTTGAAATTATTTGTCTATATTTCTGAGATGAGGTATTTTAGTTATTTACATTGTTGCCATCATCTATATAGTCATATTCACTACGTTTCGGTCGTCGTACTCGCCGGCCTTCTTCGGGTAATTGGAATTTCAAACTAAACCCTTTATTTCGTCCACCGGGGTAGATAGTTCGAGTTTCACGTGGCATGGTCTTCCGTATACCTCAGTTACTCCCTTTAACTGAATTTTCCTCGTTTTTGTTCATCACTGCCGTAGCCTGTCACTCAACACAAAAATCGACACATTTCTGTGCAAAAATAGACTCACACGCGATATAAAAAATTAGAAACTATTTTTATGAACCAATAAACTTCTGAGTTTAGTAAATCTAACTTTTATCTTCCTGTGATCCAATTTTTTTATGAATACCGAAACGTAAAATGATTTCTCAGTCCACAGTATAAAAACGATATTGGAATGTAGACATCACTGATTACACATGTTTCATATAATTATATAAATCTTCTCATATATATAATTTAAAGTAAATTATACAAAACGACAAGAATACGGGTGAAGTAGGTAAAGCAGTCACATACATCTTTTCACTCATACTAACGCAATTCATTTCCTTTGTGCTGTAAAAAAAAAAAACAAAATATATTTTACTTTGCGAGAAATGTTGTACCTTGTTTCTTTCAACTTGAAAGAAAAGAAAGATTATTTTTATGGTAAATAATAAAATTATTTAAATTCGTAGAGTTTTGTTTGGTGATTGTTTCTTTTCTTCGATTTTTGCACACTTTTTTTATCTACACAGATGCAAAGACAGACACAGCACTGCTATCTAAGATGGTTACTGAGGAAAAAATTGGATGCAGGTTAAAATAAACAGGGATATTTAATCAAAGACAAATACAACCGACCAGATGCAGAAACAACGGCAAGATAAACCGAGTCATTGTCAATACGGAAAGAAATGTGTACACACCAGAAATCAAAGGAAATAAAATAATAATAATAATAATAATAATAATAATAATAATAATAATAATAATAATAATAAAAAAGATTCATGCGTAGTGGGGATTAATGATATACATAATAGAATGCCTCATTCATGCGTAGGGAGATTCTGATTTTTAATGTCCTTAATCCCCCTTACGCATGAATTAAACAAAAATAGCTATGGTTACAAATTAAACAAGAAAGTATTCAATCACCTACTCTACAGGCATGATCTCAAACTCTTTGCCAAAGACGACAATACTGTAAAATGTTTCAGTGACGATCTAGGTATGCATTTCGGATTAGATAAATGGGCAAAAGTAATATTCAAGGAAGGTAAAATTACAGAAACGCCCTCGATAGATTTAGATTTTGTCACAAAGATTAGGCAACTGGAACATGAAGAAACCTATAGATACCTAGGAATTAGCGAAAATGATGGAATATACCATACCCAAATGAAGGAGAACTTAACGAAGGAATACTATAGGCGTGTGCGTTTGGTACCGAATACCGAACTGAATTTAAAAAAAAAAGAAATATCAGTCATAAACACCTTGGCTCTCCCTGTGGTGCAATACCGTTTCAACGTACTTAACTGGACCTAAGCTGACATTAAGCGAATGGACGCCAAAACGAGAAAGCTTTTCACCTGCCACCACATGCATCATCCCAATGCTGATGTTGATCGTCTGTATGTATCTAGATCCTAAGGATTAATTCAACAAGAACTATATTCAGTAATAAATGTAGTGAACAAGTTCAAAATGGAATTTCAAGTGGATGAAGAAATGCAAGTAAAGCATAATGCAACGACTAAAGCTACAAAATACTTAAAAAAGAAATCAAAGGCAAATGTAACCGACCAGATGCAAAAACGATGGCAAGATAAACTGCTTCACTGTCAATACAATGCCCGTATCAAACTGATGTAAATAACCCCTGTATCCATCCGTGGCTATGTAGTGCAGGGTTAAAAGCTGAAACCGAAGGTTTTATTCTTTCTGTACAGTACAAATGCTTGCTAACTAGAAATTACCAAGCATAAACACTGAAAATTATGTTAGCCCAAAATTCAGATTCTGTGATAAATTTCCAGAAACAATCGACCATCTTGTATGGGATTGTGCGGTATTGGCACCCACTGAATATAAAACACGGCAAAACACAGTGGGTCAATATATACACTGGAAAATCTGCAACACTTACTGAAAGGAAACTGCAAGAAATGCATTAAAGAAATACAAAAAATGATACCCAGAAGAACAGACCACAACTTACGAAGGGTTTTATCGATGTAAAATATAACGGATTAGTGAAAAATATTTTGATGCCATTTCTGACCTTAGCTTTCTGGTCGGGACACGGAAAAAATGAATTTACACCAGAAACAAAAGGAATAATATAATAATAAAATGGACGCCAAAACGAGAAATCGTCTCAGTTGCCACAGCATGTATCATAAAAATGCTAATGTTGATCGTTTGTATGAGCACAGATCCGAAATTGGGAGAGGATTAGTTCAACTAGAACTGTCTTTCAAAACTTCAATTGGTCTTCAAAGTTTGCTGGAAACTACAAATGACAGGATGATGATCTGTGCCAAAGAACATGAAAGAATTAAATAAAAATATTCAGTTAAATGAAGGCAACAAGTTTAAAAGGTAGTTTCAAATAAGTAAATAATTGCAAGTAAAATATAGTACACTTTCTGCAGTTGCAAAAACCTTTAAAACGAAAGCAAAGGCAAATGCAATTGGATAGAGAAACGATTGGAAGATAAACCTCTTCACGATCAATAATCTACCCTTACCAAACAAGTTGACGTAGACAACTCCGTAACAATCAGTGGCTACGAAGTCCATGTTTAAAAGCTGAAACAGAAAGTTTTATTCTTGCTGCATAGAACCAATATTTTCTAAGTAGAAATTACCAAGCACAAACACTGAAATAATATGTTATCCCAAAATGCAGATTCTGTGATAAATATCCAGAAATAACTGACCATCTTGTATCAGGTTGCTCGTTATTCGCACGCACTGAATATAAAACAAACATAACAGGGTGGAAAATATGTAACCTTTACAGAAAGTAAACTTCAAGAAATTTGTATGAACCCATACCAGACCCGTATACCGAGATAGGACCTGTAACAATTTTACGGGACTTTACAATACACAAATGCAGAACAATCAAATCTAATTGCCCAGTCATCGTGATCAGAGACCGCAAAGACGAAATGTGCCTCCTTATTGACATGGCAGTCCCTGCAGACTGTAATGTAACTTTGAAGATCTTCAAAAAACTATCAAAATACAAGGATCTTGAAATCGAAACCTAAACAATAATGCACATGAGGACATCAACAATATGCCTTTTAGAAATTATGAATTGTACTCACGGAACTTACGAAATGCTTTTTCTATGTAAGACATCTTGATTTCTAAAAGTGTCCATTGCAAAATGTTATAATGCCATTTTTGAACTTAGGTCTGCGGGTGGAACCCGGAAAGAAATCAGTATCCACCAGAAATCGAAGGTAAAAAAATTGTAACAATGATAATAACATTGATGTAATAATGCTTAGCTATAATGGCCCTAATTATGCGAACTCATAAATTAAAAAATATTATTGGCAAAAAGGTATAGGTCTATACGGGGACGACGGTGTATTAAATCTCAGAAATTGCAACGGTAGAACTACAGCAAAATTGTGAAAAGAAATAATAAAACATTAAATACCCTAGGATTTACAATAGTTATAAAATCCAGCCTGAAAATAAGAAAAATTCTTAGATACAATATTTAAATAATACAGAAAACAAACAACAACACTAAATTCCAACCACAACCTTTATGTGTTCAAACAAATTCAAATAACTATAAATAGAAGAATTTCAACAAATTCTATTAGGTTGGTGCAAAAATAATGTCGTTTTCTCACATGAAGTTGAACGTCAAAAAACGACATTATTTTTGCACCAACCTAATAGTAATGTAAAATAATGAATGAAACAAAATAACTTATGAATCAGCACTAAGAAAAAGCGGAGAAAAAAAAAACAGACCAAAAAAACTAGAATACAAAAACGCTAACAATTTACACAAAAAACTACGGGAAAAGAAACATAATTTGGTCCCCTTCTTTACAACAAGAAAATAAAAACAAAAATAGAGAAACTCCGTAGTCGGGAAGCTGGAAGTAACATCAAAATAAGTGAGAAAATTCTACTCAAATTACTTCTCTGTCTTTATTTATGTCTCTCACTCTCTGTTTTTGTCTCTGTCTGTCTGTCTGTCTGTCTGTCTCTCTCTCTCTCTCTCTCTCTCTCTCACTCTCTCTCTCTCTCTCTCTCTCTCTCTATATATATATATATATATATATCTGTTGCGTTGGGTAAATTGTTGCCATTTTATATTTTTAATTTTACAAAACCCCATTTTTTGTTTTTGATATTGTCGACTGTATATACAGTGTCGTAATGTTAGTTGAGCACCGTTTCCGAGAAAAAAGGATCCATGACGCAATTTATTCTGTCAGAAATTATGAAACGGCATATTAAACTACTTGGCACACACACCGAAAGCTCCACTTCAGAGCAATTGGGTGTCAGTATAAAGACAGTGCAGAGGATTCGGATACAGTTGGATAGGTGTAATGGCGATTACGAATGTGTTTGGTGTGATCACTAGTGATGGGGACGTTATGCCTCTATTCATCGTTCCACAGACCTCACTCAACACGGAGGCCAACATTAACTTCTTTGAGGAGGTAGTGATGTCCTGGGTCAAGAGGGTGGAAGCTGGAACTGCACATATAGTAGGGTCAGTTGAAGACCAGAAATTTGGAAACGCTGTATTGTTTCACATTCGCGCCAGAATATCCAATATATATGTTTGGGTGTCAATCTGAGGACAGTGCAGGGGATTCGAAAAGAGTTGGATGAGTCTAATGGTGATTACTAAGGTGTTTGGAGTGATCACTAGGTAGGTAGTGCTACTCTTGGTCAAAGGGTGACTGCTGGAAGACACTATATTTGGCAACAGGGCTTCAGATCCACACAGCGTTCCAAGTAGGACACAAGGAACAACACTATTTAGGAAGGGTTCAGGAATGTTGGATGGTTTTTAGTTTTCTACCTTGTAACACGTATTACCCCGAGAAGATTATTACCATTGGTTGCAGATGAGTATTTTTAGTGTCATTCATCCGGACAACATGTTCAACTCAGTGAAGTTGCATTTGCATTAAAATATCTCTATGATTACAAATTCGTTCTTTCAAAACAAATTAATAATGGATGATTTCTCTTCCAGATTATCGCCAAAGATTGTATAAATCCACCGCTTATGGAAGATAATATGCATATTGAACTTCTACAGGTTACGATGGTAAAATTGTCTACATTTTATATTTTAATTTCGCGTAAGTGCGTTGTTTGTTTATTTTTTTATTTTGTCGACTGCATAGTATAGTAGGGTCAGCTGGGTACTGTTAGTGAGAAAAGAGCACCATGTCTAAATTTTCTCCGCCAGAAATTTGGGAACGCTGTATTGTTTCACATTCACGCTGGAAGGTTCATTACGAACATTTCAGAGTGTTTGGCTGTCAATCTGGGGATAGCGGAGAGGATTTAAAAAGAGTTGGACGAGTCTAATGATGATTACGAAGGTGTTTGGAGTTATCATTGGATAGGTAGTTATCACTAGGAGGTAGTGCTGCCCTAGGTCATGATGGTGGCTGCTGGAAGGCCCAATGCTCGGCAATAGGGCCCTGCGCCATGCCAAAAACCAGGAGGACACATTCTGGGCTGTCAGACAATTTCTGCAACCCCGTCACTCCTTACATCTAACCACCTAATCCCCAGATTCAAACCCCTTTGATTATTATATTTTTTGTGCAGTTGAGCGAGCGACCAACAAAATTCCTTGTAACACTAATGATCATCTGAACGCAAGGATTATGGCAGCATTCACCAACTTAAGGAGAACGTCCAGAATAGATGCAGTCGATTCTGTAGTTCTCAGGAGACCGTGGTTGAGGCTAATGGCGATTTTCTTGAATTTATTTAGTCTTTAGTATTTCAAGATATTTTTGTGTAGTTTTGGTAAATATATCTGTTAAAATGAGATGTCAGCGTTATTTTAATTTTTGCGTAACTTAGAATACAATTCACCCTTCGCTTTCTTTATATGCATGCATATATGTAATGCATACTGAAAATTCTAATACTTACGCTTTTGATCACATTTCGTAAGATTTTCAGGCCAACAAATGTTCATCACCTCCTCATTCACAGAGACACACATACGCACACCTGTGAATTGATACAGATTAATTAAATCTGTGAGAATAATTAAATATATAAGTGTAAAAAACTATTTTCAATTCAACGTTTTTCTATTTATTCACCTTTCGTCCTATTACCGCTCCACCACTGTCTTTTGAACAGATGTATAGGTTCATCCTCTGTTTCTTCTTTTTTTTCCAGTCCCTTCTAAAGTTTTTTCCTTCTCTTTAACTCCAGGTAACTCACTACGTCTTAGTAGCGTAATCGCCATTCATGGGATGAATTGATAAAAAAAAAACAATAAGTGGCTCAATTAGAAATTGTCGAAAACACGATAATACAGATTTATATTTAAGTTTTCAGATTCTATGTTGTTTCGTTTTCATTAGTTGTATAATGAAACCGAAACCAAAATAGAATTCAAAATATGACACATACATAAGCACTAACGTCATTAGTTATACACTCATTTTCTACCAAACCAATGCTAACAATAAACATACATTTGAAAACCCCTATTATTCAATTTCCAACAACTCAGATGAAGCTAAATAAATAGCGAAACAATTTAAATGTATGTTTTCCTATTTATTCCTTATTTAATTAAAAACACACACACATATATATTTGTATCTATTTATATAAATAAGTATATGACTATATAAAAAAAAGTAATTCAAATGTGGTGTGCAAACTGGATATAGCTGCATATTGCGCCGCTAGCTGTCACGAATTGACACTATTCTGAGCCAGTGTGCCACATGTCATGGTTCTGGAAAGATTGTCTTATCTTATATGACCTTTTTTTCTAGTTTTTACAAGCACGTTTAGTGATTTCGACGATGGCTGACAAAAAATACTAAACAGTGTGCGTGATGTTTTTGCATTCTCTCGGGAAAAATACCTGCTGAAAATGCAGTCAGTCTTCGAGAAGCCGTTAAGAAAGAAGTTTCAGGTAAAACGCAAATGTCCAATTAGTTTGCAAGTTTCAACAAGTGTGAAACATCAGCGGAGGAATAAACATGATCCGGTCGACCTTCAACATGCCAAAATGACGTAAATGTTGAAAGATATTTTCGTAACAGACCTTTATGTTGAAGAAAATAGCTTGGGTTTTATGTAAGCAGATGATTTCCAAAGGAAAAGTGCCTTCCCTGTAAAAGAGTAATAAATTGCTGGTAATCTGGAAATATCCACATAGAACAATTTTTGAAATTATTCCAGCTTTGCAAAATATGTTAATATTTTTTAGCTTTAAGAAGAATATCAATATATTAAAAGTGAACATAAATTCAAACTGTAAAATTTATTATTATATTTTCAAATAAAACTTTTATTTAAAGCTGATCTTTCAAGTAAAAACGTAAAAGATTATTTTTTCCCCAAATAGTCCAATATAGTAAGTTTTACTTTTTCGTAAGTTCCACTAGTGTGGGATTTAGAAAGACTAAAAATTCGAATAAATATTTGGCTGTCTAATTGCGTGTAGTGACTATCAAACAATTGACACCAAAAATTAATATTATGTTACTTCGATTCTCACTGCGGATTATATATAGATGAATTGATACCTTGTCATCTGTTTAACGTGATGTTCAGAAAGCTACTTTCTATGCAATGTAAAATGTTTGACTATTGCAATCCCGCTATCCTGCTCTTACAATGGAAGATTCTTAGCAAATACAAGCTTAAAAATATATACAGTGAGGGTAAACAAATATTCGTACACATACAAACTTTTAATTTAATGTATTTCCAACTAATGAATAAATATATTTTCATATAATTAAATGTACATTGAAAACAGAAACAAAATAAATTAATAAATCCTATTCGTCCTTTTTAATGAGTGAGAAATTATTCGTACAATACAAAAAAGAATATATAATCTTCATTTAATACTTTGTAGAATAGCCATTATTCATTTCTACAGAAAGCATCCTCCTCCTGTAGTTCTCAATTAATGATTTGAAAATTTTATTTGGTATTTTCTTCCATTCCTCTTCTCATATAGTCTTCAGATCCGGTATGTTTGTTAGAACTCTCGACTTGATTTGAATTTTCAAATAAATAACGTCACAGATTCTCGATTTGGTTTAAGTCTGGGGACTGACTTGGTAATTTCAGGATATTTACATTATTTTCGGCAAGCCATTTCTTCGTAGATTTTGCAGTGTGCTTAGGATCATTATCTTGTCGGAAGATCCAATTTAGAGACGCAGATTCTTAATGAAAGCAAATCACCCTCCTGTCCTTGGTGAGTAACTATTGGATTTTGTTTATTTTAACGCATTAATTTCCTCGAAGATCTTTCAGAGACCTTCCGTGGAACACCTGTTCTTTGGTTTTCAACAGTTTTGAGTTTTTTATAACTTGAAATGAATAATCTAATGGCAGTAAATGGTATATTCGTGTTGTTTGACATTTTCCTGTAAATTGTACTTTCTTTCCAGAGATTTACAATTAGTTCTTTTGCGAATGTCTCAGTTCTTTACCTCTTATCAGGATGAAAACCTTCTTGCACGAATATCAATTGCAGAATGTTCTGTTTGTAATTTTAGGCTAAAAATACCTAGTGATAACATTATTGAAACATTCAAGAATACTCGACTTGAACAATCTAGAGTATTAATGTAATTTAAAAGTTTTAACACATGAAATTTGCATTATACGTGTACATTCTTTCACTAACTAAAATGAATAAATAGGATTTATTTCTATTAAATCATATTTTTCTCTGCATACTTAGTTATTATGTATCTGTGTACAGTTCATTAATGAAAACAAATCATCCTGCAGTTTTTGGCGAATAACTATTGGATTTTGTTTAATTTAACGCACTAATTTCCTAGATCTTGAAACAAAATTCTGTGGAGCACCTGTTCTACTTTGGTTTTCAACAGTTTTGAAATTTTTTATATCTTGCAATAAATAAACTAATGGTAGTAAATGGAATATTCCTATTGTCTGAGATTTTCCTGTAACTATTACCTTCTTTCCAGAGCTTAACAATCAGTACTTTTTGCGAAATCGTCAATTCTTTACCTCTCGCCATGATGATAACCTTCTTGCAAAAATATCAATTACAGAATGTCCTGTTTGTATTTGTTAGGCTAAAAATCACTTCTGATAACATCACTGGACCATTCTAGAGCACTCGACTAGATTAATGCAGATTATGATAGCAATTGAAAAGTTTTAATATCAGAAATTTGCATTGTACGAATACTTCTGCACCAATTAAATTAGATAAATAGAATTCATTTCTATTAAATCAATTTTTTTCTGTTTTCTATGCATATTTAGTTATTATGCACAGTGTACAGTTAATTATATGAAAAGTATGTTTATGAATTTGTTGGAAAAACATTAAAGTAAAAAATTGTATGTCTACGAATATTTGTTTTCGTTCCACTGTATATGCATTGGATTGATATGTGTACTGATAGCATCTGGGTAAACACTAACGTAAAAGATACTTCACAAAATACCTGGGATATATTTTGTGAATTTTGTTTTCTGGAGCGTAGGCCTTAACACACGGCTGTTATGTCAGTTATGTCAGTAGAGATACCTCCGGAATTTGTTGGATTTTGTGTGTTGAATATAAACACTTAGTTTTGATCTGGTATATGAAAAAATATATGATATTTAAGGATTATAGAAGTTGAAAATTGCTGTGCAAATGTGTAAAAGGAAAGAATTGGTGAGTAGAAAACAAATTCCTCACATGCGCAGCTGCAAATCTCAGGCTTTCAAAAATGTATCTCTGATCAAATAAACTGCTTAACTTTCATGTGACTTAAACTATCAGGAGAAATGCAGCAGTCATGACGATGAGAAAACATTTTTTTTAAATCACCAAGGATTTGTTTTTCCTTTGTTTTAAGCTTTGACAAAGTCAGAAATCTGGAAGTAGCAATTATCAGTCTATTTGATATTTAAGAAAATGGGAGGTCAAGCCATAGTAAAATGAATTTACAATAAATAATTTTTAATGGCGGGTACTATTCAGCACGTCCACGTCGTTAACGAAAGTGACACAAAATCGAAGTTTAAAATGGGTTTAATCGATATATATATATATATATATATATATATATATATATATATATATATATATATATATATATATATATATATATATTGTATACACATTCCATCATCATGGTTGATTATGAACATCTAGGAAAGTGACGTATGGTGCCATCCCCGACAAACATTCTCGGCTGACATCAATTGGAAAGGCTATATTGAATCCATAGATCTGCTACTAAGAATGTTGTTTTACTGTGACGTGCTAGAAAACAAATTATCTCCATAAACTATCTTACATATTTCTGTCACCTATGATCCGGTGCTCCTGCTATATATTTAGAGATTATTGATAAAATCCAAAGAAGAATCAACAATGTAATTGGTCTCGGCCTGGCGTCTCGGCTTCAGTCGCTTTCTCACCGCCATAATGTAGCTTTCCTGTCCCTTTTCTATAAATACTTTCATGGTAATTTTTTGGTTGAACTCTTCCCAATAAAAAACTAGGCTTTATGAATTTCAGCAGAGTGCTAGATTATTAAGAGGTTCTCGTCAACTTAAAGTTGAATTCGCTAGATGTAAATGCAAGTTCTATGCTAATAGTTTATATTCTAGCACTTGTCCCTTGTTGAAATTTATTTCGGCTACATGGTATTCAACCAACTTTAATTTATAAATTGTAAAGGCAGTGTCATTCATTACCTTCATTTATATTGTTCTTATTCCTTAATAATTTTTCTCTGTTTTCACACTCACTACCCGCATGAGGTGAAATTCTAAACAATATATATATATATATATATATATATATATATATATATATATATATATATATATATATATATATATATATATGTACACAAACAGGTTGATAGATAGATAGATAGATAGATAGATAATATTAGTGGTCAATATAAATACATATATATATATATATATATATATATATATATATATATATATATATGAATTGGATCGTGATTACGATTCCAATGTAATAAATTATAATCATGGAATATTAGTGTTTGAGCCTTTTTTTATTATTTTATATATATATATATATATATATATATATATATATATATATATATATATATATATATATATATATTACAATGAATCATTCATACAGAAAACAGATATAGAAGTTAATGATAAAAATGGCGAGAATACATCTTCGCAAACAATTTACTAAACGACATTAACCCCGAACCTGTAAATGAATGTTATGGTCCCTGTTTATAAATTTCAGTTGAATAAGGTCTTTTTTTATATATTTACGAGCTTTCATCTGTTCCTACAGATATCATCAGGTAAGAAAATATTTGTTGTTTTATAATTCCAGGTAATAACAGGACATCGAAAGAGTAGTTTATAGTCCGAAATTTGTTCTTAGAAATGTGATATTGTTACTGGTACGAGATTTCTTTGAGCGTGCGTACGCAACCTATAAAATACACACACACACACACACACACACACACACATATATATATATGTATATATATATATATATATGTATATATATATATATACCATTGGGCAAATTAATTAAAGCAAAACGAATAATTGCGTTATGATTTAATTTTTTCGTATTTTTCCAATGAAACTTGACCGAGTGCACATGTTAGTCCTTCGTATATCCATCCCATGAGGTCTTTCCTTGTAGATTGACCACAGAGACTCGATTGGATTTAAATCGGGAGAGTTTCCGAGCTAGTCGATAATCCTTTGATTCGCTCACTAGCAACATTGCCATAGTGTTCGTGCAGCGTTACAATTTTCGTACGCTTACAAATAATTTTCGTAACGTCCATCGCAAACAATGGACGTAAGACAAATAATGGGCAGTCGAGACAATAGTGTCTGAGCGTGTGAAAATCTGATGCAATGACGGATGATGAAATATTTTTCAAAGCCAAATAAATTTTATCATACACCCCGAGAACAGATTCATATTACTGCACACCACTGCAAATGACCTTATCTGAAGAAAAAACATAAATCGATTGCACCGTCACTCCAGTAAGAAAAGCGGTTGTTTCAAGTAATTTGCATATATATATATATATATATATATATATATATATATATATATATATATATATATATATAGAGAGAGAGAGAGAGAGAGAGAGAGAGAGAGAGAAAAAGAAATATAGAGAGAGGGAGATATATATTTGTGTGTGTGTCTGTGTGATGTGATAGACTTACCCATTGTTTTCCAGGTATAGTTGTTCAACCGCATGTTCCCATCGTGATGTCCTATTTGTTATTGTGCCTCCGATAATTTCTAAGTCCGGCTTCAAATCCACACATCATTCCAAGTATGGCACAAGAATCAACTCTCTTTAGGAATGCTTCAGGAATGTTGGATCGGGTTTTAGTTTTCTACCTTGTCATACGTATTCGCCCGAGAAGCCTAATAATATTGGTTGCAGATGAGTATTTTTGGTGTCATCTATCCGTACATCATGTACAACTCAGTGAAGTTGCATTTGCATTTAAATATCTCTATGATTACAAATTTGTTCTTTCAAAGCAGATTAATAGTGGATGATTTATCTTCCAGATTATCACCAAAGATTGATTAAATTCACCGCTTATGTAAGATAATATGCATATTGAACGTTTAACTTCTCCAGGAATGATGGTGAAATTGTCTACATTTTATATTTTAATATCGCGCATGCGCGTTGTTTGTTTTTATTTTGTCGACTTCATAGTATAGTATGTTCAGTTGGGTATTGTCTGTGAAAAAAAGGGCACCAAAAAAGGGCAATTTACTCCGCAAGAAATTTTGGAACGCTGTATTGCGTCGCGTTCGCGCCGGTAGATTCAGTACAAACATTTCATTATTCGGACTATTGTCCTCATCTTTCTAGCCATGTTTATTACAACATTTCGGCCGTTGTACGCGCCAGCGTTCTTCAGGTTGTTGAAATGCCGACGGTAATAAACGTGGCGACAAAGATGAGGACAATAATGTACATCTCAGAAATATAGACAGATACTGGAACATTTAATAGTTTTGACTGTCAATCTAAGAATAGTAGAGACCATTCGGAAAGAGTTGGACGAGTCTAATGGTGATTACGAAGGTGTTTGGAGTTATCATTGGATAAGTAGTTATAACTAGGAGGTAATATTGCTCTGTGTCAAGATGATGGCTGCTGGAAGACAATATATCTGACAAAAGAACTCTGCCATATGCCAAAAAAAGCAGGAGAACACTGCCATTCCTCACAGACAATATTTGCGACCCCATCACCCATTACATCTTGGCCACATAACTCCCCAGACTGCAACCCCTTTGATCATTATGTGTGTGGCACAGTTGAGCAAGAAACCAATCAAACTTCTTGTAACACGAAACATGGCATGAAGGTAAGAACTATGGCAACATTTCACCATTTTAAACAATAAAACCGTCCAGAAGTGTTGCAGGAGATTTCGAAGTTTTCCAGAAGCCATTGTTGTAGCTATTGGCGATTTTATTAAAGAAAATTACTCTTTAGTATTTCAAGATATTTCTGTATGATTTTGGTAAATATATCTGTCTTTTTTGCGTCATTTAGACGACCCTTTATCCATCTCACTCTGTATTATAATAGTATTATTATTTTCTTTTTTTTTTGTAAGCATTCACCCCAAGCAAGGCGGGAAGCCACTAGCACGCAAGGGGTTACAAAAGTTTGGAGCGAGAGCAGATAGGAGTGATAGAGGAAAGGATGTAGAGAAGGTTAATGGATAGATCAAGGCAACTGGAGATGTCGATTGACATTACATTTGAATAGTTGGATATTATATTTGTCAGGGAAACAGGAATAAGGAAGGGATTTCCACAGGCAAGATGTGCGATACATGAAGCTATTGGAGTAGAAGAGATGTCTACATCTAACAGTTTCAACGGTGAAGGGGTGGGAATGGGATGCCAGCCTCGTAGGATGCTTGAATCCATAGAGTCTGGGAACCAGCGAAAGCAGCTTATCGGAGCAATTACTGTGAAAGTATTTGTAAAAATGACAGCGAGAGTGAACGGCGCGTCTGTGAGAGAGCGACTGCAGACGAGATGCCAGATCAGAGCCAATTACATTGCATATCCGTCTCTGGATCTTATCAAGAACCCCGAGGCAAATAGAAGGGGCTCCAGACCATATATGGCAGCAATACTCCATGGAAGGGTGAATGGTTGATTTGTAGATTTCAAGGATCGATTCCGGGGAGAACAAATTAACAAGATACATATGTATACGTATGTGTGAAATATGTAGGTATACAATCAAGCACAGGTAGACTGATATATAGATAAAAAATATACATATATATACGAGAACAACTGCACTGATATAAAATAAGTTGATCAGAACATTACACTGTTATACTCTTAATCTATCAAGCTAAATGTGGTTTTAGAGACAGACGTTATTATTTTATGCAATTTCTTCCAAATCGTGGGTGAACATGGCTGTCCATAACTTTTTATATTTTTTTATTTAATTTTTCCTGCTTATTATTTAATTTTTGCCCCCTTATTGTAACTCGCTGTCTCTGTTTTCAAATCAATTACAGAAGCTCATTAGGTATGTTATTAGTTGTTGCACTCTTCCCCTACCTATATCCTGCTCGTTTCAACGTCTAGTCTTCTTTCCTCGTGATGTGGATCAGAAATATAATCTCTCCCCTTCTGGTCATTTGCACAAGTATACTATTTGTTCACTTTTATTTTAACAATTCTTCGGTGCTCAGAAGAACAGACCATTGTAATATTCAGCAAGATTTTCTAGAACATCTGTCTTGCCACGAGTCTCCATTTGTGAGTAAAATTGCTTTCATTTAAACTTATTTTGTTTTACTGCATATCAACCTCAATGCGTTCTTTAATGCCGACAAGATTTAGATTTAGATTTAGCATAGATTCGTTTGTTTGCTTAGCGGCAAATCAACACCTTATGGGTCATTTAAAGCCCAAATATAATTTTCTTGGCAGCATTAGTAATTTCCTTTAAAAAAAGTGGTATTTTTTACAAAATATATAGCTGTTAATTTTTTTCGTTTCAAATATTTATTGCTGGCAACATATATATATATTTAAATGTATTGCTTTTATTTTTAATATAAAAATCTATTTCTATTTTTTCATAATGTTTTGACCCTAGTTTGGGGGGGGTCATACCGTAATTCCTCATGTATAATACGCATTCACCCATAATACGCACCCCGAAAATTGTGCTGAAAATGTGGGAAAATGCTTCTACTCATGCATAATATGCATCCCTTGTTTGGTAATCAAACCCCATAAATTTACCTCACCAAATGCATTACGGCCAGTATTTCCTAATCTTATTAAAAATGGCTTTAAAAATAGAATGATATTATTCTAATTTATTTTTATGATAATTTTTATTTTATTTTACATTTGTAAGTATTATTAGGTACATATGATTGTATTTGATATCCTTTTGGGGTCGCAATCGCTGAATGTTAATGTCGAATCATTGTGCGTTTTTGGTGAGTAGTCATTTCGCAACTGAAATCGGCCTATGAAACTATATTTTTATAAATATATGTTTATTGTTGTGCATAATACGTACTCTTAATTTTGCTTATAATTCTTTAAAAATGCTAATTATACAAAGGTAATTAGGGCAATTGCACATATCTAGGGCCCTAAGAGATACTGCCAGCCTGGATCAGGATGGAGATGGGATCAACAGTAATTAAGAGGTGGTTCCACGATCCTTAAAACCGTCCGATCAGAGACCTTGCTGCCGGATGTAGTTTATCGTCATATCTAGGACGAGAGGCAATTGTAGATCTCTCAATTAGATATAGAAGGATTGATATTAAAGAGCATCCACACACGCTTATCTCTGTTCCCGATGAAATCTTCCTGTTTCATAATACTTTCTTTATCATTTGGAAGGACTTTTACCCGGTTCCAACGCGTTTTCAATTATCGAATATTCACACATACACACACAAAACACACACACACACACACACACACACACACACACACACATATATATGTATATTCTATATATATTATTATTTTCTATGCGCAGTACTTATTGGAAAGTTCTCAATATCAGTGATAGAGCTAACACATTCAGTTGTATTGATATGAGTTTGCGACCTTGGGTTTCACGCTTTTGCGATTATATAATCTTTTCACCTCAAAGCATAGCGGGAATGCAACTATTAGACCGGGGCTTACAGAGAAGGAAAGCGAAAGAGAAGACTGAGAAGTGAGAGCATTGTGGAAAGGACAAAAGATGAGGATTCCAGAAGGCAGATGGCGCTTGATGCTGCATTGATTTTTTGAAGATTTTAGTTATCAGGGAATGAAGTAAACGGAAGTGAGTTTAACCGGTGGGAAGTCCGAGAAAAGAAACAGTTGCAATAGAAGTGGAAAATTACCTATTTCAACAGTAAAAAGTTTGGGACCTAGAATCCAAACATAGTAGCAGGCTTAAATTTATTGTAGGCAAGGCACCAGGGAAAAAAAAGATAATCGGAGCGGTTGCCATGCAAACATTTGGAGAAAAGACAGAGAGAAGGCACGGCGAGAAAGAGACTGAAGTTGAGATGCCATGTCACGATCGATTAAATTGCATATATTTCTTTGGATAAAAATGTCTACGCATGCGTTATTTACCGCTTACAATTCGTAGCTCGTGTTGACCAAATTGTTAATGCACATTCACGCTGTCATTTTACAATTGATGGTTAAATATTCCTTCTGACTGGCATGTATTCTGTTCTCTAAATTTAACTGCAATCTTCCGCATGTTTCAGCCTTTATTACAGCGTCATTAGAGTATCAGATGATCAGGTTTCAAAGATCGCCTCAATGAAAAGTTTAGATACATCCGGTGACAAGACGTCTCTTACACATTTTTCCTTTTTTGTTCCGTGGACTTGCATAATTTCTCTTCTTTTTTTTTATGAAGGCTGTTAGTTACCAGTAAATTTCCTCCATTATTCTAATATCTTTTCCGAATTAATCAAGTTTATCCAACAGTTCGATAATGGTGCCATATTTGAAAAATGGAATTTTATATTAAATTTGTCTGGAAAATTTAAAACGTTAATCATTTTCAAAAACGATGAAATATTTAAGCGTTATTTTCTACATCATTCATATTAATAAATTATGACTTTTGAAAATAGTATTAAATAAATTTAACCAAAAATAGCAACTCTGTCAGAAGATATATATATATATATATATATATATATATATATATATATATAACAGTATTTTTTGGGGGGGGGGGTGCTATAAAATTGTTTCTTGCTGTAAAGAATACATATGCTCTGTTATAATAAATACATCGAACTCTCTGTGGATCAGTTTTAATAATTAATGTTCCTAGGATCCACCCGGATTATATAACAACGGATCCATTACCTTTACTATATATATATATATATATATATATATATATATATATATATATATATATATATATATATGTATGTATGTATGTATGTATGTATAAATATATATATATATATATATATATATAGATATAAATAGATAGATAGATAGATAGATAGATAGACAGATAGATAGATAGATGTGTGTATGTGTGTGTATGTGTTGTTTGTAGCTGGCCACTTGTATTCGAGGATACCCGTCTTCTAGGGGGCTAAACAACCGTATTTCAGACGCATTTGTGTTTATTTAACACCCACATACTGCAAATGTGCTGAGCAATTATTAGTTACAGTTTCCGGGAAAGAGAGTGTTATCCGGCATGATCAACAATTTGAAAAAGGCCAGCTCGCTCAAGCCCTCAGACAAGATGACTTGTGACATCGTGCCAGAAATGCTATCGACAGTCCCCACGGGTTTTTTCTACCCAATTCCAGTCACAAGGCTTGGGTTAAACCGTGGTATGGTTTTCAGGTACTTTCCAAAGGTGCTGCACGCTGAAATCGAAGTCTCCTTCCTGACAAATGCCAACGTCCTAACCACTCAGCCATGTGCACATATATATATATATATATATATATATATATATATATATATATATATATATATATATATATATATATATATATATATATATATATATATATATATAAAATACCTTATATTGATTGCATAACTCGGAGTTTTATACCTTCTCCATTCGTCATAATTAATTTCATAGAAAAACAATTTGAACATAATATTTGACATACAACTTCAGATTGAATGGGAGTATATTTTTAATCGTTATCACTCCAAGTAAAGCAATACAGCCACTAAGACGCAAGTGGTTGCAGGATGAGGATGGATTAGGAATGGAAATATTAGTAATGAGTTGGAAAATATAAAAGAGTAATCAGGTGGACAATAGTTAGCGAATGACATTGCATTTAATTGTTTTATACACCCAGGTCTTTTGCTCATATGTCTTTATTTTTATTGGACATTAAAATTATTGGCCTAAAATTAGTCGTTACATTTTTATTTCAGTTAATATAAGTCAAACACTTTTTAGATATTTTTCGTTCTCTCTTACTTTTCCTTATGTCAAACCAAATTCTATGGATTTGTGAATGATTCAAAGAGTAGTTCTGTTTACGAACTCGAAACGCAGAAGCGGCCATCACCGACTATGGTGCGTCAATTTCATAAAAGAACTTTAACTATATTATGTTAAAATAGCAAAAATAAATTCAAACAGGATTTATTTTCGTAATGTTCAGCTAGAAATAATTTTGCCACCCACATGAGTTTGTCTGTAAAGAGTTTTATTTCTTGCTATTTCCCCAGATGACCTAAAAAAACTGCAACTCTAGAGCAACGAGTGAAAATCATATTTATTTACATAAGTATGTCAGAGTACTTACCATAACAAGCATAAATTATCCTTCTTTCTAAATATTTTTTTAAAATCGAAATTAATTTATTGAAACAAAACAAGTTCAGTTGACCAGTGATGACAATTCCAGAACAAAGTAACTATAATCAATTTTTTTCTATCCTCTGTCAGCCGCAATGATGGAGAAACCATTACCTCGAACCATCGCCAGTGAGACACGCTGCAAGAGCCACTCCGTTTCGCGAGGCTCGTCCCTTAATCAAGACGCAATCGCGCCAATCCTCCGAAGGGATACCATCGAACGAGGGCCAATAACACAGAAGTCTCCACTGCCACAGGAGTAAAAAATCTATCAGCAAAAGAAGAATATTTAATTAAATCAACTAGACACGATCTTTGATACAGTATTACTTTAATGAATATACTCTGTTTTCTTACATACAATGTCCCGTCAGGACGAAGACAATCATATCTTTATTATTTATCTGCATTTATTGACAAAACAGACAATAATTTTTCTTTTTTCATGAAAATAGGTTTTTCAAGTCTAGTAGCTATTATCGTCCTTTCCAGTATTGGCAGGGTCAGGGAGTTATTGACTCTTACAGAATATGATAAAAAAATATTTGAATAATGGTTTTTGAACAAGAATCAAAATGACAGAAGATGACGATTGATACTGCATTTAAATTTTCGAAAATATGAGATGCCTAGGGAGTAAGAAGCCGAAAGAGATTTCCACAAGCGAGAAGTACGATAGAAGAAACTGTTAGCATAGAACTTGCGGTTACATCTAGCCATCTGAACTGTAAAATGATGACACTTTGCTGCTAATCTAGTACTGTGTTTATAGTCATATAGTGTACGAGATTTAGCGGAATGTTCATCAGAACAATTACCATAAAATTATTTATAGAACAATTGCCGGGAAAGTGTTTATAGAAAAGGTACAGGAAAGATACGTGACAGTGGTGGAAAAGTGACTGAACAGGAAATGCCAGGTCAGGACTAATAACATTCTTGATTCTTCTTTGGATTTTATCAAGAATCTCTAAATATATACCAGGAGTAGCAGACCAGATGTGGCAGCAATATTCAAATATGTGTTTTAATTTTGTTTCCGTCATACTATAGCCCTATTCTACAAGATTCATTCAAAGTCAGTTTTGACTATTGATATGAGAAAATAATTGTATACAGCTGAAACAAAGAGAATTCTGAACGGGTTTGGCGCCTTTCATGACATTCATATAAAAGTCTCGATCTGCTGAGGCTAGTTAAGAATATGACTCGAGTTTTTAGATTGATGTTTTGGTTCTGTGGCAATTGGCGGTATTTGGCAAAACTACCTCTAGCGCAGCGTATTTTTTGTTCAATGTTCTTTAAATTTATATTGTAGGAATATTCTTTAGAAAAGATAATGGTTTAATTTCATTCTACTTTCTGTCTGAATTCTGCAATGAGGAATTATCTTTACGCCTTTTACATTCGAAATATAGTTTCCGTCTTTGTTATTTTTATCATAAAACTTCGGCATTTGAGACCACCGGCTATTATTATCAGGTGTATATCGATCCGGGTAAGCAAAAGGAAATTCAGAACTGAAACCTTTATTACATTGTGATAATAAAAAAGATGAGGAAAATAGAACATGCGTGAATAATGTAAATAGTTTTATTGTATTTTCTTCAGTTTATTGAATTCCAGAAACATCCCGATGAAACACCGATTACATTTACCAAATTTAAGCAACCTCGCGTTTTGTGTGTCCTTAGATGGGTGGTTGGGAATAACAGGTGCTGTAAACTTTGATGTGTGCCTGATGTAATTTTCGATGGCTTCGTTACATTTACTTATGTGCAAATACCGTTGCGAACGATACGGATCCACCTCTATTCCTCCACCTATGGGTTAATTGGTAATAGTTTCATCAATAAGCCATTATTATCTCAAAAGGATATTTTTTAAGCATTCAACCCCAAGCAAGGCGGGAAGCCACTAGCACGCAAGGGGTTACAGAGTTGGAGCGAGAACAAAAAAGGGTGATAGAGGAAAGCATGAATAGACGGTTAGGGGATAGATCAGGGCATCTGGAGACGTCGGTTGACGTTACATTTGAATAATTTTAGATTATAGCTATCAGAAAAACAAGAAATGGGGAGTGAGTTCCACAGGCGAGAAGTGCGAGACATGAAGCTATTGGAGTAGAAGAGACGGCTACATTTAACAGTTTCAACAATGATACAGCGTGAGCGTGATCCCAGCCTAGTTAAACGCTTAAATTCATGAAGTCTGGGAAACAGTGAAAGCAGCTTATCGGAGCAGTTAGCGTAAAAAAGAAAGAGGGATGCAACAGCACGTCTGTGAGAGGGCGGCTGCAGACGAGTTGCCAGTTCAGGGCCAATTACATTGCATATCCGTCTTTGGATTGTCTAGGACCTTGAGACAATTAGAAGGGGCTCCAGGCAATATAGGGCAGCAATACTCCACACGAGAGCGAATGGTTGATTTGTAGATTTGAAGGATCGAATCCGGCGAGAAAAAATTTCCTGGCACCGAACAGGGAGCCATCTTTCCTAGCGGTGGACGAAGCTATTGACTCAATGTTTTTGTTCCATCTCAGGTCAGCAATCAATGTGAGACCGAGTAGTCAAAAATATATGCTCTCGTGGAGTTGAGCGTCAGACATTCTAATGGGGGTGGGCAGTGATGGTTCTCTCTGGTGAGTAATAGAGAGCAGTTTTGTTTTTGAGGCATTAAAGTTAACCAGCCAATTCCTGCCCCAGTCCATAACCGAGTGGAGGTACTTTTCAAGACAAACGGCCAGTTTAGTTTTATTGGCGACACTAGATTTCTTTTTGAGGCAGGTGTAAATAGTAGTGTCGTCCTCATAGATGCCTACTTGGGAAACTATAACATCAGGAAGATCGTTAATGAAGATAAGAAACTGAGTAGGGCCTAGGATAGAGCCTTGGGGAACACCTGCGTTCGTGGGATAGGAGTTGATAATCTAAAGATATGTTCTGGATTTAAATAACCGGCAAATGTTTGATAAGCAGTAGAATACGAATCAATCAATCTTCTCTGAGAAATGTATCAGAAGAGAAAAGGAGTTATTAAATAGAACAGATGAATAGTACAGAAAAAAAATCATCATTGTTTTTCAAGCTCGTTATCGAAAAATCACTGATTCCGGTTTAAGTTATTAGCTTCTTCCCCACGAAAACACACACGCAACCACACCCACCCCGCTATGACAGCCACACGCACAGAATAAAGAGTTTCCATAATGTTGTTAAACTATTGATATTAGCTAAGCTTAACCTATCAGCTCACACAACTACAAATACGAGTCACAGAGTAAGAACTGGACCGTTGTGAGATCGATAAGGCGTGTTTTTGTTGTTCATTGGAATAGTTCAGTCTGAAATGATGCTGACTCAGAGTGGATTACATTCTCTACATCAGGGAATTGAGCTATGGGATGGGTTTATGCATATGTGTGTGACAGTATTCACCCAATTCATGGCATTTACTTTGCATATTCAACAATAAAAAATCACTTTCAAAAGGGAATTCAGCCAAACATTTCTGTTTCCTTCGTATTTGCTGCCAGTATCAGGTTAGGAGAGAAAACCTATGAGTTCTATGAGAAGGTGATGTCTGAGAAGACGAAAGACAGCTCTGGAAATCATTGTTAAATAAATATCGCCGATATTTTCTTAAAGCATTTAAATACTTAATATTGAATTTCTCATAGACGCACCGGGACTATTATTTCTTCTGTGAGAAAAACCTAATTGGGATATTCTCATTTCAGCCACCAGTTTTTTAAATATTCCTAAAATTTCTCCCAAACCCTTAAGTTAGTATGTGAGAATTCTTTTGTTTATTGAAAATTGTTTTACAAATTAGCAATTTAAATAAACTTCAAGGCACCCGTTTTATTCCAAACATTTCATCAGTTTAAAAACAGGAGTACGAATAAAAAAATGAACAGATTATACATTCTCATCGTAAGAAAAAATTAAAAAAAAAAACATGCAAGAGAATAAAATAAAGAAAAAGTTTGTGTGGCAGATAGAAATATAATAATTACATTTTCCATTCAACTGGTTTCCTTTACGGTACTATTTTTCTTAACTGCTACCTTTCCACTTTCACAATTTTATTTCATTTCTCGTCTTATGCGTCACTTTTCTAAATATTAGGTGGATTTCTAAGCCATAAAACAACTAATTCCTACACGAAGGAGAACGGTATTAGGCTCATACTACACATTAATCTCAGCATTTAATCACACCCCCACAGTAGTAGGATTTGACAAAAAGTCGGTTTAATTTCAGTTGGCTATAAGCGTACTCATTTGGCAAAGAGGAAAAGTGTTCACTTCTTGTGACCACTGCCACACTGCTGTCAGTAGTCACCAAAACTTTTGGAATCCCCGGAACCAGAAGTCCCTAATAAGAGGAGGGGAGGATAACAGATTCAGCACATTGACCACAGCCCAACTTTCTGTAAAACGCAGTGGGTATCTACTGACCTCCTCACGGTAGTAAAATGTTACGGAATGTCTGTTTAATTTGGGCGTGGCGTAGCTGTACAGATAAGACACGGATACACATTGCTTAGTCCCGCGACCACTATCACGCTGGCGTTAGTATCCTACAATCTTTCTTCTTTATTGAAATAAAAGATCTGCTGTCGCACGGTTGGTATACCAAGTGTCAGGCATTCCTCACAAGCTTAAGAGGGAATAAGAACAGAGGGTACACTTCTATACAATCCAGAAAACCGAGAAGATGCGGTATAACCATAGCCTAAAATACGTAACAATCGACCAAACAAACAGAATATTTTTTCAGAATTTCTGGGATGAGGAGTTAATATTTTCACTAATTATATTCGGACTATTGTCTTATGTTGTTGTTTTTATCACAACGATTCGGCCGTTGTGCTCGCCGGCCTTCCTCAGGTATATATATATCAGTCTGAGTAGCCTACAGATAATACCGAATTAAACCCATTATTTCATCTATGGGAGTAGCCAGTTCTCGTTCCAATGCTCATGACTAGAGGCACCGTCTAGTTCTCCCTTTTAAAAAAGAAGAACTAAACGTCTGTCCACGTAGATTTAATAAAGGGTTTAGTTCAGAATTCCCTGTAGGTTACTCTGATCGATATACACCCGTGGAAGGTTGGAGGAAACAACGGTCAAAACATTGGGATGAAAACAACGAAGATGAGGACAATAGTACGAACATAAATAGTGTAAAAGAGAATAATATTATTGCAAATCAGAATAGTAATATATTAGCAATGTAGTGACAAAATGAAAAAAATGATGTGTGAAGCCTTTCGTCCTTTAGGACTCCATCACACTGATATCATATTTTTATTGATATAAAAGAATGGTAATGAATGCGGAATAATAAATAAAATAAATACATGCTGTCTCAAGTATGCACAGCAGGACAAAATGTGGACCAATCAAAAGGCTCTTAAATATCAGACGAAGGAGCACTGATAATAGAAAATAGAAAAGAAATACTCCAAAGCTCGAGCTAATACGTAAAAGAACTTTTTTATAGTGCGAGAAAGAAACATATGCTGGAGAATACAGAAGCTCCAAAAATCCTAAAAGATGAAGTAAGATCAACACTGGAGAAGATGAACAGGACAAAGAAGCAGAGGCTGATGGGATCGTAACAGAAATAATCTCAGCCTTAGACGATTTCAGCATCGACAAGATCAGAGAAGTAATAAACGAAATATATAACAGCGGCCACATACCAGAGGACAACAATAAATCCAACTACGCAACATTGCCTAGACACAAGGTGCAAACGAATGCGAACTCTGTCGGACATCCATGAGCCACTTAAACAAATGAGGCAAGTCCCGATGAATATGGCGCGAAGCAGAATTGGATCGAAATTTGTACAAGAACAATACGGCTTTGTCAAGGAGAGTTGAACAAGTAATGCGATATTCATAATCATAATAATATTAGATGAAGATATACAATATCAGAATCATGTACACGTTTATCTTATAGATTAAGGCAAAACCATTCAATCAATGTACGGCACAAGGATCTGTTTGAACTGCTAGGAATATTAAATCTATTTGGAAAGTATTTTACCATAATCTAGAACATATACGGGGTGTAAATCCTATATATTGATAGAAAATAATTTGAGTAGCTATGCTAAATTGAAAGGGACGTGACTCAAGGATGCGTATTCTCCCCAGATTTATTCAAACTCTACAACGACGCTACCCTAAGCGAATTTATTATCGTTGGGTGTAATCTTAACATTATAAGAGACACAGACTACACTGTGTTGATGGTCGACTCGAAAAAAAACTTAGGACACCTTAGACAGCGTGGTGGACGAAAGTGAGAAAAAAGGACTAATCATTAACTTCAAATAAGTATGGTCACCAGCAAGTGAAAATCACAGGTGCGAATTACGATTGGAGATATGAACATCCAGCAGGTGTTCAAGTATCTGGGAAGCGTTTTAACAGAGAATTGAAAATGCGACACGGAGATTCGAACACGCGTTGGACTAGTGAATGAACATTTCAAAAGCTATGAAAGACGCTGATAACCGGAAGAGTTTTCGTGTGAAGCAAAGAAAACAGTGTTGGATTGCTGTGCAATATCTATCCTGTATGGACGAGGAAAAAGCCAGAAGCAGCAGAAATGTAATTCTACAGAAGGATATTGAGAATCCCATTGTAAACAACGAAATCTTAAAGAAAAGGGCACGGCAGCAGCAACACTTTCAATCAGAATCAAGAAAAGACAGCTGAATCTGCTAGAACACATAAGGAAGGAGGTCATGGAAACATTAATCTTCACGAGACATCGCGAAGGCAAGTGATATAGTAGAAGACAGCGAGCCACTTATCTGGCGAGCTTTTGTGAATGGACACAGGAAGAGAGGCCTTAGCAAAGGGAGAAAAAGTGCTAACCGTCACACATGATTGAAAGTTGTGCACAGCCATAATCGCTTTCTCTTCTGAAGAGTCGCGGCACACAAAACAAGTATCTATGCTGTCTGAGATGAGATACTATGATCACTTACATTGTTTACATTATTCGGACTGTTATCCTCATCTTCATTGCCATTGTTCTAGTTCTTCATTTTTCTAGTTCCACGTGCCACGGCTCTTCCGGATGCATCAGTTATTTCCCTTTAACTCAAATCTCCAAGTTTGGTTCAACACTGCTGTCGTCTGGTATTGAACTCACAACTCTTTGATTTCAGTCACTGTATCTAACCAATAGCAGTGGTGAATAAAACTTGGAGAATCGCGTTAAAGGAAAATAACTGAGACAAATGGAAGAGGCATGGCACGTGGAACTAGAAATATCTACCCCCCGGTGAAAAAAAAATAATAGGTTCGGTTCGAAATTCCAATCACCTGAAGAAGCCCGGAGGGTACAACGGCCGAAACGTTGTGAATATGTCAGTGAAGATGAGGATAACTGTCCGAATAATGTTAACAGTATAAGGAAGTGTATATGCGTAGGGGAATATAAAAGTGCAAACGTTTGTTATAACTATGTGCAGATAGTAAATGTTGTAGATGTGTCTGAGTATATAGTCTAGAAAGTTCCCTTTAGTTTCTTTTTTCCATCACTTATTAACTATCACACATTGCGATAAAAGTAGATCTGTCAAGAAAGGTGAAGTATCGTAAGAACCGAGACGCCTATATACTGTGAATGATCTATGAAATGATTGTATGTATGGTTATGTATCGATTGGGAGATCTCTGTCAAAATCCCTATTCATTTTTCTACATAAATGTAAATCTCGAAAAAGGGTAAAGAGTTTTGTGTCATGGGAAGCCGATTCACTTTAGAGCAATTTCAGAAAGAGCACACTGGTCATCTTAATCCTTTCCCTCTAAATTTATTAAATAAAAATTAAGTCAATATATGTTTTAACCAAATGTACCTTCAGAGAAGGAATTCTAAACTTTCAAATCCAATATTGAGTCGATTGTTGTGCGTGGCGGTGTATTGCTCGGAATGAAAAATTGGAGATCCCGGTTCGAATTCTACTTAAGTTTGTCTATTTGACATCTGGGTTTTCAAAATACTAATTATCTTTATGTAAGGTTTTCTAATTATCTTTATGTGATGTCTTGTAACTATAACGTTATTTTTTTTAAATTTTTAAAATAATTCTTTTGTTAAATTAGTAGAAATGCTTCAACTTCGTTTTCTATAAATTAACTTCTAAATATTAATGTCATGGCAGTTTGAGCAACAAATTGTTGAAAGCAGGTACTAACGATTTTGTTTCCTATTTTACACTAAACAACCCATGATCTTGTGTCAGATTATGTAACACTTCAAGCATACATTTTCTTCAGATTCATGCATATCGCTATAATATCGCAAACGTATTATTTTGCATCGGAAGAAAATAATTGAACCAGTTAATGCAAAGTATGTATTCCGTCTTTCTAGAAGTGATTTAAATCCCGCTTCGTCAAATAGCCAGACATTATTATTACGACAAAGTAAAAGTTCTTGGCAATTTGGACAAGAGATAAAAGGATTTCCTTTATCTCTTTCCTGTCATATCGAAATGACAGCCAATGTAAAATTAGCTGCCATCATCATGTCAGCGTGAATTTATGATCTTGCATGGAACTGATTTTGAACCGAATTTAATACCATTAGTAAATAATCTAGTCTACTTTATAAGTGACCCCAACAATGAAATACTTTCCTGCGCTCCTTACGATGCCAGAGTCTGAAAGTTCACCTTACTTCTATACTCATGTATTAGTCGATGTATTAAGGACACATTATGTGGCAGCAATATAATGGGTCAGTAGATCCGGAAGTACTGTTTTGTTAGCTTGAATTTCGTGCATGAGCGGAAGTGTTCGGTGTAACATTGTGTTTTATAGATGTATATAATTCATGAAGTGTTCACAGTAAATAATAGAAGCTTAAAATATATAAGAGTTAATAATTTCAAGTTGTATTGTATCTTCGGGGCTGAAGATCAACAACAAGGCCGTTAAATTACTTTAAAATGGTATTATTGTCTATGTTAATATTCATAGCACAGCCCTCTTCACCTGTTGGATATTATAGTATTTTCATACGTGGAATGAATAATTTGCTTATATGGATATTACGAATATTTTCCCTGGAATTTTCCGCATCCCTGGGAAAAATATAATCACATCATAGGACGTAGATCATGTTAGGGATAGTTTTATGAGGCGAATTTTCTGAAATGTTTACATTAACAAATTTCTCAACCTATCACATCGTCTGCAGTCGGATGGCTGATTTATTTTGAAATCCAGGAGCCCTTCGTTGGCTGCATAGTATGCGCTTCATGTGGGCTACATACGGTCTTGAATTCACAGTTTGTTTTTCTTCTAGACTGGTTGCCATCCACGGTTAGAGAGCCCAGTTTGACCTGTGATTTAACCCATGATTTGAGAAGAAGGTACGTATGCGCGAAAGCGAATGCAATGAACTGTACATCATAAGTGGCGTATTGATCGGCCAGTTGTCCCCATCTTTGTTGAACTAATCACGTCGTTTTAGTTCACCTCAGCTTGTCGAAATAATCCAGTGAATTCACCGAAAGTGTTGTGAGATCGATACCTGGCCACAGCAGGCTTGAAGTGAAACTTGGAGAATTGAGTTACTAAACGGTAATAATTTAAACTAAGTGTTGTGGTAGGATCCACCTAATTTGCATAGTGGAGTACCGACGATATAAATATGGTTGGTACCGGGAAGACAGGGAGGCGAATCAAGAGATTCAACTAGAGACTCTGCCCGACTGCGACTTAGTCAACACATTCTCCAGGAACGGTCTTCCCAGAATTATACAAAAGACTATATGTAAATAATGTGTACACTTTCTTGTTTGAATACATTTTATTCTAAGTACATTTTGTGTTTGCATTATTATTCCATGCATTAGTTAAGTTTCAACACTAAGATATCCAGAAGAGGCATGGCACGTAGAACTAGAACAATCTACTACGGTGGATGAAATGAAGGGTTAAGTTCAAGATTCCAATCATCTGAAGAAGGCCGGAGCGTACAACGATCGAATCCTCGTGAATATGACAACAAAAATAAGGACAACAGTCCAAACAATGTAAATAGTGTATATCGTTATAATACCTCATCTCGGAAATATGACAGACAAAGAAGAAAATAAATAATGAATGAATAAATGAGAGCGGGGAAACATAAAAACAAAAAATGGTCAGTGGAAAAAGAATGAAATTAATGAAAAGGAATTCAGGTTTGAAATTAATAAAAATAAGATATATATCTTGTTTTCGGTTTTATTAGAATTGGTGATTTTTCGACGTAAAAAGATTCATTGTCGCTCATAGATGGGCTTATATACAGGTATAAACTATGACTATTTCTAACCACTGATGTCGAAGTAGCTATAAAATACAGTGAGTACTATTAATTCAAAGCCTAAGTGAAAGTGGAAACAACAGTTGGAGAATGAATGTTTTAGACAAAATATTTCAAATGCTTCACAATCATCTGTGAAAAACATTGCAGTAAACATATTTAATAACTGGTTCTAATCTATGGGAAATTTGAAAAAAAAAGAACAAACCTGAAGAAAGTTATTATACAAAAACTGTTTAATATATAAAAGCAGAGCACCAAAATTATAGGAAAATTATGTTTTCTTATTTCTGTAGCAGATATCTGAGAAACTGACCAACGAAGTATGCAAACATAGCAATGTAAGCTAATATTCCTATGTCGCTTTTCTTTCTTGGATTTCCATTTTCCTTAATTCTATGACAATCTTCCTGATATTTTTTTCTTTCTGTTAGAACTGAGGAAATAGATCCATAAGAATTTTTATCCCGCTACAATCTTTAGAATTGCATTTTCTTCTTAAGTTTAAACTTCCCCCATTCATCATGATCGCTACGGCATATAGTCAACTACTGATATTTCTTTTCCTTTCGTAAAGTAGCGGAGACATGTTGAAAATTATTATCAAAGGGTAAATAAAAAAATATAGATATCTACAGAAGGATGATGAGAATAGCATAAACCGAGCGTGTGAGCAAGGATGAGGTTTTGTAGAAGATGCGAATAAAGAGGAGGCCTATACTTTACACCAGAAAGACGCAGCTGAAGTTTCTGGGACACGTAATGAGAAAGGAGGGCCTGGAGAACCTGATACACACAGGTCGAATAGAGGGAAAGAGAGAAAAGGGAAAACAATGTATGGCATACCTGGCAGGCTTATGCAAGTGGATGGCAGAACATAGACTGGGTGGGGTGGTAGAGAGAAGAAACTTATTGGGAACTATATGGGATGGGGGGGAGAGCCATGATAGCTTACGTCCTGAAATGACACGACTCATAAAAAGAAGTTTATGTCAACTTTTAGACCCTCTCTTGTCAAAAGGCATGGTTGATCAATGTAAAAGTAAACACTTAAACGAAATAACAAACAAAATTGAGATTGTCCAAATATATTCAAGTTCATCCACACAAAGAAAGTGTTTGATTATTTGTGTTTACGTTAATTAAATAATGGTTGCATTTCCTGAATGTTAAACAAGAATTTAATGCAGATGCGATGTGAATTTCCCATATTTTGCTGGGCAAAATTTACCAGAAATATTCTAGTCTTCCCTGTCCGATAGACAGGGCGCTAATACGTCTAAACAGCAGTCTTAGGATGCAAGAAAATTATGACTGATAAAGTTTTGCTTTGAAAGGAAGGAAAATATTCAAACTTCTTTCTTGCAGCAGATGTTTATTGTTTAATAACAAGAAGTGATTTTCTGAATTGAGAAAAAAAAAGGAAATATTTATTGAAAGATTCCAAATACCCAACACTACAAATACCTTAGTGTATAGATCAGTTATGACAAATTTAATATAAGAAATAATGTAACAGAACATATAATAGGCTGCGCTAGATGTAGTTTCATTCCACACCGGAAATTTCTACAAAACAAAAAGTATTAACCTGAAAAATCATGTTCTTAAATAGTTTCGTCAGATTGAGTCTTTCATGTGGATGTCAGGTCTGGCGCCAAATCCGATTTGATTCCTCAGATCAATGGTTACGAATGGCTTTGAGTGAAGGAAGCCTTTGGGTCTTAACTAAGACCATATTGTTGAATGACACTTCTTTTCGTGTTGTATCACCTCAGTATGTAGGGAATCAGTCCTCTCCACAATTACCGTAATTCCTCATGTATAACACGCCTTCATGAATAATAAGCAACCCTAAAATTGTGCTGAAAGTGTGGGGAAATGCTTCTAGTCACGCATAATATGCACCCCTTGTTCGGTAATCAAACCTTATAAATTGTACCTATGCAAATTCATTACGTCTAGCATTTAATACTCTTGTTAAAATGGTTTTAAACAAAGAATACTATTATTTCAATTTAGTATCATGATAATTTTTATTTCAATTTACATTTGTAAGTATTATTAGGTAGATATGATTGTATTTGTTAACATTATTGGGTCGGAATCAACGAATGTTAGTGTCAAATCGTCGTATGTTTTTGGTGAGTGGTCATTTCGCAACTGAAATCGACTCATGAAATGGCATTTTTAAAAAAGATATTTTTGTAGCTGTGCATAATACGCACCATTAATATTGCTTATTATCTTTTAGAAGAAAAAACGCCTATTATACATGTGGAATTACGGTATCTGACCTTTGTAGCTATTAATAAATATTTTCTTTTTGTTATTTCTCGTAAACCTTCTACTTACTCAAGGACACGATGATTATTTTAGTCTGTTTTCCTCTGTCACTCTTACATTCAGTATGTCCCCTGAGTATCAGATTTTCCAAACCACCTTTCTACATTATGTAAACTGAAAATTTCCTCTTCCTACTGTTAAGTATAAGTTTCCTTTTTTTCCCATTTTCTCTAAAACTTCGCCGTTGGCCACATATTCGGTTAATGGATTCCAATAGAACCATATTTCTGTTGCTACAGGCATCTTCTTCATCTTTGAGGAGATTGTCCAGCTAAATTGAAGAGAATCTATTTAAGACGTATACATTCCAAATTATTTCAAATATAAAGTTAGGAAGGAAGCCTCTACTAATACTGGGAGGATCGATTACAATAACTGGACTTGAGAAACCTATTTTCCTGAAAAGTTATTTTAAGAGAAATATTTTATGAATTTCAGCTGATAGTAGGACTAGCTACTCAGCTAATGGATGCCGAATATTTCCTTATAAGGAAATAGTTAATATTGCCATTACTGTTTGGAAACTCATTAAAGAAACGAGATTCTGTTGATGTTTGATATTCCACAAGAAATAATAAAGAAATAGAAAGTTCGGGGAAAGACATGTCATGCGAAGAAAGATGAACAAAAGGATCATCTGGAGATGGCAGCGATATTGAAGATAGAATCATCGAATATTTGTTTATTTAAAATTAGTTTGGTTTTGAGGGTAATTATGTTATAGCTGAAAGGGTTTCTTTATCACTGATTTTGTCTATCTGACAAACCTGTCATTTTCCGCTTCAAAGGTGAATTCACATTTGTTTTATTCCATAAAAAAAATAAACATGTGTATTCTACATTCCCCAAAATCAGAGTGTGTGGGGAGTGGATGGTGTTAGAAATAAGTTTTTTTTTTCCCAAAAGCATCTCAGATTTTGCACGCGTAATCAGAAAATAGAAAGCTAGCGGTGAGTTTTCAAAATCGAAGCTTATCACGATCGTGTTTGCAACCCTTCGTTATGCAACAGCTTGACAGTAATTATTTTCGGCCTTCAGCAAAATGGATATTTATGATAAAGGTGATATGCCGGTTTTCTCAAAATTTGCCACGAGATATTTGTGAATCTCATCGGAAGTGCAGAACATTAACAGAATTAATGGAAATATAGAATAAAACGTACATTTCACAGTGTCATCGTTTGTGAAAATATAAATATTTTGGTAATATTGGGAATCTATGTTTTTATTTATTATAAATATGATGCTGTTGTATAGGAACAAAGGGATGGTGAAAAATCTCCGACCTGAAATATTTCTCAAAATTTGATCACATAATCAAAAGTCAGAATTTGTTGAAGAGTTATTCCTTGTTAGGTTGAAAAAATTCAGGGCCAGTCATTATATTTAAACGACAATCGACAAGTTTGAAGGTTATGAAAAAGGGCTATTTAGATAATTTACTTGCTCAACTCCTGTAGATATCATTAAGTTGTGTGTGCTCACAGCTCATAAAGCTCTATTTTGAATTATCTAGCAAGTAATTTTCACAGGATAGCTATTGCATGCCTAACCGGTTTTGAATACAGGGCTTTCTTACAACTAGACGCTTTCCAGCTAAGATTGTAGCCTACAGTCTGATCTACTATTTAACTCATATCTTGCATGAAGATGTGAGGAATTGATACCTTTCCCAAGAATATTTGCTCAAAAATTAACAAATTTGACTGAAAGTTTAACTCACCGTTTTCTCTATCCAGACTGTTAACTTTGCACCTGTTACACGCTGTATTTATATGCCATCAATTTTATGCAAGTTTACAGTTTGTTAATTCTCCTGGAAGCTTCCGATTTGGTAACAAACCTATTCATTGTATTAGGTTGGTGCGAAAATAATGTCGTTTTCTCACATGAAGTTGAACGTCAAAAAACGACATTAGTTTTGCACCAACCTAATAACAACAAGTGTTGAGCTCTGTTAGCATTTACTACCACACGACGCAAATATGTAACTTGTGGCGCGTTGGATATTCCATATCCGTGTCCACTCCACAGTTGTGTTTATGGAATATACTCCTTACTTAGTACTATATATGAAAACGCACAGTGCCTTCATAATCTATCGCTGGTTCAAATTTTTGGTTTACAAAAACAACGAAAAGTCTCAGTAATTTTATGGCTGTTGACAAGAGGAGAACAACATGTATAAGCTATAGTTTGGTGAGGTCTAATTCAAGCAGCAGTAGAAATTTATCTATCAGAATCAACGATAGAAAACGCGACACAGTTATCTCAAATTGGAGAGGATTACCAAAAGATTCCTTCCAGAAAAAAGAAAAGAAAAGAAAACTGTTAATTAAAATGAATACTGAATGAACAGCTATATATATTACAGTAAAAACTGGACAATAATTATACACGTGGCGAACTAACTTCCAACTCTTCTTCCAACTAATGCGGAGAATACAATGGTTCCACCTTGTTAGTGTCGGTCATCTAAGGTTATGACTTCCATACCGACTAATTAAAATGACATAAACATAGAATTCCGTTTATATTGTTAGTACACTAGCAAACGACGAACTGTTTGACAAAGAATTGTGGTGTAATGGAGGTCGGCACAAAATGAGAACTCGGAGAACCGAGTTCGAATTCCAGTCGAGTACATTAGATTCACTTACGTTAGTCGGGTTTCTTTAGATTCACTTACGCATAAATACTCGTAGGAAAAGTATGAATCCATCTCTTCTTCCCACAGCTATGGGTTGAACAGCAGGACAGACTGGGTTATTTAGCCTTGGTTGGCAACCAGTCTAATGCGGAAAGAAATGGAAAACTACTGTGGGAGAATATCTGCATCGTCAGTCATGTATCGAAAGATAAATAATCACCCAAGCATGTATCATGTATGGCACTTAACTGACTGACTAAAAATGAAAGGATCAAAATTTTAATATAAATAAATAGATAAAAACCTTCCGTGTTGTCATTTAGTATCTAATCTTACATGAGGACGTAAATACACGGCAATGGGTGATATAGTGCGCGGTAAAATATCTCTCCTATTTTACAGATTAAAAAAGTCCAAGATTGCCACTATTTAAACATATATATATTCAATGTTCTTTAATCATAGGACTATAGTTTTTGTTCATTTTGTTTCAAAATACATCCTCCAAATGATAGCCTCTATTTTCCATACATTGGTGTAGACGGTTCCTAATATTTTACATGAGACGGAATTTCAAGCGGTTCGAGTACCATGGCCCTGTAAATATTAACCCATAGCGGTATTAATTTTGTATCCGGAACAGTATCATTCCAATATATGATGAAATAAGCACGTGTTGCAATTACGTATTCAACAGACGTAAAAAAAAAATTTCAACAGCAAACGCACAGCGTTCACCGGTAAAATCTATGATGGTAACTGATGTTATTTGAAAAAAAGAAATGATAAGAAATTAGCTAAATGCAGACATCATTGCCATTTTGACTAATTTCAATAGCACCACACAAGTGGCAATTTAAAATGTGGGGCGTATTTCTGCCGCACCCTGTATATAAATTGAAGCAATACAAACGTGATTCTGAATATCGTGAACAATTTATCTGAGAATCAGTTAAATATTGTTAATATGAAGAAAATGTTGCTAATAATCAGAGAAAAGTTAGCTTATGGTCATATAATAAGGAACGTTTGCTTGGCAAAAGTAGCACTCATATGGCCGGTTGAAGACAAGAGAATCAGCATATATCCTAATTAACAAGCTTGTGTGAATAGATAACACAACAAGGGCTACAAAGATGGTAAATCGTGAAAAGTTACTTAGAGCAACAGAAGACAGCAAGATGAGGAAGCCATAATCATCCATATACATGACACATAAAAAATAGTGTGAAGTTGTTCACTAAACAAATCAGCCAGAGACCACCATTAAAATATTTAATATTAATACAGAATTATATATATATATATATATATATATATATATATATATATATATATATATATATATATATATATATATGTCATTCACAAACAGTACTGTTTCGCTGTATCACAGCTTCTCAGTGCGACTAGACTTCCGAATGCTTCAAGCCAGGATTGAAACACAACAAATTTTGTGTCAGCCAGAGCTATCTTCATTCGGTAGAGTTACACAACTAAATCCAGCGTATTGTTTTTACGAATGTAAACAAATGCCAATCAGCCAAAGTGCTCCATTCATTTTAACCAGAGATGAGAGAATGTTTGATTAGCGACCTAACTTATTTTTAAATTGATCACCTACGAAAGCACAAACACAATATGTATGATCATATGATTAAAAAAATGAAATTCGTAATCTAGATTTATTATTCTAATATTAGTATTATATGAACTCGTATATTTTGCGGCCAATGGGTGAGGGGCAGATCGGTGGGAAACGCAAACAAGTGAATCTTATTGAATTCTGTAGATACGAAAACCTATTTTACAATTTGCTAGAAACACGACACCAAATTATATATGTGGTTTATGGAACCTGATTGAATATGACAAGCCACAGGACGTGCTCTCTAATACGTCCGCTATGTTGAATTCCAAATGCCCTAAAAATATTTCAGGGCTCGGTTTACACAGTACATTCACACGCAAAACTGAGATAGTGATTCAGAGCCATCCCATAGCTATAAAAATAACTCGTCAACAAGTCAGCGACCAGATATGCAACGACACACTCAGAGAAGGACAATAGGCGAAAGATAGTCAGCGAACAAGACCAATCTTGTTCAACAACATAGACACACGTACCATGACAACGTATATATCAGCGATGATTTTCTAGATACAACGCCACGATGAAAGTAAGTATTGTTTCCCCTCTCTTTTTTCAATGTGTTTTAAAATTACTGCTGCCGCACGCAATCAATCTTAAGTCATACACATGCTTCTATAGCGTGTACTTTACACACACACACGCACATACAATCTATCTATTAAGAACTTCAGATTATAAATTTAAATAATAATAATAATAATAACGATGATGATGATGAGGATGATAATGAAATTGATGACAACGAGTGGTACCTAATTTTATACAAGGTATCACCCGTCGTCATCGAAGAAAGTAAATCGATATGGAAAACAATATTTCAAGTCGATCATATAAATGGTGTCTATAATTCTGGTGAAATAAACATCAACACCGGAATATTTCAAGGCGACACTTTGTCTCACCTACTATTTTGTATATTATTGATAGCATTAAACAGCAGCAAACTTAACAGGACGGAATATGGCTATAAGCTATATCAAACGAAAATAAGCCATTTATTTTACATACATAACGGAAGAATGATAGTGAGCTCGAAGTTCTGCTGAAAATAGCAAAATGTCATGGTTCGTGTGTCTGCGATTCAGTGATGACATTGGAATGGAATTCGTTTTGGTTAAATGTGATAAAGCCACAATTTTGCAAGGATCGCTACAACAAACCTTCTCTATTATCTTAGACCCTCGGTAACAATAACATATTTAGAACAAGAAGAATAATCTTATAAATATCTCGATGTAAATAGGAGTTACGGAATTCAGCAGAAAAAATAAAGGAAATAATGCGAAGAGAGTAGTATAGAACGGTACGTTTGCTACTAAGAACTGAAATGAATTCCCAGAAGAGAAATATGCCATTAGTTGCCTTGCCATTCCAGTGATTCCATATAATTTCAACATCTTGAACTGGAGTCTAAATGATATCAGATGAATGGATTCTAAGAGAAGCTTCTTTGTAATCATAACATGCATCCTCCAAAGGCTGAGACAGACCGTCTACACATACCCTGTAAAGAACTTATTCAGATAGAATTGTCGTACAAGACAGCAACTGTTGGCTTACTAACATACATGGGAACACAAGGAACTGGATGATACAATTTGCCAAACAACTCGAAAACAGGACAAAATATCCCATATAAAAGAAGGATGTAAATAGAAACGATATTTACATTTAGTAGATTCTGTAGAAAATCAAAACAGAACCCAAGAACCATCTGTTGCAGCAAAAATATGAAAAAGGAATCCAAGGATAAAGCTCTTGAACAGATGAAACAATGCTGGAAGCACAATTCTCTGCATGGCCAATATCCAGAACGTGCCCATGTTGATAAAGGTATCACTCATCGATGGTTACAAGCATTTGGATTAAAGGCTGAAACAGAAGGATTTATTCTTGCAGCGCAATATTTCTTTTCACTAGGAACTTTCAAACAAGTATCATAAATAATAGCGTGGATCCAAAATGCAAGTTTTATTACAAATATCAGGAAACTATAGACCATCTAATCTCAGGATGTTCTGTACATGCGCCGAATGAACATAAAATGGTCACGATATGGTGGGGCAGAAGTTACACTGGACAATGTGCAAAAACTTTGGAATAGATGTTAACAAACACTGGTTTGCTTATCAGCCAGCACTGGTTACAGAAATCGAAGAGATCACAATTCTGTGTGATTATACCATCTTTACAGACAGGAAGATAGGAAGAAAATAGGCCGGACATAATTGTCAAAGAACGAAAAGAATGAAAATGCTTAGTAATTTATATGACTTGCCCAGTGGACTGCAACCAAGGAATTTGAAAAAACTATTGAAGTATAAAGACCTGGAAATCGAAAGAGAAAAAAATGTAAAAATTGAAAACCAGTCATAGTAGGTGCGCTTGTAATGATAAAAAAGGAACACAACAACACATTAAAATTCCACTGCAAATCCAAGCTTAAGAAAAATTTTAAAAAAATGTCTTGATAATTACAGCCAACACACTAAGAATAACTTTGTTCGTGTTACTGATGTTATGGGAGTTAGAAAGACAAATTAACTGTACACATAAAAACCCACCGCTACCTTCCGTAGGTCTTCCGATTTGGTAGGCAGTGTGGCCATAGCAGAAATCGAAATATAATAATGAAGATTATGATGATGATGTTGATGATATAATAATAATAATAATAATAATAATAATAATAATAATAATAAGCTCCATGGCCAATACTCTGCCCGTACCAAACAAGCTGACGTAGACAAAAAACCGCACCCATCAGTGGCTACGTAGTGCAGGGTTGAAAGGTGAAACTGAAGGTTTTATCATTGATGCACAAGACTAATGCTTGTTAACTAGGAATTATCAAGCACATATACTAAAATACTGTGTTAGCCCAAGATGCAGATTCTGTGACAAATATCCAGAAACCATTGATCATCTTATATCAGGTTGCACGATATTGGCACCCACTGAATATAAAACCCGGCATGACAGAGTGGGCCAATATCTGCACTGGGAAATTTGCAACTCCTATGGGAAGGGAACTGAAAGAAACTGGTACGAACACCACCCTGACCCGGTTACGGAGATAGGACTTGTTACAATTCTATGGGACTACACAATACACACTGACAGAACAATCAAATCCAACCGCCCAGACATTGTTATTGAAGACAACAAACAAAATAAGTGCCTCCTTATTGATATGGCAGTCCCTGCAGACTTCAATGTATCTTTGAAGATATTCGAAAAACTGTCAAAATACAAGGACCTTGAAATAGAAATCTCAAAAATGTGGCACATGGAAACATCAACAATTCCTGTTGTAGTTGGAGCCCTTGGACTGGTTGGAAAAGATTCCAGTAGGCTGATTGAAGGGATCCCTGGAAATCCATGCCTCAAAGAGATACAAAAAATGTTCTGACAAGTACAGCCCACAATTTACGAAGGGCTTTATCTATGTAATTATTATTATTATTATTATTATTATTATTATTATTTTCTTTGCAGTGGAAAGTGTCATGATACCATTTCTAACCTTAGGTCCCTGGGCGGGACCCGGAAAGAAATGTGTAAACGCCAGATATCAAAGGAAATAAAAATAATAATAATAATAATGATATTTTTTGCACTTTTTATGAAATCACATTTTATAAGCATATCAGGAGTATCAATTTACAATATATTTACATAGTAAACTGAACATCCTTTAACTTTTATCAAATTTACTTCCTTTCTTTACTAATCGTGATCTGGGCTGCTCAATCTATAGTAATAGAAAAATAGAAAAAAAAAAGATTATTTTTTACGCAGTGCCTTGTTGACGTTCCACACTGCTTCAAATAAAAGGTTCTGAAGAAAACCATCATCAGTATTATTGCGATAACAGCTACTGGATATAAGAAATCGATTTTCCTGAAAAATTGATTTAAGAGAAAGATTTTAAACAAAAGGCAGCACAGGTTTGTTCGGTCCATGAACGTCTAATGTTTCTTTATAAAGAAATGGTTAATATTAACATTACAATTGGACAGCAATAGTAAGTTTTCAACTGCCCAATATAGCAAATAATATATTAAAGTATACGTATTTCTAGTTGATAAAAAAATAAAAAAAATATATGAATTCAAGGGTATTATTTCACAAATGATAATTAGACGGTGAAAAAATAGCCAGAAGTGAATAGGTAAATTAGCAAATCAATATAAATTGCTTACAAATCCGTATACTCTGAAGAATAATTCGGAATCTGTTTCATTCAACGATATCGTTCCGCAAGCCAAATGCCGGAAAACAAATGTGATAGTAAGTAATCGCCAGATTTTATCTGCCTAAAATAAATATGTTCAATCCACTTTCTTGTCAAAATAGATGTAAAGCTTTCTTTTGGTTTTAGGGACTTTTATTTTCGTAGCTGAAAGCTAAGTGTTTGCTCAAGTAAGTATTTTACTAGATCATAAGTCAGACACATACCATTATTTCTGTAGATATTTCCCCCTTACGATGTGATACATATTTGTAGATTTTTCTAAATGAGATGAGTAAATATTGATAACACATCTGGAAGCAAGATGTAACCATGTTATCCTTCAGAATTTCACTAATCCAATAAATTTAGACGTCCTGGGTAAGACGATAAACTACATCCAGCAGCAAGGCCTCTGATCAGGAGGTTTTGAGGAGAGTGGAACCACCTCCTAATTGCTGGTGTTCCTAGGTCCAACCTGAGCCGTGGTGGTAGCACCTGTTATGGTCCCAGCTATGGGCAAATAGTTAACTATTACGAGCAATACTTTTTTGAAAAAATTATTACGAGCAATACAATTTTGAAGGAAAAATATTACCAGAATCAGATTTTTGACAAAACAAAATATTACCAGCAATAAAAAATGTTGTCGGCATTAAATAACCCATTGTGGTTGAAATGCCGTAAAAAAAATAAACCAAACCAAAACTAATAAATCCAGACCCCAATATAGGATATATGCCTCACCTTGTACCAGACTCAGTAAGTTGGACAGTAGTTAGCTGGTTGCAATGATTATTACTAGTCTTCTTGTTTTATGTGCCGTGTCCTTTCAGGATGTAGGCAATCATGGTTCTCCAATTTCCCCTAAGCCCTGTAGCTCTCAATAACTTAGCAAAGAGACAACCCTTTGCTATCTCTTGCAGACCCTGTTCAGTCATCCACTTGCTTAATCCCTCTAGGTAAGTATGTCACCCGTTGCTTTCCGTTGTCTCTATTTCACTCCTTTTCTTTTTATGTGCCGTGTCCCTTCAGGACACTTGCTTAGGCCCGCTAGATATGTCACGCGTTGCTTTCCCTTACGGACCCCCCCCCCCCAAAAAAAAAACACTGGGTATTTAACACATGTGACCTTCTGCTAACTTTAGTAAATATCGGTCTCATTGATGCGGAGGTGTTATTAAATTTATTGACTAATTCGTGTACTTTAAATTCCCTTGTCTGCTTTACAACCTCTTCATTGATTCCTTATTAAGAACTTGGATTTTCTTTTTTAGTTTCGTACTGAGATTTTCTGTATAAAGTTAATAATTAGGTTATGGTCGTCAGCAAAAGGAGCAAGACAATATGGAAAATAAAATTTTGAGAAACGAAAATCAAGAAAGTACAAAGATGTAAAAAATTGGGACGGAAAATGAAACAACGAAATCAGAAGTTGGATTGGAAAAGCAAAAATAATACTTTCCAATACCTAAGCAAAGTATAAAGAAACAGGAAATGTCCCCTGGAAACAAAGAAAATTGAAAAGAATAATTGTAATATCGATCCATCTATATGGCAGTGAATGCTAGACAATCTCTCGGAGATGAAGTAGAGACGTGAGGTAAGAGAAATATGGTTCAACAGATGCATGCTTAGAAGAAATAATAGTAAAAAACGAATCGTATTAAAAGCTACAGAGTAAAAGAAGCTGTGGAGAAACCAGTATAGCCCAAGTCATGAAAGGAGACGGTACATAAAAGAAAAAACTTAATATTTAATCGAATATCTTCAGAAATTCATATATTCAAAGTATATTTTAATTGTATTTAAAAAATCTCCGAAAAAGTCAAAATTTATTTCCCATATTATTAATAACAAACGAATATTTTCCAATGTACCGTGGATTGCATGATTAGGTATATTTTAATAAATGACAAATAGTGGGTATACAATATTGCCTCTCTTTCCTAATGTATTGTGTTCCTTCAGGACGTGGGCAAATATTTTCTTATAATTTTTGCTTTCTGTAATATATTTCCTTCCGTGTATCTTTTCTCTTACTTTCTCTAACTTGTCTTCCATTCATTTGCTCAGTTTTATCAAGGAGGTTCATCGCTGAGTTTCTCGACTTCACTTGCATTCGATGATTACACTCTGGTTATAATTCTTTCTTCTTCAACCCAACTATGGGGAAAATAGCAGAACAGACCGGGTTCTATAGCCTTGGCTAGCAACTGGTCTAACGCAGAATGAAATGACAATTTACTGCTGGGAAAAATCTGCCTCGACAATCATGTAACGAAAGATACATGATCGCCTAAGCGAGTATCATGCATGGCACATAACTGAATGATAGCCATTTGCTCTTAAGTTGTATTATTGCCTTGGACTGAGGAATTGGAGAGCTGAATTCGAATTCCAATCGAATCCATTACATTCTCTTACGTGCTAATACCCTTGGAAGAGGTATGAATCCTCTTCTTCTCCCCTCAGCTATGGGTAAATAGCAGGACAGACTGGTTTCTATGGCCCTGGATGGCAATTGGTCTACGGCAGAAAAATATGGCAATCTACTGCGGGAAAAAAATCTGCCTTGTCAGTCATGTAACGAAAGATACATTATCGCCTAAGCGTGTATCACGCATGGCACATAACTAACTGAAGCCTGATTTCTGAAATATGTGTCCCAAAATTCCACTAATCCTTTTTGATAGTTCGCGACAATTATTTAGTTATTGACTCTACAATACACTTTATTAATTTTGTGTCTATTATTTCACTGAGAACATGTCGACGTCAAAATCGATATTATATTGGCATTTCCAATCATCTCATATGAATGGCTACTTTTGTCACTAATTTATCTTTTATATCTAAGTTAAAAAAAAACCTTATTCGTGTTCGCCACAACTATTTTTCGGTATTTTTTTTATTTCGAAGTTTCCTTCGTACATTCTGAAAAATCCTTAAGTTGTCCTTTAATATTTTTGGCATCTTACTGTTCTTCCAGATATAAACTCGTCCTTTTAATGCTTTCTTTCTATTTTCATATATCCACGCCTCCGGCACTTTTAGCAAAACAGGAGCGAGATACATGACTACACGGACAATAGAAGTATTTAGAGGTAACACCACTTCTATTATCCACTACGCGGTGGTTGGCGTCACAGGAAAGAAAGATAGACGGATAAGCAAAACTAAAAGGTATCGGTAGAGGTTGTTGCCACTGAAAACACACAAGGCTTTGTTTTCTCATCATTTGAACATAGGAATGCCACTTCCGATCGCCTGAATCCTTTTTGTACCTTCCTCACCTGTCTCTTCTCGAAGTTATCAATCGTTAGTCAACAACAATATCCTTTCTTGCAACAACATGACAAATAGATTCTTCGCTTTCTTCTGTATCACGAATGTTTTATATTTTCATCTTTATTTACTCTCTGTAAATCTATACATTACTTTCTATATTTTTAATCTCTTTCTGTCTTTGGTTTTACTGTCGATGTTTCAGGTTCACATCCATATTCTTTGATTTCATAAGGCGTATCTTTTTTTATTTTGTTCTTCTCTGTCAATTCATTTACACATGTCTTCTTTTTTTCTGTATTCTACTGAAGATGTCTTTGATTTTATAGGATGGCATTTATATTCTCTTTTAATATTTTTGCTGTTATACCTTTTTTATTGTTTTCGGTTTTCTTCATCCTTGAAATGTTATCAACTTAGTTAAGAAGAGGATTAAGTTTGGAAAATATTGGAAAATTGTTTTGCGCCAATATTCCAAGATTAATTGAGTGGTCGGCAAGTAAGCAATACATTGGATATCTGTATTTGAAATCGTAGAATTTTTATCTGCGCTTGAAGACTAGGCACTAAATCGGTGGGTGGTCAGCATAGCAGTAATTTTGTTTTCTTTCTTGCTTTTTTTCTTTCCTTCTTTCTTTCTTTCTTTCTTTCGTTCGTTCGTTCGTTCTTTCTTTCTTTATATTTTTATTAATTTACCTCTTTCTTATATTTCTTTCTTTCTTTCCAATTTTCCTCCACTCGTTTTCCGTTATGACTTATTTTTATGTTCCTTCTTTAATTCATTCAGACTACAAATAATTCTTTTTCATTTTTTTCCTTCTTTCTTTCTTTCTTTCTTTTTCCTTTCTTTCTTTTCCCTTTCTTTCTTTATTTATTTATCTCTTGCTTATCTTTCTTTCCAATTTCCTCCACTTTTTTTCCTTGTGACTTATTTTTATATTCCTTCTTTAATTCATTTAAACTATAAATAATTCCTTTTTTCATTTTTTTTCCTTCCTTCTTTCTTTCTTTACTTATTTATTCATTTATTTATCTCTATCTTATAATTATTTATTCTTTCCAATTTTTCTCCACTTGTTTTTCCTTCTGGCTGACTTTTATTTTCCTTCTTTAATTCATTCAGACTATAAATATTTCTTTCTTCATTTACTTTTTTTATTATTATACTGGTTTTTACAAGCTTTTATCATATATATTTCACTACATAGTTTTTTTTACTTTGTCACTCTCTTCGTACAGTCAAAAGTTTTCATTTAGCTAATTATTTTACTCTTTACTTTAATCTATCCCTCTTTTTCTTACTAAAATAGTTCCATCTTTTTTTTACTTTCGTTCTTTTTGTGTAGCTCTTTCGCATCAGGAGATAAATTTTGATTCTTTCTTTTTTTTCTTCTTCTTAATCGCTTACTGCTTCTATTTACTTCTCTATTTAACCGCTACTATCCGCTTTTCTTCATTGATTCCTTTCTTCACTTCTTTCCCATCAGCCTTCATTTATCATTTTCTTGACTCATGAATATTTTCTTTTTCCTATTTCCGTTTCTCCCAATTCCACATTTTTTCATCTTTCTTTTTCTCTCTTAACTTATATCCCTCACAAAGTCCATTACTTTTGGGGTTTTACTTTTGTTTCGTTATCTGTTTTTTGCACAATACAAAAGAAACTGAATTGATATCAGCTCAGCATGCTCTCGCAGAGAAAGAGGTGAAACAAACCGCCTCAAGTGAGTAGTCAGCGACGAAATCTCGTTCAAAAGGGGTGAGAACGAGAATTTCATTGATGTTACGTCTCACTGATAGATTTGTCTTCAGATACATGAACGCTTCCAGTCCCAGGTCGAAAAATATACAACAGTGGAAAACGCAGCATGACGACTTTCGACATGTTGCAGATATCAGGGTGAAAGCGTAGAGAAAGTGTGCGAACCATTTCAGTCTTTCTTTTCGCTATTGTCAAGAAAAAGGGGGAATCTCGCTTACGTGTTCATTGCAAGTCATGCCTTTCTCTTGTGATTTGTCATTTGTGTTATTTTTGCAGGGGGAAAAACGAAAGGTAACACTTAATCGTAGAGACAGGTAAACGTCAGCAAGAAAAGGAGAAAACACGCTGCTTACCATCTCTCAACCTTCAAATATATATCTGCGTGCATATATATATACATACACATTCTCTCTCTCCCTATATAGAGATAGAGATAGATATATAGAGAGAGATGTATGTATATATATATATAGAGAGAGAGAGAAAGAGAGAGAGAGATGTATATATATATATATATATATATATATATATATATATAGAGAGAGAGAGAGAGAGAGAGAGAGAGAGAGAGAGAGAGAAGGACTTAGATTTATGAGTGTATGTCTGTCTGTTCCCGAGAATGCACAACAGTTTCATGTGGCAACAATGTTTGAATTTGTGAATTTTGTGTTTCTCTCGAAGAAAACACTGTTAGGAAATGATACGTTTTCTTAAGCCTCTTCCTCAAAAAAAAAATCAAACATGTCTATTTAAAATGTTTTCGAACGTGTGTCCCCTACTTAATTTTTCATCCAGGTCAAAATAAATGTTTTACACCCCTAAGAGTGATTTGTTAGCAAATTACTATAAATTTGATGTATCACTATCTATAAAAGGCTGGATGTGTGTGGGTGTGTGTGTAACGAATGTACGGCCGCAATGTTCGACGGATTTGCACCAAAATTTACAGGCACTTGCTCCAAGTTAGCAGCAAGGCCAAAACCGACTTTGCATTTCCCAACTCCGATCGATAGTGGAAATAATCGATTTTTCATGCTCTACGGCAGTTTTCATGTAGTTTGCCGCCATTTTCTACTGGCCAGAGTGAGAGCCTATAGCTGGCTGCCACGAATAGGCAGGAATATTCTATTGGACAGCGTGAGAGCCAACAGCTGACTGACACGAATGTTATCTAGCATGCTAGCATGCAAAAAAAATCGATAGCTGCATTCGTCCCGAGTAGGAAAAAATTAAATCTGCATGGCACTTTACTCCAATTGGCTCATTCGCTTGCTTAAACTCAACGTTGATTCTGATTCCGCAGAACTAGGTTCGGTGTGAAAAGTATTTGTTGTTAACATTCTTTTTTCATTCGGTTTTTCGAGTCAGGAGTCCTTTTTTAAAGCTGATCGTTTTGTGTTCATTTTGTTTAGTTCTTTTTTCATAACAGATTTAATGTTTAGTATAGAGCTTAGAAAAAAATCGCAGTGTGAGATATGCAAGAAGTAAGGCATGTGGCAACATCATCACGGCAAAAGGCACTCCTTTAAAGGCAAGGAAGGGCAAAAATATTTTAAGTCCAGTGATAGCGATTGCTGTATGAGTCTTACGATTTTTGAATCAAACACGTGCAACACCGGGCCATCCTGCTAGTAATAAATATATTTGATGTATATATATAAAATTTACTAGCGTCTGTACTGTTTACCGGCATATTAATTTAATGTTAACTGTCGATTACATTGTATTTAATGAAAGATTTTTTCTGGCGTGACAAACTGGCTAGTGAGCAAATATTCCACGCTTTCCACAGAGGAGATATAGGCATATTTACAGGCAAATTCGCAAATGAGTATAAAATTGCCCCAGAAAAGCGATCCTTACACAAAGCATATGCTAATAGGATAGTCCGTTGCCTCTGCCAGAGATACACTCCATCGCCCACAAAAGCATCATTGCTATTCTGTGTCTGCAATAATATTGGTCAAGAACCCAGCCAAGAAAACTTCGCTTCTCTTGATATATGTTTTCAACAAGCTCTTTCTGTTTAACCTTTTTATTGGTTTATTTATTTAATATCTGTTTTTGTTCTTTAAATTTCTGTCGTCTTAAATCTTGTTTTGTTGTAATTATATGTGTACACACAGACACTAGAGCGCGTACGCATCTCTCTCTCTCTCTCTCTCTCTCTCTCTCTCTCTCTCTCTATAAATATATATATATATATATATATATATATATATATATATATATGAATAAATATAGTCTTAAGATGTGCTATATTTATGGGATAAAGTGCTCATTATCAGAGATAGAGCGTGTGTAAATATAAAAGTGAACATAGAAGTGAACACTTAGAGGCGACAGTCTGTTTCATGCTAGATGAAATCGTCAGGCCTTACGATTGCATCTAGCATGAAACAGACTGTCGCCTCTAAGTGTTCACTTCTATGTTCACTATATATATATATATATATATATATATATATATATATATATATATATATATATATATATATATGTATATATATATATATATATGTATATATATATATATAATGTTTACGGCCGTGTGTACTGTTTTCCTGCACATTAATGTTAATTGTCGACCAAATTATATTTAATGTAACTTTTTCTGGCGTGGTAAACTGGCTGGTGAGCAAATAAGTACGCTTTTGAAGGATGAGTTCTTGGGACTTATACTATGTTAAAACTTTATAGCTATCACACCCATCTGTAATTTTCTCTGCCCCATTGTTGATCCGATTCTAATGAATTCTCCAAAAAAAAGTGTCAGTTCCTTACTTGTGGTCTAAACATTTCTTACTTTCTCTCTCTCTCTCTTTCTCTCTCTCTCTCTCTCACTCTCTCTCTCTTTCAAATAGAATAATTAACCTCCATCCGTATGCCCTCAGGCTAATGACAATGATCCTGGTATTAACTAAGATGGGGGTAGGTGATGCACATGGAATCCGAACTAGCGTCATCATCACCCACTTCTCCCAATGGGTCTTTTAATCATCATGTATATGAGCGAGCTTACCTTGGTACCCTAGATCTCTGGTTGGTACGAGGTTTCTGACCCAAGGCTGACAAAACACATATATATTGCGTTGTATTGCGCCTGAATCTATCTTGGGTTATTTCCCCCCTCATTAATGGTGCCGGAGATAAATGTTTTTGGGTGGCTTGGCGTTATCCGCCTGATCGTCAAGGATCCAAACTTTTGATTAACTTCGAAGGAGGCGATCCTATCAGCAAGTATAAAATATCAGGTCTATTGTACGGCCACTTTCTGAATGGTTTCCGGACAGTGCTTTGGTGTGGGACTCTCGATGCCATGGTGATGGGTACTGTTACGGCAGTATCTCGGGGAAACGCAACCTAGTTTACTCTTGGGTGTCTTTTTCACACCCAACTAGTCAGCTACCAAGCCAACCAAAACAAACATGAAAGCAATCAAATTGAAAACGAACCAAACTAGCAAACCCATCCTCATCCCCCCAAAAAAAAACATGACCCCAGTTATTCCACCTCATGCACCAATGTAAGAGGTCTACGCTCCAGAAGTGGAACCCAATCTACTTCAGTCTAAACATGACCTCCTGTTCCTGCCTGAAACATGTATGAGTAGTGCCTCAATTCCATCGCAGCTCCTGGATAAGAAGAAACCGCTTGTGCTTTGAGCAGTATGGGTTCAGCCCAATCTACTTCTGAAGTCCTAACTACATTTACACACAGAATTAATGAGGCTCATGACGGCACACACACCGCAAGAACAATAGCATTAGATATATTGAAAGCCTCCCACACAAAGGTTTGCTGCACAAGCTCTTCACTTATAGAATCCCCGGTAGGATTTTCTCTATTATAAAATACTTTCTAACAGCTAGATTCTTGAAGGTTGTTATTAACGGCCAGTCTTTCGAGGCCTTGCGGTCAACGCAGGCGTCATGGGTCACCTCTCGGACCAACACTCTTTCTGATTTTCTGATTTACATAAATGATCTACCTATTTGTAAATATATATGCCGATGATACGACGATAGACGGAAGCATCTCTAAAATTTTTGACGATCATATATTGACAGCTGATTTTTCTTCCGATATAACACTATCTTCTGGGGAAAAACTGGATAGTTACATTCAATGCCTGTAAAATCAATCTGGTTACATTCCCTCACCGCTGATCAGACCCCGAAATAATTCCAGTTACAATGAACTGATGACCACTCAAGGAGGCCCCGAAATCAGCTAGAATTCCTACATACGATCCATCACTAAAGATGTAGTTAAAATGGTTGGCTTCTTGTACCGCTCCCGTAATTACCTGACTCATGCTTTCCTCGACATTATACAGGGTGTCCATAAAGTTCGTGTACACTTTAAAAAATTTATAATTTTATTTGTATTTGCGACAGAAATAATTTGTGAAAAGGATTAGAAAGAAGTAAATCTATATTTTTTAAGGTTTTATGGAAATTTTATTTACGTCTCCATATGTCCTCCATCATTAGCAATACAAAGGGTAATACGATTTTGCAGTTCATGGAAAACATTTGCCAACTGATTTACAGTAATGCCTGAAATCACATTAGTTATTTTAGCTATACTTAAAACTAGGTACATTAAACTTTATAACATTTTTACATATTATTTCTATCGCAAATACAAATAAAGTTATAATTTTTTTAAAGTGCACACGAAATTTATAGACACCCCGTATGAGCCAGACCAGGCCGAAGATGGAGTATTGTTGCCATATTTTGTTAGGAGCTGCACAGATCTCACTTTCCTGTTTTGATATTGTTCAAAAGTGTCTTGTGGGAGAAGAATTACTTTCCACATTCCTATCTCTTTCTCACAAGCAAGAAATGGCGAGTCTCTCACTGCTTTATCGCTACTACCATGGAAAGTTGTCGGACGAACCTCATCTATTGTTTTCACCAGTTCTGGCCTTCACGGCTAGGATCCACCATGCCACTTACATAGTAACAAACCACCTACATTCCCTCCATATTCTATAGGCGAGAAGTAAGTTCCACTCAAACAACTTTTTCGTGCGAACCACTGTCATGAGGAACAGACTCTTTAGAGGATGTTTTCCTGATAAGTGCAAACTTAAGCTGTTCAAGTCTAGAGTCATATGTTATCTTCCTCTCCTATCCATATAAAATACTCCTTATCGTAACACTCTACCACGAGTGTCCCTCGAGTCTTGTACAGGGGGAATCTTACTGTAAAACATATAATATAAACATTAAAAAAAACATTTTTAAGAAAATGTTAGGTCTCTCATAATCATAAATTATTATCCCAGGGTGAGACAACATTGTTAAAAGCAGCATTTCAGTTTTATGAAATGTGCGGCCTAACTTTATTTTTTTATGAGTAGTCTTACTTCAGGCCATAAGCGATCATAACTTTCCCCAATATTTTATCATTTGTATATGGTGA
>OZ038475.1:143646699-143651699 GCA_964036315.1 Acanthosepion esculentum
TATATATATATATATATATATATATGTACATATATATATATGTATATATATTTATATATATTAACCATATATGCACACACACACACACACACACACATATATATATATATAATTTAATGTTAATATCAAAGTTAGATCGTATGTAAAAATAAAAACATGAATGAAAACACTGAGGTCAACAGTCTGTTTCATGCTTGAATAGCATTTTCAGGTAATATTCACCCCCCCACACCCCCACACACACATATATATATGCATGTATGTATATATATATGTATATAGATATATATTTATCTTTGTCACAATTTTATTAAGGTCTAATAAAATATTTTGTGTAATTATTGTTATGCTTTAAAGATACTGCATTAAAGCAATTAAAAATATCTTGTATTTAATGTTAATTATAATTCATTTAAGTAATTGCTTATATATATATATATATATATATATATATGTATATATATATATATATATATATGTATATATGTATATATATATATTTGTATATATATATATATATTTGTATATTCCTTTTTCACGTAAGAATACACTATTTAAAATTATTGTAATAAATATAATATAATTTTATGTTTAATGCGTATTAAAAAGTTCTATAAATGCATATATGTAGGTTTATAAACATTTATATGCAAATTAACTGTTTAAATACAAGGGTTTATTAAGGAAAATACCATTATATTTCGACATTAAGTCAGACATTGGATTCATATACTGTAAAACAAAAAAAAGCATTAGCCGTTTATAAGTTTATTCTTCATTTTATATATAAAATCTTTTTCTTAGAATAATTTTTCGGCAAAATTCCTATGTTCAGTTGATATCATCGCTTTACAGATGGGCGTTTCCTTTCTATTCTTTTATTTTACAGTAATGTGGAATAGCAACATTATGGAATCTCCTAGTCATGATATTGCAAACCAAAGAAAGTAGCAATGCCTTGACGAATGAAAAAAAAAATGAAGGAATGATTATGCATGTTCAGCAGAGCCAAAGGGATGCCGAAATGTACGACGAAGATGTAACAATGGAAAGAGAATACACTGAGTACAACATGAAACGTGCAAGATGGGGATCTCCAGGAGAAAGAAGAATCACCAGTATCTCAGAAGATGTAGAGAATTGGATAGCAAAAAATAAATAAATAAATAAATAGATAAAAGTAAAATAAAAAAATAAAATCACCTGAAATAAAAATATCTTGAACAAGATAGACGTGACTGGAAAAGAAGGTATACGGTAAGTATTATACAAGTATTACCAATATTATAATAACGGTTTTAGAATCCATTTAATACTAGAACTCAATTAATTTATTAAAATCATTTATTTTGAATATTTATATTTTCATAATTTTTATTACAATAGAATCCCTCATGTCCGGAATCCCTCATATCCGGGATCCCACATATCCGGAGTGTCTGATATCCGGAATCCCGCATATCCGGAGACGATTTTAATGTGAATAGTTGAACTATTTGAGTGATAAATAACTGATTTGAAATTTCATTGTTTTGTTTTTTTCTGGAAATTTACTATGGATAATTGCTTATGCTTATTTTTCATTGGCACAAAAGATGATTGGACTAAGAGCAAAGGATGACAACGAGACACAGCTGCAAAAAGATAGAGACGAGATGCATGATTGTGATGAAACCTGTACTGAAATTGAAAAAGCTATTGAAAAGGATGTCAGTTTTATGGAGAGAAAGCCAGCATTCAGCTAGGACAATTGCAATAACGCACGCAGAGTTAAAAAAGTGTCTGTTGTTTTAAAAATTTCAAGACCAAAAGCAAGACGAAATGCGGAAAACGTTGAGAATGACATTATAAGAGAAAGAATCATCATGCAACAGCGATTAAAAAAATCCTCGTTACATTATTTGTTTTGCATACGTGGCATTCTGAATTTAATGAATTTTCATTAACATTACATAATTTATTTCTTTTTCCTTAAAATCAATTCCGTTATATTTCACTCACCATTAGCTTATTTTGTTTACTATATAACACTGAAATAAATGTTTAACCTGATTTCAGTTCTTTTATTTTAATCTAAATGTAAGCTATCGGACTTTGTAACCAATTCCTCATATCTGGAAAGCCTTCTTAATCCGGTTGGCAGGAATACTACTGTAATAAATTTATTATAATTTTTATTCTTTAATATATAATATTAATAATTGTTTTGTTGGTAGAGATGAGTGCGTGAATGACGGGGGCAAAGAATTTGCACATTTGAGGGAATGATATGTTTATTATTGACATATATATTATTGGAGAAGAGAGTATAAAGTGTTTCTTAAAAAATGTCACATTTACAAATATACTAAGAGGCGTTTGCATACCAATAATGGTATCTAACACATCACGAAAATATCAGTAGCAATATCAGATAAATTTAAGACTTCACACCATACTCCTGGAAAATAGTTAAATCTAGAGGCATTTTTTAGATTCAATTGAAGAGTATGTTTTAATTATAGATCTGAAGATCAGAGTGTTATAATTCAGATTTCGTTGTTTAATAGCATTAAATAGGAGAGAAAATTTCAAATCCATATTCATATGTTGCTTGCCATTATCATTCATTTAACCGACCAAGCTAAAGTCGTAACTTTCACGTATATTTATTTCAAGGGATGTCGAACTGAGATAAAACTTACTTATGTTAATCTAATATTTTTCTGTTGTGTTTTATTTTATCTACTGTAACACAGCTGTACTAATTTTTAAAACAGTTATTAATAACTTTTACATACAGCAATGAATCCAATTTCCCTATCAGAAGTTTTAATATATTACTAAATAGACATACGCAGTATAAAACATACATTGACAGTAAACAAAAACACTTTACAGAGTAAAGGAAAACATCCTGCCGAGAGTCTTTTCCACTACGCAGAGATTCTTGGGATGAAGCTGTCTGAATGAAACTAACTCCTTACCAAAGGTCAGCTCTGGTGGAACGAATGATTGTTTCTCCTCAGAATACATGACATCGAAATAGAGATAGTGCAGGAAGTGGCTCGCGACGTTTCATTTGCTGGAAAGGGGTTGCTGAGTTGTAAATAATTAATCATACACAAGTCCGTACAGACCCTTTTGAACTCTACCGAAACAGGCAAATGGAGACTGGACAGCTCCAATCCAGATACGAAAACAATACTCCATTTTCGTCTGATCTGGCTCTTGTAAAGATAGAGTATATCGGGGAAGTCAAATACTTAATATTTTTCTAGTATCTTTAGAAGTAAGTCGGATATAAGAGTTCCGCTTGATGACTGGAGACAGTTTTGAATCCCAATAGACCAAGAAAATGAGTCGTTTTGAGAAAACGCTTATCCATCATGATAGGTGAAAGTTCGGAGTTTTCTCGGTGATGGTAAAACGTTACTAGTTTGGTCTTAGCCATATCTAATTTCACATGCCAAATTCAGATACCTGGCTAATTTATATGGTATAAACACAAGTAATATTTGAGGCCCGATTTTGCACTTGGTGGCTTTGAAGTTACATTCTCTGTCAAGAGTCGGGATCATAGGAAATTTGACGTTCTCTATTGGCACCAAATACAAAAAGTAATTTGATATCTTTCAAAGTGAAACCAGTAGTTGGGTTCATCACAGACCAACACTTCTTAAATCAAGTTACTTGTTGGATGTTAAATTCGACATCTTTTATTTCCTGGGGTGTATCATATATAGTTGCTAATAAGAAAATATAGATCTATTCTGTTCATATGATCGATACACCATCAAACAAGGTTTTATTAAATTTCTGTCAAGTTCACTGATGTCTATAATTTAAGAAATTAGAAATTTGGAAATCGAAAATGAAATCTACTGTCATTTGAAAATCACGCGTATTTACAGCGGTCATAAATCATTCCTATTTGTCTGAATGTGAACAAGTTCAAACAAGTGGATATTCCCTTTGTGAATCAATATGGCTGCTTGAATAGATAGAAAAGTCGAATAACGTTTGATAAAAGGTGATAAAAATGGATGAAAATTTCTTAATTTAATTTAATCAATTAAATTTAAAAAAATTCTTTGTTTTTCTTTTTAATAAAATTTACATTTCATGAATTTTCGCATTAGAGTTTATTAGTTGCTATCACGAAAATGTCATCACCCTTCCGTTATTAAAACAATTATTTATGACCACGCGTTTTACTAACGTTTATATCTATCAGAAAACACACACAATGATATGTATGTAATCAATAGCCGTTCATTGATATCAATTCTAATTCATCCCAAGTACCCATGAGATTGTCGGCGTACCATTCAGCGTAATTGCAATTCAACACATCTCTGAATATGCGAGTAATTTAATGGTCAGTCATTCGGAATGAGGACTGGGCAAACGATTTCAAATTCCAGTCGATTTCGTTACCTGTAATTTCGCTGAAATCACCTGGGGAAATGCACCAATCCATCTCTTCTCTTCAAGCTCCAAATAAGAGTTATATAGTTGGTCAGACTGGTCTCTTCACATTTGGTTGGCAACCTGTCCAAGAGAAAGAACAGACTGAATTCCACAGCCCAATAAATGGAACTAATTAATGTAAAATTCGTTTTCTTCTAAGGAGAGTAAAACCAACCCTAGTATAGGCCAACCACTCTTTGGATCAGTTTGATTATAATATTAAGGGTAAAAAGGGATCCAAATATCAGAAATCCTAAGTAAAAAAATTAAATATCCGACCCTCTCCCACCAAAAAAAAAAAACCTTAAGCATTGAGACAGTGGTTTAAACATGCTTAAAAACTGACGATAAATTTAAATAATAAAAAGTTATAATCACATTCCGGTGACAAAATAAAATAGCCGACGCCAAATTGGATAGTAGGTTAGACTGCACTCTACAGCATTGTCTGGCAACCTGCCGAGGAGAAAGAAAACACTGAATTCCTCAGCCCGGTAAATGGAACTAGTTAACGTGAAAAGACGTGGTCGTCTAAGAGAAGGAAAACC
>OZ038475.1:143656699-143694199 GCA_964036315.1 Acanthosepion esculentum
AGTGATACAAAAAAAGAAGAGAAGAGATATCACACAACGCAAAACGAAAAATAGCACGAGGTGCGACTGAAGAACGAAAGAACGGAATTCTAAAGAATACATATGAAATGAATAATAAAACTTGCTGTAAATGTATAACGAATATACAACGGAATATAGTAAAGAAAGAAAGAAAGAAAGAAAGAAAAACAAGTAAACACACTGGAAATGGTAAGGACCAAAGTATTAAAGAGCGGGTGAATAACTGAAATGTATAAATATTGAAAAATGGAAACATAAGCAAACTAACGATAGAACGAACAAAATGTCTATGTAAAGAATAATGAAAGAAATAGTTTCCAATAAATAACTAGTTTGTCTCTGGGGAATAAAAAATAAAAACAAAACTTGAAATTTCAAAAATAATAAACCATAAACAATAAAAAAAGAAAAAAGAACGGAAACATAACGAAATATTAATACGAAAATAAATAAAGATAAAAATAAATAAACATCGTTAATTATGACTGAAGAAAATTGATCAAGAATATATTTTAAAATCATCAGCAAAAATACAAATGACTAACCAATAAGGAATTGCCGAACGAAGAATGAATGAGAAAATGTATGATAATGGAGGAATTAAACAATACGCAATTCCATATTTTTTACATTTCTTCAAGGATATAATAGGGTGAAAATGCTGAGGAAGAAAGCAAAATGTCGTTAATAATCCCAATTGTACATTATCTCGTTTCTTGTCGTTTTAATACTGAACAAAAGATTAAATAATGTCATATAAGAAAAAACAAACTATAATATAATGGAGCATGTTTATGACAAATTGCGACATGATAGAAAGAAAAATAAAATAACGAATAACAAAGAAATGATCAGTCAGGATGAGTAAAAAGAAAAACCGTTAAGGCAAACTGATTATGAATGTCAGCCTTGTATTTGCTATTACTGAGAAAAAAACGTTTAAAGAAAGTGACAAAAAAAGGATGACAAAATAAAAACAGTCGCCCGAACAGTCGCCAGTAAGAACAGAAAGCACCATGAGAGAGAGAGAGAGAGAGAGAGAGAGAGAGAGAGAGAGAGAGACAGACAGACTGACAGACAGACAGACAGACAGACAGACAGAAAAAAATGAAAATTAGTCTATCAAAGGAAACCATAGGATTTCGTATTCAACACGAATCCTATTTTTCGAGAGATTTCCTTCGTGAAAATTATTCATACTACCTTACAGCCAATGTTTGACAATAAAACATTCGATTGACCGATATGAAAACAAATCCTTGCGTTTTGTAAACGATATTGTAGCCATCAAGCTCCGATAAATGGTCACTAATCAAATTCTGTTTTTGCTCACATAACGCCTCTAGGAAAGTTTGTTCACTATGTTGTGAAACAACATTTCTTTCCAGTATCTAACTTTCATATTTTTACATCTACCATTCGTCAATTCATTGAATATTGTTGCCCCACTGGGATGTTGCTCCTGCTAACTGCTATAGAGATTCTTGATAAAATCCAATGATGAATCTGCAATGTTATTGATCCTGACTTTGCATCTCGGCTTAAGCACTTTCCCATGACCGTAACGTACTTTTCCTGGGCCTTTTCAACAAATCATTTCTTCATAATTGTTTTGATAATCTTTCTTCTATGGCACTTAGAATTTATATATTCAAGCGCAGTACAAGATTGACGGAGGGTCTCATTATTTTACAGTTGAAATGACGAGATATAACCGCAAGTTATATGCTAACACTAGCATATATATATATATATATATATATATATATATATATATATATATATATATATATATATATTAAAAAGAAAAGAGAAACCGCAAAGATTTTGGTTGTAATGTGGATTTTTAAAATAAAATATTATGCTTTATTTTCTATAATAGAAATTATGGAAAATAAATCATAATATTCTATTTAAAAAATCCACAATACAACCAAAAACTTTGCGGTTTCTCTCTTTATTTAATATACAAACTTTTCTCTCGTTGCAACTATTATAACCTCTTCCTTATATATATATATATATATATATATATATATATATATATATATATATATATATGGGTGTGTGTATGTGTGTGTGTGTGTATTTAGACTCAATCCTTCTTTCATGCACATTTCATTAAAAACCACTGACAAAGTGCATTTATTTAGTTTTTTATACAACTTCTCATGCGATCTAATAATGTTTTTCTTTTCGGATGATAAATTATATAAAAATATTCATGGAGACCCACGGTTCACTATTCCGAACATACTTGTCAACAACACTAATATAATAGCATCATCCACATGCAAAAAAGGCTAAAAATAATGTAAGCCTTATTAATAAAAACAAACTAACCAACACTTAATAATATTAACTTTGAACATGGACATAATATCTTGACCGTGTTTTGAAAGAAAAAAAATGAAATATTTTTTAAAACATACATATAACAAACTATTTCAATTCTAACATTTAAAATATAATCCTTGAAAATGGTTAAATGTATAGCCGAAAGCGTTAGGATAAAAAGAACATTCGGACAGTTATTATATAATTTATCATCCGAAAATAAAAAACATTAATAGATCGCATGAGAAGTTGTATAAAAAACTAATTAAAAGCACCTTGAAATATGCATATATATATATATATATATATATATATATATATATGTATGTATGTATACATTAGTATCCAAGAATGGTGTATTAGTACACTAGTACACAATCGAAAGTCTTACGGTAATCTATTCAGATTTATACTGACATTTTTCTTTGTAATGAATCAGTTTTCTAAGATCATCGTATTATTTAATAATTGGTCATTACATCCTGGAAGCCAAGTTTGCATCCTTTTTGTTCAAGAGGTAGTATGATATTTTTCTAAGAAGGACTATATGTTTTGACAAAACAGATGTCATCATTTTCTTAGTAGTCGGAAGACATGTAACTGGTCTGTTGTTTTTGGTGATATTTGTGTCACCATTCGTGGATAGAAGGAAGATGATTCCTTTGGTTACCCATGTCGGAATTTTAGTAGGCTCATTGACCATATCTTGAAATTCCTTGGCAATTCTTTGTGGGACATATTTAGATTATAGAGCCAAAGGTTAGAAATTTTATCTATTCCTGGAGATTTCCAGTTGTGTGCTTTTTCAGTGCACTTTCAACATGCTTGTTCTGATTTATTTGTCATCCGATCTACTTCTTGCGTAATCCAAAATCAATTTTCATGATCAGGATGCTTTTACAACAAAAAATGTAAAATATCGAAAGGTCTATATATGTGTTACATAAAAAAAGCAAAACAGAAATTGATTAAATACGCAAGAAGATCCTTTCTATATATTAGTAAACCATGGTCAAGATGGAAAAGATCGAATATGTAATCTGTAACCTGAAATGGCAACAAACTATCAAATGAATATATCATGTGTTAAGCACACAAAAATATAAAGCTGTTTTTTTTCGTTTTTTTTTTTAATGCCGTATAATACTCTACGGTTAATTTAATGCCAAAATCTAAATATTTTGAAGAATTTTATGACTTCACCAACAGATAAATATATTGTTGTTCATTTTTAGTATATATATATATATATATATATATATATATATATATATATATATATATATATATATATATATATACAAAATGTATCACTGGTATTTTAAATATTAAAATGTATTATCATTTCATCGTGTTTTTTCTTAGCTTGGATAGAAACATATGCCATCACCCCGGGTCAGGGTTGCTCTGAGAACAACGCCAATTAAGAGTTGGTTACACGTTCCTGAAAATCTGATCAGAGACCATGCTCCCAGATGTAGTTTAACTTCATAACCAGGACTATAAAAATATTTTTTATAAGCGTTTCACCCCAAGCCACTAGCATGCAAGGGGTTACAGAGATTTGCAGCGAGAGCAAATAGGAGTGATAGAAGAAAGGATAAAGAGAAGGATAGGGCATAGATCAGGGTTTCTGGAGACGACGATTGACATTACATTTGAATAGTTTGAAATCATAGCTATCAGGAAAACAGGAAAAGGGGAAGGAGTTCCACAGGCGAGAAGTGCGAGACTTGAAGCTATTGGAGTAGAAGAGACGGCTACATTTAACAGTTTCGACAGTGAAAGTGTGAGAGCGAGATTCCAGCCTAGTAGAACGCTTAAATTCATGAAGTCTGGGAACAAGCGAAAGCAGCGCATCGGAGCAGTTTCCACGAAAGTATTTGTAAAAAAGACAGAGGAAGGCGATGACACGTCTGTGAGAGAGCGACTGCAGACGAGATGCCAGATAAGGTCCAATTACATTGCATATCCGTCTCTGGATATTATCAAGAACCTTGAGATAAACAGAAGAGGCGCCAGACCATATATGGCAGCAGTACTCCATGCAAGGGCAAATGGATGATTTGTAGATTTGAAGGATCGATTCCGGCGAGAAAAATTCCCTCGCGAGACACAGGGAGCCAACTTTCCTTGCGGTGGACCAAGCTATAGACTCAATGTATTTGTTCCATCTCAGTTCAGCAGTCAATGTGAGGCCAAGTAGTCGCGAAGAGGAACTCTCGAGAAGTTGAGTGTTAGACATTCTAATGGGGGCACAGGGATGTTTCTTTGTGATGAGTAATAGAGAGCAGTTTTGTTTTTGAGGCGTTTATGTTAACCAGCCAATTCCTGCCCCAGTTCGCAATAGGTTGGAAGTCCTTTTCTTGACGAACGGCCAGGTTAGTTTTGTCAACGACACTAGATTTGTTTTCGAGGCAGGAGTGAATTCTAGTGTCGTCTGCGTAGATGCCTACTTGGGAATCTATGGCCTCACGAAGATCGTTGATGAGGATAAGGAACGGAATATGGCTTAGAATGGAGACTTGGGAACACCTGCGTTCGTGGGACAGGAGCTGGAAGAGAATCAGTTGAGAACGACCGTTAATACACGGTTTGACAGAAATAATTGTATTAATTCAAACAATCGACCTGAAATTCCATAATCGTGAAGCTTGCAAAGAAGGCCGGCATGCCAAACACTATCAAACGCTTTGGAGATATTTAGAGTCACAGCACGAGCATCTCTGTTATTATGAAGTGCTTGGTAAACAATTTCAGTGGTGGTCGTAAGCACATCAGCTGTAGAACGGGAAAAGCGGAACCATATTGCTTGTCGGAGAACAGATCATGGGATGTAAGGTGCTTAACCACTTCGGCGTTGATTAAAGCTTCGAATACATTGCCGAAGAGGGGTAGGTGACTTATAGGACGTTACTTAGAAGGGTCAGAAGGGTCATTAGAGTTCTTAAAGACAGGAACAATGGATCAGGACTTCTAACAGTCTGCAAAACAAGATTCATTTAGGCAGTAGTTATATAATTTGGAGAGGGCAGGGCCCAGTTCAAGAGCACATTTCTTCAGGGCAATGGCTGGTATCCCATCTCCAGCACTAGTCTTGTGGGTGTCTAAATTATAGATAATGCCCAATACCGATGACGGGATAATGTGTAGCTCTCTAAATAGAGTCTAAGTTCTAAGGGGGAAATCGGTTGTAGATACTCCGGATGAGTCGAGCGTTGAATTGAATGAGAATTTCCGAGCAAAGCTTTCAGCCTTGTCGGCAAGAGAGGTCTGAACCTCGAAGCTGTTGAACAATGGAGGAACAGAGGGTTTGCTATTAAGTACGCTCTTGCAGGGACGACAATAATCCTTGGAGCCGAATTTGAGAGATGCAATACGTTCTTTCATTCGAGCAGCAAATAGTGACTTTGCTTCATTGAGGACACGCTTGCACTCGTTACGGGCAGAAACAAAGTGACGTCTATTTCAGTCAGACATGTCGCTAAGATATAGGTGGAAGAAGTAGTTCCTATGGGCAATGGAAGCTTAGCAAGTAGCGGAGAACCAAGGAGAGGAGCGCGATTTGACCTTATATTTCCTTGAGGGGCTGAAAGCCTCGATTCCAGCTTTAACCCAGGAGGAGACCTTGGAAGCACATTCTTGAACAGGGAGCGAAAAACAACATTCCAGAGGACATCGTGAAGGAAATCCCGGAAAGAGTCCCAGTCTTCTCTTTGATAGCAGAACGAGGTTATAGTGGTAGGAGTTTCTTTGCAGGGGGTGGTATTGAAGGAGATGTAGATAGACACTACAGCATGATCAGAATTACCAAGAGGGGAGAGCTGCGTGGCGCTACAGGATTCGAGGTTGGAGGTACAACGTAGATGGAGAAGAGAAGCCTTACCGTCCCGGTTGTAGGGAAAACGTGTGTGGAAGTCGACTATCTGCGTGAGGGATTGAGAGATTGAAAAAAAAGGGCGACAAATGTAGAGAATCTACTTTCGTATTGGATGCGTTTCGCTTCTACGTTGTGGTGATGCTATCAAGTTTATACTAGGTCATATATCGGTGATTGTAGAAGATTATATCCAGAGATGATGGAACATGCAGAGGAAAACAACATGTGAGATCTTTTAGATTACGTAGTGGGTGAAAGCAATATGAAAGGCACAATCAATAATTGTAAGAAGGCTAGGTGTCAGTAAGAAGGAGGGGTCAAATTTGAACTTGCGGATGTATGTGTATTAAAATGATACAGGTTCGGAAATGTACCTATTATCTAAGTATATTATGGGACGGTTGAATATTTGTCAGATATTCAATAGCGAAACATGTTTTTCAGGAAAAGAGCAATCATTAAATAAGCGGAAAATAACCCCGTCGTACAATCACTTGTTTTAGACATTTAAAAAATAATGGAGATTCATTGGTAAGAAAGGTGCAATGAAAATTATGCGTGTAATTAGTGAACAGTGTTAATTCTTTTGCTCTACTTAACTGTAGAAATCTCTTCCGGTTACTTGCTTTCCAGTCAAATACGATCTTCAAAAATTTAAATGCAACGTCAGTCATCATCTTCTGTATCACTGACTCCTTTTTTAATTGCTCTTACTCGTCTGTAATGTTTTCTCATTTTCCTACATTCCCCTCCTTTGAGTCATGGGGTGAATGTTGAGTCTTGACTCATTGTTGAATCTTGACTAATGCATGGAATAATAATGCAACACAAAATGTACTTAGAACAAGAATGTATTATAACAAGAAAGTGTACACAATATTTACATCTAGTAATTCTGTATATTTCTGGGAAGACCGTTCCTGGAGAATGTGTTGACTAAGTCGCATTCGGGCAGAGTCTCTAGTTGGATCTCTTGATTTCCCTCCCCCGTCTTCCGGTACCAACCATTATTTATATAGTCGGTAGTCACCTATGCAGATTAGGTGGATCCTACCACAACAGTGAAAGACTGAAAAAAAAATGTAACAACTTACTACTTGATTCTGCATATAAAATGTCTGCCATGGTGTCTATTTGATCTTTGTTGTGACCGCCTGCTAAGTCAGGTCCGTGCTTCGTCAACACTCATATACCAAACTCTCGGCTTATACTGCATCTGTGCTGATCAGGCACAAGTTACAATTTCTGGGGGACAGCGAATAATCTGTTGTGAGACTACCCACCTCTGCAACTCGCTGCACAAAGACACTGACCCCACGTCGTAGAATTTCTGTGCGGTGGATCGAGCGATAGGTAGGCTCACAGGTAAAAGAAAAACACAACTACAAACTTGGGTAGGACGAAAAGAGGAGAGAAGGTGTGTGACCTTTTTGTGGATGATAACTCTTGGTTGATTCTCGGCTGGCGGAAAAAATATATATCTTAACTAACAATGTCCGGCTGCTAATGGGTCGCTCTTCGATGTTACGTGCTCCGGCCTAAATCAACCTTCCTCGAACCTAAACTAAGTCTAACTACCCCGTGGCCCAAAGCGCTGCCGTATATATGGAGAATCCTCTTTCATCATTTCCGGACAAGGGACACCCACGAATAAACCCATAACTTTTTCATGACCATTTCTCTCTTTGAAGAAAGTGGACATAAAAATATTTCTTAGCCTAGCTGACTCCGATTCAGGGACATTAAATTCAAACCCTTTTAAGTTTTGACCAGAGCCGGTCTTTTTCCTATCTTAGTATTTTGACAAGTACTTAACACTTATCTACCCTTTTCGCCATATGTTTTTATCTAGATTCCTAATCTAATCATTTGGTCTTGAAGTTTGATGCCCAGGTCAAATCTAACTAATCTTCTCGCACATATGCGTGCGCGCGCACGCACACACAGATGTGGGGGTGTATATATACACACACACAGATGTGTGGGCGCACACACACACACGCGTGCGCATATATCCGACTCATAGTGTCACACAGTGGCTTACATACAAATCACGTTGAAACACCGTTTCCCGTACAAACAGTGACGTGAAAACTATTGGGTTTAAAAAATAAAATTGATAACATTTTTCAGTTGCTGACGTCTGAACACGTTATTTCATTTCACACGTGACTGAAATTTGTTATATATACATATTCAGAATAGTGGCATTACAACGCGGCTTTCCATATGATCCACGTATGAATTTTTGAAACACCGATTACTGTACTATCACAGGATTTAAGCAACGTCATGCCTGAGTAATATCTAGATGAGTGACCACTTGGGTTTACCAGTTGCTTTTATATTTGGATGTGCTGATGGTTTAATGAATGGTGGCTCAGAATTGTTAATCGGAGAGCCGAGTTCCAATTCCAGTTGTGTTCGTTGTGTTCACGCGAAAATACCCTTGTAAAAAATATGAATCCACCTACTCTCGATTTCATCTATGAGCTATGTGATAATTAGTAATAGTTATATCACTAAATCTTTATCAACCCCCGCCTGAAATATATTAAAATCAAAAATAATATTTCCTAGCTTTAATGAACTGCAAAAGGTTGATAAGCCGTAAAAACGGAATCAATCAATGGGCTGATCAGTTGTTGAACAAGATCAGTATACTCAAAACCTTGACACCTTTCTAGCAGCTGCGCCTACTCAATTTTCGCTGATAGGCTTGGGGTTTTAGGCACTTCTCAAACCGTACCGACTATTGGGGACATCTCCACTATTAAGAAAGCACATTCCTGACAAAATAACTTAGCTCCGATATGAAATCCATGTCTCATGGAAGGAACACTATAATGTATTTGTTTTGACATATTATTTAGCACAATGTTTACAAAACTCGTCTGACAGATAAATATGCTAAATTGGTGTGTTCGGCTTAAATAAATACCTACATAACCATGCCAGATGAAGAAGATCGTATGGGTGGCCAACATGGTGTTAAAAATTCAGAATTATCTAAACTGACAGATGTATACAACTGCTTTATTAAGATCAATGATAAAAATTTGTTTTGAGCAAATGAAGCTTGAACATTGTAAACTGGCGCTATATAATCACAAAAAAAGAACTATACCAGATAACAGAAACCACAACTCGTGAGGACATTCCACAGCAGCCTAAAATAATAATTATCTTTCCACTCTATTTCAAATGAAAGGTTGGGAAAGAGACGCATATCAATAATTAAAAGAAGGATAACACCTACTGAACGTGAGAAACCTATTTTCATGAAAAACATTTTTAAGAAGGATTTTAGAAATTTAAACTGACGACATTGCTGGCTGTTTGGTCAAGGAATACCGAAGGCTTCCTTATGTAAAAAGGCCCAGTATTACCATTACTATCACCAATGATATTAATATTACCATTGCGTGTCCAAAATTCTCTAAGTTCGTTAAATATCTTAGAGAAATTGCTAGAACTTTAGAGAAATTCATAGAAAATACTCCCGTTTTCTATTACTCATGTATCGAATTCTATCACAACAGGTGACACCATATTTGCTGTCTTTTCAAAGTTTATATTTATAATGTCGATTCTATGGATTGCTACGTTCACTGAGCTGGAGCAGTCTAATCCTCATTTTCCAGCCTTGAGAGTTTTTTTAAAAATCGTTTCCCCGTATGTGTTGGGGATGATTTATTTTAGAAACAACAGCCATTTTTTGCCACAAACGCAACGCCACAAACCAATCTTCAGTCTATCACTACTTGGATGGCAAATGTTTGGAAAAACTGCATTCTTTCGTACGGCCCCAACTCAATATATTGCAACCAAAATCTGCCTTGCTACGAGCAATGTTTCGATTCACCTCAATTCCCTACGTATTCTTTAGGTATGGAGGGCATCAAGTCCGTATGATTCTTCCTAAGAATCGATACTTTTTCGAACAGACTCCCGCGTGGATGCTTTTTGGAACGCAACAATTTAACCTCTCTGGTTCTAGGGTCTAACCTCGTCTATCCGCCATATATTATTAATATTCAATATGTACCCCCTCTTCGTGCGTTCATGTCAAACAGGTCGACGTTCATTGGCTCTTGATCCATGTATGGGGTGAACTTAAAAAAAATGAATGATTAAGGATATCAGACGAGATGCAAATGCCCCGCTAAGATTTGTTAAAATTTACAAACGTAATTCAATTTTAGATCATCAATGCTCAGACTACGAATTTACTCAAATTTAATTAGTAATTCTAGTACAACTGCAATATGTGTTTTGTGTTCTACAAAAAATTATTCATATTTACTTTCAAAATTACGATGACTAGTTTGAATATTAAGATACTTAGAAGTAAGCGGTCTGTGTTTCGTATAAATTTGTTGTCATTTGAATATCGTTTGACAATTATATCAATTCTTTAAAAGAAAGTTTTCAAAAGCAAACTAGGAAATAAGTTTTAAATATCTACTACATAAAAAAGATTAATGAAAATTTCAATGACCGGAGAAATGGTTTTCAATTTAATTGTGATTTAATATTTTCTTTGCATAATATTTGTCATATACGCTTACTATTCATCATTGTATTAAGTGCAGTGACAAGGAATGTAATTATATCGAAAATAAATATTAGTTTGCTCAAAATAAATGTTATTTCAACAACTAAGCACCGGATTTATTCATATATTTTCATATATATGGTTTTATATATATATATATATATATATATATATATATATATATATATATATATATATATATATATATATATATATATATATATATATATATATATATATATATATATAATGCAAAGCTCTTCAGTAAAATGAATGGGAGCCCTCTGACTGATTGGCGTTTGTTTACATTTGTAAAAATACGCTAGAATTAGCTAATTTTCTCTGCTGAATGATTATAGCTCAGCGGTAGAAACTATGACTAACACCAAATTGGTCGGGTTTCGGTCCTGTCTTGAAGCATTCGGATGTCTAGTTGTACTGAGGAGCTGTGATAAATCGAAACAGTACTGTCTGCGAATGACGTATATATATGTTTATGCTTGTGTACATTTGTTCTTGTTTTTTGTGTATAATAAATATCTCTGTGATGATAGCCTAGGCTCTGAATGTTCTGGGCATATATACGAATACGTATACATATATATATAAATATAATTTAATAGAGAAATTTTTATGTTTCGAGGCTGAGGTTAAAATTATTGCTCCATTTTCAAGCGATCTTGAATAACTTCAGAAAAAATTATTTACATTTGCAAGCGAAAAAGTATTGAAAATTTTAAAAGGGAGTGGGAATGAGTTTTCAAAATTTTATGGGCGTTGGCTTTTTTTACGAATTTAAATAAAGTTCTAAGTTAAATTGGAAACGTGAAAAATGTAGGTTCGTTGTGGTTGGGTTATCATCTACTTTGTATCGAGCACTTTAAAAAAATGGTATAGAATTGTGGATAGTTAATCTGCATTTTCTTTATCTTTATATATATATATATATATATATATATATATATATATATATATATGTCTGGAGATGCGTTCAGCAAGTCCGTGACTGCTCATCTGTAATAACATCCAAGGTTGTCTGTGTCTGCATATACATCTGATTCGTTTCGTTCAGAGGCTTGTTTCCTTGGCCGTGATCAAATTCAACAAAGAATAACATCAAATACTTTCCCAGACACTGGTTGGAAAGTAGCAACATTACGATTTCTCACAAAACAATGCTATTCTTCCTTCACCTTACTAACTTCCACCATTTAGAGAGGAATCTATAATCACTGTATGTGGTTTCGATGACAGCTTACTCACGCAATGCCAGTCCTATTTTTTTCTTCTTGACAGCCGTTCTCTTCCTCATTGGCTGCTGGTCGATTACTGCTCATTTCCCGCCTCTCTTTAATTTGGCCACTGGTCACATACTGCGCACTTCCTGCCTATCTCTGCTTATATGGATGTTGGATGTGCCCCTACCCACCATCAATCCAAAGTGTTCCAGAAAAGGGTGGATGAGTAGTCAGTTTTTCAAAGGACTACTTTTATGATTATCTAAAATCACTAACAAAATTTATGTTTGCCAGTTCAAAGGCATGCTGGAGACAGGAATACTGAAAACTAATTAATTAAATTGACATAAAGATGGACTCGAGACTAAATTCCTAAGATATTCCGGTAAGGAAATTGACTTAAAAGAACAAGAATCTCTGTACTTATCAGCTAAGGATATGTGAGAAGTTAAAATGTTACAAATATATGCACACACACACACACACACACACACACACACACGCGCGCGCGCGCACACACACACACACAAACACACACGCACACACACACACACACATATATATATATATATATATATATATATATATATATATATATACGTGTGTGTGTGTGGCAATCACTCATTTATTCATGTTTCATTAAAGAAAAAAAGGGACTGCGATTAAGCTTTTTATTTTATATTTTTCTGTTCGAACAGGTGTTTTCTTTACTGGGCAGAAAGTGTATATAAACTGCCCAAATGTTCTGTAATTCCGAGTGATTTCGCCTATACTTTTAGTAGACGAATTTATTATGCTTCTATTTTCTACTAGTATGTTTCGGATGGAGTCTGGTAAGTTTGTGTATGTGCGTGTTTAAAATGGGTTCTGATGGAGCTGTGGTCGGATAGGTGTAACGTAAAGCCACTGAATAGACATGTAGTAGTTTGACCGATGTGATTATTTTGGGGTTCGGTTTGATCAGGAATACGGTTCCTTAAGGGGAATTTTAACTTGTTCGTTCTTTGTAATTTTGATTTTTCCAGTGTGTTCTTATTTTGAGGATACCATTAGTTGTTTAAAAGTTTTTGTAGTAGATAATTTATTTAATTTTTTGGTTTAGATCAATTTGGGTCGTGTGTCGAAATGTAAACATGATAGATAATTATGGAATACTTAATATTAAAACCAAAAAAATCCCACAATAATATTAACTACGAACACAGCCACAATAGGCTGACTGTGTTCGTAAAATAAAATATTCCTATAAATCTAGATGCATAAACACAACCCATACATCCAGTTAAAAAGTAAAAATAACATCACCCTTTATAATGACTAAATGTATAGCCGAAAGCGCTCGGAATTACAGAACATTTGAACAGTTTCTACACACTTTGTGGCCAGAAAAGAAAAAAAATTCGAACACAAGAAAACGTAAATAAATATCTTAATCACAGTACTTTGTCTGTCGACTTTAATGAAACATGTGTAAATGAGGGATTGCCATCTCCAAACTAAATTTACCCTCTTTGCAAAGTAGACTGAAATTGAAATTCTACATCAATCACTATCGTAACTCGAGGCACGTGGAGATATAGTAGTCCATGCAGACCTGAGAGACCTCCTCAAAGCCGAAAGTTTGAAAAAAAAACTCTCCCCTCATAACAACTTCAATAATATCCTAACATCTAAACTAAAAATGGCTGCAAATGGACTAAAAAAAATCCTAACATTGTCATCAGACGAGTCGACATGACCGAACTAAATTCACTGGACAAAAACCTCACGGAGAACATAAAAAAGATCCATCATCAAACTTATAACATCGAATAACGCTGAGGTCGGTTCCCTGAATATCTCCAATACATCGGAGACTACAGACATGGATATTTATATAGAAATATAAAAACACACAAACCCGGATACTCTCTACGACCAATCATTTCACATATCCTAACTCCTATCTATGCCCTATAAAATTTCCTTAATAACATCATTAACCAATACCTACCCACCAATTACAACATCACATCCGCCCACGAATTCCTCCAAATTCTAAAAAGTACAAAACCAACTCAAGGTAACTTAGCGCCTCTTGACGTCGAAAATTTATTCACAAACGTCCCAGTTGATCAAACCATTGATATTTTATCCTCAACTCCGTGTACACAAAAATTTATATCCCACATCCTCCATCCATCGAACCAAATAACATGAAAAAATTATTACATGAATTGACAACAGAAGCCTCCATCAGCGATCATAATGGTAACATCTCTACCCAAACTAATGGTGTTAGTATGGGAAACCCGCTCGGTCCCTGCTTCTACAATTATTACATGTCCCATGAGGAAAACATGATTATTTAAAAAGTTTGTAAATCTAAAATGCATTTCTGCTATGTAGAAACTATTTTATTCTAGCGAAACGTGCAAAAGAAATAGATAATCTCAAGATCAGATTTGAAAAAAAACAACACTCAGTCCTTAATTTTACTTTGGAACTTAGTATAAAAAACCCTCCATTATTAGAAGTCTATGTAGAATACAGTAACAAGAATTTTACCATCTCATTGTATGAAAAAACCCACTGGCAGAAACTCTTGCTACCATAATTGTAAGAGCGAATGCCCACTGAGATACAAACTATAAGTGATAAAAACTTTCTAAAGAGAGCACACTAGAATCCACCCTCTTGTCTACTTTTCCTTAAAGAACTCAACAATGCAAAAGAGACACTAGCCAGCAATGGCTTTCCTATAACTCCATCGACCACCAGATTATACTATTTCTTTCCAAAGTAAATAATAACATAAAAAGAACATTAACATCTTCTACAAAAGCCAAATGTACATCAACTATAAACAAGATGAATCTTCACTTAGAAATACCATAAAGAATGACACTGCACCTGTTGACCCGAACAAAAAATAAATACATTATCTACTAAAAAAAAATTAAATCAACTAACCTCATCATCAGACGCTTGACCTCACTCCTATCTGATCACAGCTCCATCAGAATCCATTTCAAAACACACACACAAACTTACCAGATTCCATCGGAAACATGCTAGTAGAAAATACAAGCGTAATAAGCTGATCCACATGAAAAAAAAAAAGAATATAAATCATGGAAGCTTTTATAATAAAAAAGAAAAAGCCAATATTCAATAATATTAACTGCGAACACGTCCACAATTCTAGAAACATAAACAGAACCTATACTTCCATTTAAAAATTAAAAATAAAGTCATCATTGATGATGGCTAAAAGAATGGCCGAAAGCTCAGAACATTTGGACAGTTACTACACATTCTGCGCCGAGAAAACAAAATACTTGTTCGAACACAAGAAAAATTAAATAAAAACTTATTCACAGTACCTTGTCTGTCGTTTATAATGAAACACGCACACACACACACACAAACACACACACGCAGCACACACACACATATTTGTGGGTGCGAGAGTTTTCTGTGTACGTATGTCTGCATTTGTTATCAATTTATATGTATTTTATCTATTTGTGCATGTACACACACACACACACACACACACACACACACATATATATATATATTCATACATGTTTCATTAAATAATATAGACAAGTGTTGTCTATTTATCTATGTAAATTCTTTTCATATCGTCTGATAAGCTTAATAACATTATAATTAAACGAAGAAAGAAAATCACAATATTGAAACATATTTCTTAATCCAATCTAAGATTGATAAGCCATTATCAAAGATGACAATTACACAATATATTTAAGCAATACACGAACAAGAAATTGATGATAGTCTGTTTTGTTTACATGAATGATTTCCAAGCAAACACGTGCAAATAAGACGCTGAAAGCGAAAATAGCACAACAGCTCATGACCTCACACATGACCACGCGAGAGTGAATTCGATGAGTATTGAGTATGGAAAGCAGTTGGTATAAACCAATGGCTTCTGTTACCAATTATAGGCATTTAAGAATATTTGTGGAGATTTCATAGTTTATTTTGTTCAGGTTAGGTTTCAACTGTTTTATGTATATAGCTTCAAGAATTTTTAGTTTTTGTTTATTGTTTTCATGTTTAATTGTAGTTGTGTTTTCGACGAGGATTTTACGGTTTTGTGTATGCGGCCAGGCATGTAGTTGTAAATGCCTAAAAATGTTAGAGTTATCATTCAAATGTAGTGTCAAGCGTCGTGAAAGCGAGTTTGTGGTGTGACCAACATAGATATTATCTAGTTCGTTGGAGATACAATCTCCCAAAGGGGACTTGAATTTGTAAACTATGTTAGTTTTTTGGAAATCGCTAACCGGGGGAGCAGAATCATTGCGAATAATTGAGTTGGATATACTAGATTTAGTGTAGTATATAATTAACATAATTTTTTTGCTAGGATCTGTTGTAGATATGTTAGTATTTACTAATTTTTTTAGTATATTTTCTTTTTGTTTATAATTAGTATGCATTTGATTTCGATATAGGAGATTAATATGTTTGAGATTAGTAGAAGCAGTATTATGTACTATTTGCTTAGTATTGAGATTTCTAAAAAACATCTTATTTGTTCATCAATTATATAGTTTGGAAAGCTATTATTAACAAGTGTTTGTTTTATATTCTTTAGTTCACTGTAAAACTATAAATAATATAAAAATATATATATATAAATAATATATATATATATATATATATATATATATATATATATGTGTGTGTGTGTGTGTGTGTGTGTGTGTGTGTGTGTGTGTGTGTGTGTGTGTGTGTGTGTGTTATGGGAACTTCCTATAACGACATTCTCTGACTGTGCGCAACTCCTGTCGAACTCTCTACTTTGGCAGAGAGGAACCCAGACGAGACTTTGCCGAAGGGCAAATTTTCGTCCGGGGTGGCAGACAAGCCCTAACCCGTTTATACGGGTGCTTAAGCGAGTATTTTTGGCCGAGATTACGGGCTCGGAGAAACCCAGGTTAACCTCGCCTTGTGCCACATACTTCCCTCGTGCGGGGACTGTTAAATATCGGAACGAGTCGAGACGCAGTCTCTGTCTGTGCGCGACTCCTGTCGAACTCTCTGCTTTGGCAGAGAGGAACCCGGACGAGGCTTTGCCGAGGGGCAGATTTTCGTCCGGGGTGGTAGACAAGCCCTGAACCCGTTTATACGGGTTCTTAAGGGAGTATTTTTGTCCGAGCTTACGGACTCGAAAAAACCCACGTTAAACTCGGCCTTGTGCCACATACTTTCCTCGTAGGGTGACTGTTAAATATCTGAACGAGTCGAGACCTAACGAGTCAAGACAATATTAGTTCACTCTAAACCAGACTGACAGTCATACTAACACCTTCAACTTCTTGTATTATATTTCTGTTGTAATATATCTTTGTTATTTTCTACGTTTGTGTTCGTGTTGTTCTTCCTTTGTCCTAAACTTTGATCATAACCGTGGTGCGAAGATATTGGACCATAACAGTGGCGACGAGGAAACTTCAGAAACACACTCTACGCGGAGAAACAAAAGAAGTATACTCAAGAAACAAGTTCTACGTGGAGAATCTACAAAAAATCTTTTACTATTGGTTGTCCATAAAAGAGGCGACGTTGGTAGTGAAAAAAAAGTTATACGCGAACATAAAAAAAAAAAATAGAAAATGTTCTTTTTGGACACCGACTTTACAGTAGTAACAAAGACCTGAAGTCTAAACTAAAAGAAAATACTTACACATAATTACGGTAAATATGGAAGACTTTAAGATAACAATATTGGAACTTATGTAAATACAATTTGAGCAGCAACAGAAAAACGAACAGAAGCATCTTGAACTAAAAGAATTATTGCTACGGGTAATAACAAATGAAGGGCAAAATTCCGAAAATGAAACAGTTCTCACGCAAAATGCTATATGGAGCTCTATCGAAGACTTCAGGTATGCACCGGAGGAAGACAAAACCTTCGCAGTTTACTTCAGAAGGTACGAAGATTTATATGAGTTTAATTGAGGGAATTGGTCAGACGCGACAAAAATACGTCTTCTACTAAGAAGGTTAGGTTGAAGCAAATACACTAAATTCGTAGACTACATCCTACCGAGGAAATCAAATGAGTTCACTTTCAAGGAAGCCATAAAACTGTGAACAAACACCTCACTATTCCACAAAAGATGGAAATGTCTGAATCTAACTAAAAAGGACAGCGAAGACTATATAACATTTGCTTCCATTGTAAACAAACACTGTGATGACTTTAAGTTATCTGAACATAGCCCGGACAATTTTAAATGTTTAATATTCGTTCAAGGCCTGGTTTCGACTAAAGACGCAGAGATCAGACGCAGAATTCTTACAAAACTGGAGAGTGAACCAGAATTGACGCTACAAAAATTGGCTGAAGACTGTCAGAGATGTATAAGCGTATAGAAGGACTCAAAAGATATAGAAGAGTCTGGCATCACTCACATACGTAAAGTACAACGACAAACACGTTTTTGTCCCTCCTCAAAACCAAACCAAACCAATTTTCCCTCCTCAAAAACAGGCCAAAACAAATTTTTCTACTTCAATAAGTCAATATCAGAAAATTCTACCACCCAGTCCATGCTTTCGCTGTGGGACTTTGCATTGGTATAAAGATTGTCCATACCGCTTTAAGACTTGTCTGTCGTGCAAAAAAGTGGGTCATAAAAGTTCTCATTGCTGGACTAGGAAAGAAAGCAAAAGCAATGTAAGAGTCACCAGGACTAACCAAGCGGACGAGACAAACAGACGAAAATACGTGCAAGTAGAAATGTTAAACAGAAAAGTCAGACTACAATTGGATTCCGGATCGGATTTAACTATTATTAACGTACAAACACGGAGAAAATTGAACGAACCGACCATGTTGAGGACCGATAAAACTGCTAGGTCGGTAACTGGGAGAAAAATAAAATTTGAGAGTAAAGTTGACATTCAATGGAATGACCAAAAAATTAAAAATGTATGTGCTAAGAAATACAGAAAATTTATTTGGAACGGACTGGATTCAGAAATTCGACGTCTGGGATTTACCAATAAGTACGTACTGCCAAAAAGTGAAAAGTTTATCGACAGAGGCAGAGAAATTAAAGGAGAAATTAAAAGAGAGTCTCCCCGGAGTATTTTCAGCCGGCCTCGGGAGGTGTAAAAAAAATGGCAGCAAATATAGAAATAAAAGAAAATGTACAACCTATCTTCAAGAAGAAAAGGAACGTACCTTTTGCTTCAATAGAAAAAATAAATCAAGTGTTGGATAGACTCGAAAAAATCGGTATATTGACAAAAGTGGAATATAGTCTATGGGCCGCACCTACGGTTTACGTCAAAAAGAAATCGGCTGAGATACGAGTATGCGCTGATTTCTCAACGGGATTGAAGGCAGCGATAAAGGATTACCACTATCCTCTACCTAGTCCAGAAGACGTTTTCACAAAATTAAACGGAGGAAATTTTTTCTCAAAAATAGACTTGAGCGAAGCGTACCTACAAATATCAGTAGATGAGGAAAGCTCGAGATTATTGTGCATAAACCCACATAAAGGATTATACAAGTTCTAAAGATTACCCTTCGGGATTAAGGTCGCGCCGGCAATATTTCAACAAATAATGGATACTGTGCTAGGCGGACATGATTTCACGATTGCATACCTGTATGGCACACTGATGAATAGCAAAAACATTGAACAACACTGGGAACACGTTCAAGAGGTTTTCAGGAGAATACAAAACTATGGTTTCAAGGTAAAAGAAAACAAATGCGATTTCTATATGAAGTAAATCATATATCTGGGCCATATCATCGATGAAGTAGGAAGAAGACCCGACAACAGAAAGGGCAACTGCAATAAGAAAAAAATGCCAGCTCCAAAAAACGTAGCCGAATTACAAAGATTCTTAGGCTTAGTGAATTATTACCAAGCATTCATTCCAAACATGCTTAAATTACGCACACCCCTAAACGAACTGTTGAAGAATGAAAAAGTTTGGGAGTGGACAGGTGAATGCCAGAAAACGTTTGACAAAATAATTAAGACGCTAACCGCGGATCTATTTTTAGCGCACTATGACCCAAAATTAGAAATAATAGTCGCAAGTGACGCGAGTGCCTATGGAGTTGGGGCATGTATACTGCATAAAATGCCGGATGGGACACTAAAACTTCAAGAACTTTCCTACCAGCAGTAAAAAGTTACTCACAAATCGAAAAATACGTGCTGGGGATTATTTTTGCAATTACAAGATTTCATAGATATATGTACGGTAGATTTTTTTATTTTACAGATGGACCACAAGCCGTTATTAACAATATTTGGATCGAAGAGAGGTCTACCCGTTTACACGGCTAATAGGTTGGTAAGATGGGGTACAATTTTACTGAACTACAATTTCAAATTGGTGTATCTTCCAACGAACAAAATTGGGCATGCAGATGGTCTCTCGAGACTAATACCTAAGAAAACAGAGACATTGGAAGATTCCGTAATTGCAGCACAACGACATGAAGAAGATATCAGGACATCACTATGTAGTACAGTTCGAAACCTCCCCGTCACACTACAAGAGATAAGAAATGAAGCAGTAAATGATAAATTCATAAAAGAAACAAAAACAAAAATTGCAGAAAAAAAATGTATCAGACAGTTTTACGTCATGTGTTAATGTTCCACTATATAACGAAATGGTAGTAATTCCGAAAACACTACAAAGGCGAATCCTAAAGGACTTCCACATGAGCCATCCAGGAAAGAAGAGAATGAAATCTTTAATGCGAAGTTACGTATATTGGCAAAACATGGATATATATATATATATATATATATATATATATATATATATATATATATATATATATATATATATATATATATAGCATAATGAGAGGCCACGTATACTTTCTTGATATGTATATAATATCTGGATAAAATAAATGAAACAAAATTGGGTGTTTTTTTTATGAAAGTATTTATTTCAGTGTTTTTGTATATATTTATTTATTTAATATTTCAGACCACCTAGGTCTTTCCTCAGAAATCAAATGAGATACTGTGTTTGTGTGTTTGTTTACAGCGTTTGTTTACAGCGTTTGTCGTGAAGCGTGCATGTCACGTGATGTGCAATGCGACTTTGTTTGAATTTTTGGCGGAAGACTGATGATAGTGTCTTAAATGTTGTTTAAAAGGTTTTTTGACCATAACTCAAGAAATATTTTAAGAAATATTTTTAACTGTTGAAATATTTATGTATATTTAAAATATCCACGTGTTTATATATATATATATAATATGCGTGTCTGTATTTATTATGCATGCATGTATGCATATATGCACGCGGACGGAGAATATCTGTATTTATATCTAGGAGCTTTGTAAGCCCATTGGGATAGAGAGATCACCGTTCCCGTAGACAACCCACGGGGAGAAGGTAAGCTCCAATAGAATACCAGAGATTTTCATTTGTATCCAAAGATGTAGAATAATTCTTGCTTGAGATTGATATTATATTTGTGCCAGCATTTCCTCACTTTAAAAGATTCAAGAACACATATCGCTTAATATTTAACATTCATTTGTAGGTTTGCACTGTAAGGGTAGCCCAAGCGAACAATGAGAAATCATTGACTGATCCTTTTTCAGTGTGAAAGGAAAGTGGTCGTTTCTATTTGAGTAGTTCAGGACTCAAAAATCATTAAAGATTTTACACAGATTTAGAAATAATAAGCAATGTGTTATAAGTCATTTCTATTTGTAGCGAGTGCGGAAACGACTGTAACTCATTTAGTCATTTATCTCTCATATGGAAGGTTAGCAAAGATAGCACAAGGTCCACAACGTGAACACAGCTGCACAAGAGAATGTAATTCTGTCGCAGGACTAAAAAGTTACATCCGCGCTATTTGAGGATCAGTCAAGAGATTCAAAATCGAGCCTCAGACATCGTGCATATATGTATAAAATAAAGATCTGAAAGAGATATTGACAGAAAAGGATAAAGAAAGTGACGAGAGAAAATTCTGATGAAAGTTTATGTAAAGAATCATTTCTTATCTAAAAGAATATGCGTAACATTTTGTATATTTTCTATTTGTTCAGTAGAAAATGAATGTCTTGTTATCAACGTTGCATTTAATAAGGAATTAAAAAAATAGTATTAACAATTAATATATATTATTCTTCCTTTATCAATGCAGATTGCTTAAAAGGATTTTAGCAAATTACTGCCATTCTCCAATGGAGCTTATATAATTATTAGTGCATATCTATGATTACACTCACAAACTCAAATTATACACAGACAGAGATGTATTCTTATCTCTCTCTTTGGCACGTGTACAAAACGGAATAGAAAAGCGAACTGAAAATGACGCGGAACAAAGTGAAAAAAATTGGAAAAAAAAAGGAAATACCGTTTAAAACCACAACCCCTGAAGACTGGAAATTTTACCAAAAAACATCGACGTCGGGATGAAATTGATATTTAAAAGTTAATCTTTTTATATAAGATCATTAACGCCCTATTTTTAATATTATTTTAATATTTTAATTATTGGGCACAATATACAAAAAATATTGGTGTTTCTTAAATCATAAATCTTCAATAAGCGCCAGGAATAAAAACAACAAAAATTCCAAGTCGAGCAGACTATTGATTATATAAATTTTGAAGACTATTGATTATATAAATATCAATCAGTTACTATTATTATAATTCCTAAAATATGGAATCAATACAATTTGATCATTCATTAAAAATATTTCCATATCAAATGTGCATGATTACAAAATTAAACTTATGGAAAAATAGAACATTTCATAAAAAGACTACCATAGAATGTATTTTACATTCGGAAAAATGACCTTTGGATTTTATCAAGATTCTCTAAATATACAGCAGGAGCACCGGGCCATATATGGCAGCAATACTGAAATCAAGGACGAAGGGTAGACTTATAAATATGTAAGATAGATTCAGGTGAGAAAAATTGTCTCGCACGTCGCAGTGAACCAACTTTTGTAGTAGCAGAACTAACAATGGTCTATATAATATTTCCACTACTTGTCAGCCAGGAAAGTTACACCGAGAATTCACAACGAGTGACTCTCATGGGTGTTAGCATCAGCCATGATAATGGAAGGCAGGAAAGGGTCATTCAGGTGATTGACATTTTATTTTGGAAGCATTAAAATTAACAATTCATTATTTGCTCCAGTTAGCAACAGGTCAATTTTTTTAGATAAGCTGCCAATTTGACCTTATCGAACTGATCAGACTTACTAGGAAAGAGGTGTTAATGGTTGCGTCATCAGTATAGATCTTATCTTGAGAACTCATATCATAAGAAAGGTCATTGATGACAATTAAGAACAATGTATACCCGAGGGTGGAGAGCTGGGGTGCACCTACATTAGTACAAAAATATTTAGAAGAGCGGCCGGTCAGGACAACATTCATTCCGAATTTTGGTAAGAAATGAATTAGGTAAAATATGTAGCAGATATCCTATCACCATTAAATTTGTGACCGGTATACCAAACCCTGTCAAACGCGTTCGATATGTCAAAATCAACCACCCGAGTTTCACCAATCTTATCTAACGTGTGATAGACTCATTCAGCAATAATCGTTAGCGCCTCATCAGTAGACCTAGAGAAGCGAAATCCATAATGCAGCATTAGAAAGCGATGCAATGTGAGATGATTAACCAATTGATTAGGGTCTGTAGAATTTTTATCAAAAAGAAGTACAAAGACTGTAGGCTGATAATTCGAAGGGATAAATGGTTCACCGGAGTACTTAAAGACTGGAACAACTGAGGCGGATTTCCAACAAGCAGGAAAGCAAGAGGCAGCACAGCATTTATTGTGCAGTTTAGAGATATCAGGAGCCTGTCCGAGAGCACATATGTTAAAAACTATTACAGGTATATCATGAGGTCCACATGCTTTGCGGACATACGTATTTAATATAGCGGCTTCAGTGTGTGTTACGTCTAACGACTGTGCGTTTAATAAATTTTAGTAAATAAAATGTGTTCTCTGGCTTAGATCGAACTTACGGATTCCTTAATAGACGAAACTAAAGTTTGATCCGCCGTGCTGAAGAAGAACGCCACAGCTAACATGTCTCTATTTTCCCTTTGTAAGATTCCATTTCATTACAGTATAGTAGATTGATATGTTTATAGTTATTTGAGGAAGTATTATGTTCTTTTTGATTTATGTTAATATTTCTAACGTTTCATCTAATTTGTTCATCAACGATGTAATTAGGAAAGTCATTATTAATAAGGGTTTGATTAATGATTTTTTTTTAATTCCGTGTAGAAGTTTTTTTCGAGGAAGAGTTAACACTTGCACGGTTTATAAGTTTTTTTTATAACAGCTATTTTGTAATTGTCAATGCATTCGCTTTTATAGTTTAGAGTGCAATTGTTTATGTTATTTGTTTTCTTTTTTATATGGGATATAGTAAATGAAATATTATTATTGCTTATCAATACATCAAGAAAAGGAATTTAAATGTTATTGTTCAGTTCTTACGTGAAGTTAAGAACGGAGTGTTTTTTAAATTTTCTTACCGTTCATTTATTTCATCGATGTTTTTAACTAAGATAAAATAATCGTCTACATATCTTTGCTAGATGAAGGGTGTTTTAGTGGTGTTAAATATCTTATTTTCATGGTTAGTCATGTAGAATAACACTAGACATATCAACCTACTATACAGTAATCAAATACATTTTAAATATAAACAAGATGATAATATCCTAGAAAATCTCATAATTATTAATATATTCCCGACTGATCACAGAAAAACTAAAACTAATTATATATTATACAAAATTTAACACAATCATTCTCCGTCAACTAGTGTATTGTAAACGACCAACACAATATATCAATTTAAATATCTTTGAGACATTTTATCTCTGACAAAATAGTAAATACATATGATGGGTTGATGACAACAATATTATAAAGAAGTCTTAGATTCCAATTATTGGATACAAATTCTATTACACAACATCTAAAGACACGTTACTGTCAACCTTCGCAATGCAGACAAATACTTGTTGACAACACCAATATACTACACCATGAAAATCATAAACAAATCTTATAATTCTCAAAGCCATCTATAACAAAAGCAACCAAACAACACTGGACAAAATTTATTATGAGTATTACAACAATGTTTTAAAATGCATTTGAGTTGACTAAAATTTAAAAGCATTTTGTAACTTACCATCTCTAGTTATCCCCCTTGCATTGGGAACGCTTGTTTAGAAAACATCGTAATTACAACGATTAATTTGAAAATAATTATAGCAGAGCACGTGTTTGCAAAAACCACCATCACAACGATTACAGTTACATTAAGTTTGCCTTGGTAAATCACCGCTGAGGATGATCTCGGAGGAGATCGAAAGTACTTGGTTTAACAAAATATATAGCGCATTCTTTGAGGATTTTCAACTTAACATCAAGTGATAATTAGAGAACTAGATAGGATTATTCTAAAACTAGACATACTATGTCTATATTATTTAATAAAACATGCTTGAATGAAAATATTCTGTCTAAATATATATATATATATATATATATATATATATATATATATATATATATATGTGTGTGTGTGTGTGTGTGTGTGTGTATGCGTGTGTGTGTGTGTGTGTGTGTGTGTGTGTGTGTGTGTGTGTGTCTGTAAACGAAAAATCGAATCAGTCTTCAACGTCCACCGAATTCAGAAGTGTAGGGCACAACAGCTTCATTTGTGTCAATTTTTCATCGATGTCACAAAAACTTATAGGCGAAATCTCTGGAGAATCCTTCTGAACCCAGGGGGGTCCAGAGTAGTTTACGGGACTCATTCGCTCTCTTCATAAAAATATGAAAGCATGTGTCTGTCTCAATGGGGAACTGGATTGAAGCAAGGTGATATTCTGGCACATACGCTAGTTGTTATCTCTTTTGCCCTTGTGATCATGCAGGCATTTTATTAAAAGCGATACTCTTATATATATTCGTTATCGCACATCAGGAAGGCTTTTCAACACACGCTGATTCGCTGCTGTCACTAAGACCATCTGTTGCTCTGATTCGTGATCTTCTGTGTGCTGACAACCGTGACCGTGCTACCCGCAGTGAGAGGAATTTACAGACCTTGATTATGGACTGTTTTTCAACAAGTTGTGATGAATTTGAACTTACAACGAGTCTCAAGAAAACAATTGCCATGCTGCAAACTGCACTTGGGAAACCGTGCAGTTCGTCATCGATATTTCTCAAAGGTAAACGGCTAGAAATTGTAGAAACGTTTATAAAACATTATCTAATATAGTTAACGAAGTGAGGTCTTATTGAATCCTGAAGGTATGTGATGCTTTTGGTAATCAAGAGTTTGGTTGCAATCAGATGTAAATGCAAAAAAAAGGTCGAGGTGTATCACGTGTATATGTTATCAATCATGCTATACATCTGTGAATCATGAACAACTTCCAGCATGCATATTCAGTGACTTAGACGATTTTATCAGCGTTGTCTGAATATCTCACGGTGATCACCTGAGCCTGATACTGATACAAGAACGCTGCATTTGGCAAGATAGGCAAGTATTGAGTCCTTGGTTATGAAACACCAACAAATATGGTCTGGTCAAGTTCTCTCCCGAAATACTCACGCATGCCTAAAAAGGTTGTGCATAGGGTGTTAGCACAATGAAAACGACGGCATGTAAACACGGCAAGCGCTATAAAGACAATCTAAAGGACATACTCAAAAATATCCACATAGACACCTGGGAAGAACTCGCATCAGATCGGCAAATATGGAAAATTCTGATGTCAAGAATTCTGAGAACAGCATGACAGAATATTCACAAGAAAAATGATTCAGGCAGATATATGAGTGTGGTCAACCCTCTCGCAGAAAGTGGATCGAAGAGGTCTCTTATATGAGATCAATGTGACCGACCTTGATTTCCAAATGCAGCTATTCTCATTCACACGCGGGGTCATCTTGATGTCAATTACCAACACCACATACCCAGTACTCATACGTGTACAATCTGGCATAATGTGTGTCGATCAGCCAGTGGACTCACACGACATTTCTACAGCGAGCATCCAGAAAGGCAAGCTGAAGCAAGATGACTGACATGTCAAAAATATGGGAAGACCTGAAAGACTTTTATAAATCTGAAACCCATTTGAGATATCATCAGCAAGGAAGTGATATTATATGGAATGTTTGAAAAATGAAAAGAAATTGAGTCCAAGTGATGATCTTACTTTCGGTCACAAGTTGATTTCACCATATACACGATATATATATATATATATATATATATATATATATATATATATATATATATATATATATATATATATGTATGTATGTATATGTGTGTGTGTGTGTGTGTGTGTGTGTGTGTGTGTGTGTTGTGGATTCCGGGATGGAATCCTGCACAAATAAATAAATAACGCCAGTATTTGAAATAGGAAAATAAGTGTATTGAAAGTAAGAATACAAACTTGAAATGCCGATTAGTAGTCCAGGAATACGGGTTAGTAGAAAATATATGAACAAGCCTGTGTAAGTGAAGCCGTAATTATCTCTCTTGCTGTGGACGCTATGTATCTCAGCCTTATCTCAGCGTATCTCTTTGTGAACACCCTGTGTACTCCACGTATCTCCACTCTGTCAGAATAAGTATACTTTAGACGAGTCCATCTTGTGTAAAAAGGGGAGATCCCCACAACAACATATATATATATATATATATATATATATATATATATATATATATATATATATATATATATATATATATATATATATAATTATTACTACCAATAATTCATATATACAGTTGATACCATATTTAGTTTTAATAATTCATGATTTTTTTAGAACTTTCGATATATTATATTCATAGCTATAGATCTTTCTAAATATTGACAAAATTAAAAAAAATTCGAGCCCCTCATGGGAATTATGAAATGATATTGCCCAATGCAATTCTAATGTTTTTTAGTGAATTCGATATTCGATACAAATACCCTTTGAAAATGAAATAGCATTGACCTGATTCTATAACAGTCTAAAACAAATGAAGAAGACAATATATGTGCTGCAATAACCCATTCGTTCTGCAAACATTGCAAAGGCGGCTGATCTTGACAAGAAGCCCCGAATAAAGATAGTTGGTGCGTACAAACAAGGTGATGAATATACGACACTTTCCAAGCTTTTAAATGTTCCTATATCGACAATTCATAGCGTTATCAAGAAGTAAAACGAGATTGTTGAGAATAAATTAAGAACTGGTAGACAAAGCGTAATTTCTGAGAGAATGGAAAGGAGAATTTTTAGAGATGTCTCGGAGAATCCTCACTTGACGAAAAAGCACTTTGTAAATGATGTAAAAACATCACGGTTGAATTTAATGACGAAGACAGAAAATAGATGCTTTCATCGGGCAGGATATCGAGCTTCTCGTGCAAGGATTACTCCTTTGCTTAAAGCTAATCACTTATATTAGCTTATTCAGAGATATTAGCAGGGATAATGGCTTATGCTAAAAGCTATTTAGAACATGTGAGTAAATATTGGAACGCTGTTTTATGGTCAGATGAATCCAAATTAGAATTATTTGGTCACATCAACTCTCGTTATGTATGAAGGAAAGTGAATGAAGCCCACAAACTAAAACATACCCTCTCTGCAATTAATCACCGTGGTGGGAGCATTCTTCTCTGGAGATGTTTTGCTGCTCTTGGACTAGAAGAACTACTGAGAATAGAGGCTATCATGGATAAAAAGCAACATCTGGCTATTCACAAAATAATATAAAACAAAGTGCAGGAAAGATGTCTTTGGGGAATGAACTAGACATTCCACCATGACAATGACCCGAAACACACAGTACAACTTGTTACAAAATACTTATCTGACAGCAAAATTAAGGTATTGATATACCCTACACAAAGTCTTGACCTAATCTTCATTGAAAATTTTTGGGTAAATTTGAAGAAAATCTAAGAGAAAGAATTCCTTCGAATTTGGAAGGATTAGAAGGTATTATCAAGGAAGAATGGAACAAAATTCCTATCAGTGTGTGTAGTGATCTTGTAACGAATTATAAAAAAGGACTAAAGGCAATAATCAAGAATAAAGGTCAGAAAATTGATTACTGACGTAAAAGTGACAATAATTCTGTCTTATGTTTTTTTTTACTGATCATTTTTGCATTATTGATTGAAATTAAAATAAAAGTTTTGTTGTCGGCATCACGCCATATTCTTTCAAATCCATTATTTCATCATTTTCGAAACAACCTGAAAATTTGCGGTATTAAAGCTTTATTTGAAATCATAGAAGTGGAAGTGAATAATTCTGTCCGCGGCTGTATATACAATATATCATTGTATCTCGACTTGCACTAAACAGTGAGCAACAAATATGTATTTATTAATAACATGAATTTCAGTGATATTTTAAATCGAACAGTAATATTTATCACCATAGTATTCGCTGCGAGCGATTATATATATATATATATATATATATATATATATATATATATATATATATATATATATGTGTGTGTGTGTGTGTGTGTGTGTGTGCGTGTGTACATATATATATATACATATATATATATATATATATATATTCTCCAGGCATGGAGTCGAGGAGAAGAATCAAATGGCCGCCAGCTTACAACAAGGAGGCCTGGCAGAATTTCGATAAGGACATTTGCGAACTATTGCAACTAACCAGCCAAGGAAGCGCCCAAAATCAGTTAAAGTATTTGACCACGATAATAACCAGCATGGGATCCGAGAGATTTGGCTATGTCGAATCTAAACTGATAGCAAAGCCAAACACCACCACTAACCGAAGAGAAAAGAAAATTAAAGAACTCAGAAAGGAGCTAAGATCCCTAAAAAAAAGCTTACAGGAAAGCGAACAGAGAGGATCGCCAGCCTCTGGAGGAACTTTGAGCAATACTGAGGGAGAAGCTGAAGAATACCCGACGGGCCGAGTGGCACAGAAGAAAAGGAAAGGAAAGAACTAGAAAGCGAGTAAGCTTCTTGTCTAACCCATTCGGTTTTGCTAAGAAGTTATTAGGAGAGAATCGGAACGGACAACTGGAGGCATCTGCAGAAGAAATAAATACTTTCCTCAGGGAATCCATGAAAGATACATTAAAGGAACAAGACCTTTATAAGAACGATAGAAAAACCGCCAACAAGTCCATTTGATATAAGCATGCCGACATGGAAAGAAATCCAACAAGTGATGAGAGCATCGAGATCTGCTTCAGCACCAGGACCGAGCGGATTGCCGTACACAGTCTATAAAAGATGTGGAGGGATTCTCCGAAAATTATGGAAATTAATAAGGATCATTTGGAGGAAAGGCAAGGTAGTAGAACAATGGAGACGCGCAGAAGGGGTATGGATTCCCAAGGAAGACAATTCCACAACACTGGACCAATTTAGAGTAATATCCCTCTGGAACACTGAAGGTAAGATCATTTTCGGTGTATTATCAAGACGTATTACTAAATACGTATTGGCGAACAATTACATCGATAAATCGGTCCAGAAAGGTGGAATCCCAGGAATGTCAGGGTGCCTGGAACATACAGGCGTACTTACGCAGCTGATAAGAGATACGAGAGAAAAGAAGAACGATCTGACAGTACTATGGTTAGACCTCGCCAATGCGTATGGTTCCATACCTAATAAACTCGTAGAAGAAGCTCTAAAAATACATTACGTTCCCTCTTCAATCTGTGGTCTAATTTCAGACTACTATAACAACTTTCAGAGTAGAGTATCGGCAAGAATAGTATCGGAATGGCACACCCTGGAGAAAGGCATCATCACGGGGTGCACGCTGTCCGCAGTACTGTTCTCACTTGCTATGAATATGCTGGTCAAAGCATCTGAAGTAGAGTGTAGGGGCCCCCTCTCAAAATCAGCCAGCCCCCCATTAGAGCATACATGGACGATTTAACCGTAATATGCACATCCGTTACAGGAGGAAGATGGCTCTTGAAGGGCTTAGAGAAAACCATTACATGGGCCAGAATGACATTTAAACCAGCTAAGTCCCGTTCATTAGTCATAAAAAAAGGAAAAATAACGGAGAAATATCATTTTAAAATATCCGGTGTAACTATCCCAACCCTAAACGAAAAACCTGTTAAGAGCCTAGGCAAGTTTTTCGACAGCAGTCTAAGAGACACTGTGGCTATAGAACAGACAACTAAAGATCTTACACAGTGGCTCAATAAGATTGATAAATCAGGCTTACCAGGTCGATTTAAAGCCTGGTTATTCCAGCACGCCGTGTTACCCAGAATATTATGGCCACTTTTGATGTACGAATTCCCAATGACCAGTGTAGAATCACTGGAAAAAGTAATAACTAGGCGCCTGAGAAGATGGTTGGGAGTTCCGAAGAGTCTGAGTACAGCAGCACTCCACGGCAGGAGTAATGTGCTTCAGCTTCCTTTCAATAGTCTTGTAGAGGAATTTAAAGTTACAAGAGTAAGAGAACAGCTACAATATAAAGAATCAAATGACCCAAAAGTGGTTGCAGCATGTATTCAATCTCGAACGGGGAGAAAATGGCGTGCAGAAAATGAGTTGGAGATAGCAGAGGATAGACTACGGCATAAAGTAATTCTTGGCACTATCGCTAAAGGCGGAGCGGGTCTCGGTTATTTTCCTTGTCTCCAAATAAATAAAACCAAAGGGAAAGAAAGACAACTAATCCAAAAAGAAGTGCGAGCAGGGATTGAAGAAACGAAATACTGCAAGATGGTGGGACTTAGTTCACAGGGAGCTTGGACAAAATGGCAGGGTGTCGAACAGAAAAAGATCAGCTGGTCAGACTACTGGCGGTCAAATTTTGGTGAAATAAGTTTCCTAATAAAATCGGTTTACGATGTGCTACCTAGCCCATCCAATTTATATATATGGGGCAAAAGGGATACCCCAAATTGCCAATTATGCGGGAAACGAGCTACACTGCAACATATTTTAAGTAGCTGCGCTAAAGCCTTGAGTGATGGTAGATATCGTTGGCGCCACGACAAAGTCCTAAAGGCAATAGCACATGAAGTCAGTGAAGCAGTGAGAACTTCTAAATACAAACCGAATAAGAAGTTCATATTAATTCCCTTCGTTAAGGAGGGAACAAAGAAGGAAAAACACACGATCCCCAAAATAAACTTGTTATCGTCAGCAAATGATTGGCATTTGGATACAGACCTGAAGACACAACTGAAGTTCCCCAGACATATAGCGGAAACACCACACAGACCAGACTTGATTATCTATTCCAATTCCACCAAAAACTGTATAATATGGGAGCTCACAGTCCCATGGGAAGAACACCTGACATTAGCAAATGAAAGGAAACGATCAAAATATCAAGAATTGATCGAAAAGTGTCGACAAAATTCCTGGAAGGTCACATATGATTCCGTGGAAGTAGGATGCCGTGGCTTTGCAGGCCAGTCATTATGCAAAGCTTTCAGGAAAATAGGGATTGTGGGATCAGCTAAAGCCAAAGCCGTTAAGAAAATTTCAAATGAAGCTCTGACGGCTTCTAAATGGATATGGCTCAAAGGATCCGAAGAGTGGGGGAATAATTTCAATGGAAAATAATTCCCAAAAGACAAAATCACTCCACATAATTTATCTGGATTCACATTGCTTGCGAATAAACAGGTATTGGAACTTATCATAATGGAGAATTAATCCCTTTCATACGATAATATTATATATTTTAATGTAACATAATTTAAAATCAATCCACAATTTTACATTAAAAAATCCATTTATACCATACGCTAAAATATCGTCTATTTATTTTAAACGTTATAATTTAGAATTAATTCGTTATTTTTTTTTGTTTTGATAATATATTTTAACTTTAATAATATAAAATTCTAGCCCCCGAACGATATCATCGATTTACTTTAAATTAATAATTTAGAATTCACCCGTTTTTATACGATAGTAGTAACATATTTTAATAATAATTAGTATAAGTTATTTTTGCGTGCGAAGCAAGCAATGTGGATAATTCAGTTTGGAAGGCAGGAAGGGAATGCGGAAAAGAGAAAAAGAGGGAAAGGAGGAAAAAATAAATAAATAAAAAAAATAAAAAGAAAGGAAAAAAAAAGAAAAAAGGAAAAAGAAAAGAAAGAAAAAAAAAGACGCCCCCATTTTAATGAATAGCTAAATGTATCGTGAAAAAATATTTTAATTGGGACAAGCAATTTTGGACGCTTCCATTGTCTTTTTTTGTTTTTTTTTAGTTTTTTTTTGTGGTTATTTTTCTAAGAGCTGAAAGTATAAATTCTGTCATGAGTACTAGCACAACTCTTTAAACGGTGGCGACCTGTAGAATAAGATAACAGGTCGGGGGTGGCTGTCGGAGCTGATATGATGAATAAAAACCCCGAAATCAGCGATGAAGACGGCTTTCATCACTGATGACCACCTTCAAGCATTCGAATGTATTTTGCGATATACATACATATATATATATATATATATATATATATATATATATATATATATATATAATTCAAAATTAATCAGCAAGAATTCATTAAAAGTTCTTTTATTAAAATTTGCTGTTAAAGTATTCATTTTTTACTTTTTTAATATCTCGCTTCTTACCCGTTGTCAGATCAGTTAACAACCCCTGACGAACTGATTAAAAAATGTCCCTTACATATAGTTATAGTACATTTTTAACGTAACATCACTTATATTGAATCTAATTTTTATTTGAAAATTAAATAATAAATTTCCTCAAAAATGAAATTAATGAGAACTTTCCGATATTGGAAACATGATTTTATTTTTGGTAATTACTACCAATGCGTGAAATTAATAGATCTAAAAAATCTGTGAAATCTACTGTTTCGCCATCCATTTGATTTAGGAATACGCTAAATTCGAATATATATACACACACACACACACACAAACACACCGCACCCACGCGCACGCACGCACACACACACACACACACACATATATATATATATATATATATATATATATATATATATATATATATATATATATATATATATATATATAGGTTGTTACATAAAGACGGATCATATATAAGGGTGTTTCATTAAGACGGAACAAATCCGTAATAAATAAATCAGTGTAATTAGTAAAAATTTATTTATTTCTCTATTGAATCATGTTATTTAAGTCATGGCAATTATGTGTGAAAAATAACATCGCCCAAATGTCCACCAAATCTGAAAGGAAAAAGAAAAAAACCTTAGGCGCCAAAACTTAATGCACATTTAAAATGATCCAAGTTATTGGAACAACCTTTATATATGTATGTTTATATATATATATATATATATATATATATATATATATATATATATATATATATATATATATTGTATAATAAAGACAATATATGTCTGTGTGTTTTGTGCACATGTTTCCAGTGGACATTGGTTATCACCTATTGATGGATGGATTTTTGGCGACATTTTCTAGCTTTTAGAATTAGCCTTATAAGGAAACAGTTAGTTCTAATTTTCTGACCTGCCGTCCTACTATGTATAAAGTACCCTATTAGAACATTCTTTCAGGGCATTAAATTTTACAAGTCCAATAATTGTTATTGTTCTCTCCATTATTGATGTGGGCTTCCTACCTAACCTTATCTTCAATCTGAACAAAAATCATTCAAAGTGTCCAGTGTAAGAGAAAAAATGAAGTCATTACATTTCTACAAAATTCAAAAGTATTCAAATCACCACAAGTCATAAGTCTTCATTCAATATAAATTTGGCGATTATCCAGTGAATTAAAGTAGAAAAAAGTATCGATAATATATACCAGTTCCACAGATGGTGTTCATTTATAGACAAAACTTTACATATATTTGATTTCATATTTAGCTAGCCATCATGATATTACGTGCCATGTATTAATTGTAGTATTCTCATATTCTCTCGTGTATATCTAAAGCGTTTAGATAGCAATCTGCCACCATATGGTTGTGCCTGTCACTCAAAACAAAAAAATCGAAAATAGAAGTCTACTTTAATTAACAAGTGAATTGCAAACATCACTGTTGATGGACTGCCTGGACCATATGGAATTAGTAGCAGAAATTCATTGCAAAGTTCATTTGATCTTGGAGTAGCGAAGGCCATATGATACCACACACTTCTCCCTGCGTGGTTTCAGATTCAATATCCGCGTGTGTATTGAGGTGTTAGACACAGTAGTTAAAACCTAGATCCACTGAATAGCCATAAATTCACATTAGGTGCCTTCTCTTTCCAAGATGATACCCAATTGATTCTCCAAGAAATTTCACGTGGTGCCTAACATGAAGAAGAATCGAAGCCAAATCTCAACTTGGCTAACATGCACAATTTTATTGAATGAGATTTCTTTTTTACAATGTTGAACTATTTTTTTTTTAATTTCTTTGGAAATATATTTACTTTTTTTGTAGGACGTAAAGTGTGACACTTAAACCGAAAGGCACTTTCCGATAGCGAATGTGCATTCCAAAAGCTAAGCAAAGTATTAAGAAACAGGAAAATTTCTTTAGATACAAAGGAAATACTACTGAACTGTTATTTTATATCACTCCTTATTCGTGACAGTGAATGATGAACAATCTCACCACAAATGAAAAATCGACTGTTGCTTTACAGAAGGAATCGGAGAAAAATGGACCGGGCAAGTGAATATCGGTGGGGTTTTAGATAAAAGAGAAACAATAATGATACATGCTTCAGAGAGAAAGAGGGAGTTGAAATTTCTAGGACACATATTGAGGAAAGAAGGTTGGGAAAATGTAACAATTACAGGTCAGATCGAAGGCAAGATGGACAGAGGAAAACATTGTCTAACATACCGAGCGAGCATGACTAAAGGGATGACAGAATAGGGTGTAGGGATAATCACAAAAAAAATAAATAGTTAAGAGCTAGAAAAGACACGGATTTGTGGAGAGCCATCCTCGCTAACGCTCTGAAGGCACATGTCCCATAGAAGAAAAAGAATACCAGTTTTTTCTTCATATTTTATCGTATTTGTCAATTATATTGATTAATCTGTATATAATTACGTGCTGTCATCTAAAATGCTATGTTATCTCATTTCTCTTAATTTGGATTCTGCTCAACTTTGGTATCTTAATATGTGTGAATCTTTAAAAAGGATATATACATACTTCAGCATAGAAATATAATTATATTTAAATAGTTTTAATGATGTGCTAAGTATAATAATAATAATAATAATAATAATAATAATAATAATAATAATAATAAATTGCAAGACCCAGACTTCTACTCATCGCTGCTTCATAGAAGTCATCGATTACACATGTATTAAACCTATTACTTCGGTATCCCGAAGCGGTGTAATGGTTAGCAAGCTTGGCTCACTAGGACAATTACGACTGAGTTTTGAGCTCGATCCTCACAGGGTGCCCCCTAATTTCGGCCTTGTGCCACTTCTACGCTTGGAAAATCACAATATTACGCTTATTTCTTTTATACACACGTGTATGATACTAGATGAGTTATATCGAAACGAACATATTTTACTCGAAAATAGCAAGATAGACTAACGTCTTAAACTTCCCCTTGGAAACTCCGAATCAGTTTCTGGATCCGCAATTTAGTACGTAATAATGTCTAATGTTGCCTGCGTATATTATAAGATATTCCACCGAATAATGTGTATACCTACGGTGATGAGTAAACACGTACATATTTTCAATGATGTTCACTTATACAAGGCCCGGGCGTCAATCGAGGTAGAGGTTTGCAGATTACTAGACATAGTTTAAGTGGAGAAGATAATTTTGACCCTTAACTTGAACAGGTTCAGAGTGTAGTGATTGGGGAAGCAACCTCTTGGAAGTCAGTTACACCTAGCAGTGGTTGTGCTGAAGAACCTCCTCGTGTCGAATAAACATTTCATCAATGGGGGGATTACGGTCGCACCACGTTGCAACACTAGTTGCCGTACGATCAGTGAAGTTAAGCAACGTCGAGCCTGGCCAATACATAAATAGGTAACCTTTTGGCAATACCAGGTGCTTGAATGTGCGAGTAGTGTAACGGATAATGGCTTGGAATTCCTGTTGGCTTCGTTATATTCATTTAGGCGCAAATACCTTTGGGAAAGGCATGAATCCACCTCTTTCCCTCCAGCTATTGGTTAACTAGTAAGATTTTTATCACTAAATCATTATTATCTAAAAAAAAATAATCTTAAAATCTAATAATATTTTCTGGCTTTAAATAACCCGCAATGTGTTGATAAGCAGTAGAAAATTAATGAACCAATCAATGTCTAATGGAATAGCAAGAAAGTGAGGGTGGTTCGCTACAATGTGCGTGGCATGGCGGGTCTT
>OZ038475.1:143699199-143746699 GCA_964036315.1 Acanthosepion esculentum
TCTCCAAGCCCGCTGAACAAAGTCTTTTGCCGACCCAGAGGGCTCTACGAATCACCCGCCAGGTGAGTGATGCCTCATCGTTAGTGAGGCATTTCAAGCCTGGCGCCCAAGGCCATATTGAGCGAGCCTGCTGCTTCGTAAGACCGAGCTCGCTAATCAGAGCATCTTGAACGGACCCCCGAACTAACACCTGATACAATGCCCTACGAGACAACGCCTGGACGTTGGAGAGGCCTTCCGACGCCCGTAAGAGGCATTTCAGAGCGCGACGACATTCGTGATAGAAGGAGCTTTCGGCTCGGGGTCTACGGCGGGCCTCCCCCTCGCACGAGTGCACACTTCTTAGGGACGGGAAATTTTTCCGGGCGTCTTCCTTCCAGAAGGCTCCCACCTCGTCCGGTTCGCGACACAATCGGTCTAGGAATGCAATGCGAAGCATATGTTGACGAATCTCAATGCTTGGCATACCCAGACCGCCCTCAGCGGTATGAAGGCAACAGATCTCCCGAGATACCATAGGGGCCTTGCCTCCCCACAAGAAGGAGAACAAGAGCCTTACTAATAAAATTAGTGGGGCAAACGGAAGTGGAAGTACAGAGAGTCGGTACACGAGGATTGGATATATGTGTGAAACACATACTTCCGCCCTTCCCTTCAGGGAAAGCCTCCTCCGAGACCACAGATTAACCGCGCCCTCGGCCTTCTCTCGTACCTCCGACCAATTCATTTCCAACTGGAGATCCGGACCGAACCAGACGCCGAGAATCTTGATCGGCCCATCCGTCCAGAGGAAAGGTCCGGGAAGAGAAACTCCCTTCCACGCACCCAACCGCAAGCCAACAGACTTATCACGGTTGATCTTGGCCCCTGTCACCATCTCATAACCACTGACCTCTTTGCTGACTTCGTCAATCTCGGCTCTGCTCGACACAAGAACCGAAACGTCGTCAGCATAGGCAGAATACCTTGCTGAGGTGGTAGCCCCAGGCAGAGATATTCCACGCAGGACCGGATTCGCCTTTAACTTGCGAAGGAAAGGTTCCAACGCAAGAACGTAAAGCAAAGGCGAGAGCGGACAACCCTGACGAATAGAGCGAGACAATACGAAAGGCTTCGATCTTACTCCATTCACTTCCACCAGCGCACCGGGGGTCGCATACAAGAGTCGGATCCAGGAGCGAAAGTCGGCTCCGAAACCGGCCGACGAAAGGACAGCCTCCAGAAAACGATGATCAACCCTATCGAAGGCCTTGGACTGATCTAAATTGATCAGCGCGGCTTCACCGTCGACTTGTTCTAAGATCAAGCGTACCATATGCAGGTTATCCTGAATAGTCCTGCCCTTCACAGCACAAGTCTGCTCGGGGCCAATCAGACTAGACAGGACAAGCTGCAAACGGTTGGCTAAGATCTTCGCCAAAATCTTCAACTCAGCGTTTAGCATCGTTAAAGGGCGAAAGTTCCCTAACCCATCCCCACCGTTCTTGTCCTTACGCAGCAACTTGATCACACCCCTGGTGAAGCGTTGAGGTATAGACCCCTGCTTCATCCAGTGGTTGAAAATCAGTTCCAGCAAAGGAACAAAAACGGGCGACAGCCTCAAGTACACTTCGTAGGGCAGACCATCGAGTCCCGGAGACTTATCCAGGCCAACCTGCTTCAGCGCTTCCCAGATCTCAGACTCTGTTATGGGACCCTCGCACCCAGCCGCTTCAGCTGCCTCGAGGCAGGGAAAGTCGGCTAAATAGGAGTCGAACTGAGCCGAGCTCAGACCGGGCTCCCTGGTGAAAAGATCCTGAAAATAATCTCGAAAGACCTCACATATGCCCGCGTTTGTAGTCACGGTCCGATTATCCGGTAATGTGACGCACGCGATATGTCGCCGAGACGCACTCCTACTCTCCTCTGCACGCAATTCAGCGGCCATATTCGTCGCCTCAGAGGACATTCTTTTTAACCTAGCCCTAACTACCAGAGCTTGATCCTTCTTGATAAGCAAGGAGGCCAACTCTGCCTTAGCTAAGGCTACATCCCCACTAACACGGGATTTCACGGCCCGATCGACTTTTTCTTCTAAAGCAGTTTGCGCCGCTAATCTATCTCGATTGAGTCGACGACTAAAATCGGCAGCAAACGTTCTAATTTTGGATTTAAGGTTACCCCACCAGGCGTTCCCAAAAACCGCTCCCGACAATTCCCGTTGTATCATTAGTAGCAGCTGGTCCCGAAATCCCTGTTCACCAAACAGTGAACAGTTGAATTTCCAGTAACCAGCCAACCTAACCTTAGGCTTATCTAAGTTTACACGGACCCGGACAAGCCTATGATCCGAATAAACTATATAATGGAAACTTGGACACCCTAAGAGCCCTACATCGACTCTCTTAACTAGGACTCGATCGAGGTAGCTCGCAAGCGTCCCAGGATCCGAGTTGCCACTATTAGTCCAAGTCCAAGCTATATCCCGAGGATGCTCATTTCGGTACTTATCGACGAGATCGAACCCGTCGATGAAGCCCCGAAATGGTTTCACATCAGGATTGTTAGTAGCCCGTTTTTTTCCTATACGATCTATATCGGGATCAAGGACGGCATTCCAATCACCCGCTAAAACTACCCGACGAGATGTCGTCAAAAACGGCTCGATCTGCCGAAACAGACCAGGACGCTCAGCATGGATAACGGGCGCATAAACGCCGATGAGACGTAAAGCCTTACCTTTTATGGTAACGTCCAGCACACAAAGCCTGCCCGCCGGATCTGCGAAAACAAGAGTACATACAGCGTCTAAAGACCTGCTCACTAGCCAAGAGACACCCCTCGAACGACCATCAAAACATGCTGAATAAAGGGCGAACCCCCCAGACAGCACATCCTCACGATCATGAGAAGAAAACCGGGTCTCTTGCACACAACAGATATTCACCCCGAGGCGCTGAAGGTCGCGAGAGAGCCTCGCCCTGCGAGACTCCAACCTCAGGCCCCGGACATTTAAAGTAGCTAACCAGAGAGCCATATTGAATGCTGATTAGGGTTGCTTATCTGCGTTGAACATGGCTGGGGTTAGGATACCGACAGCCTCTCCCATAGACCCATGGCCCATCTCATTCTTGATGGTACCGTCTTCGGAGATTCCGCCGATATCCCACGGGAAAGTCAATTTTAGTGCTCTATAAAGGGAGGGGTGAACAAAAACCGGGACCCTCCCTGCACAAAACTGCTTCATCTTTTTCAATTTATCATTTTGGACTATGGCGATTGGCGGGGACAAGCTGAACGATGAAATCGCTTCATCCACCATAGCCCAAACTGATTTCGCTCCCGGCTCTGATCTAATTACAGTTAATACCCTTTGGGCATTAGGGAAGTTTCCGGGATCTTCAATGTCTTTGTCCCCAAATTTTTTTACGGATAAGAGGAATTTTAGGCTCTTTATCCTATTCCCGTAATCCCTCGCTTTTTCAGCTTGTAGGGGAGATATTTTGCATATCTCTATGCCTGGGTTAAATATGTGCTTCGGTCTCTTTTTTTTATCCGCACCATCTTGAGTAGGGCTTCTGGGCCTTTTGGTAACTGTTGTGGGTAATTTTTTTGAGGGTGAAGGACTGGGAGTGTGGCGAGGAGTACTGGGATGTCTAAAAGGACTGGGGTCTCTACTGAGAGGGATTTGGGACTGGGCACGAGAAGTGGAAGGGGTGGCTGGAGAAGGCTTCACTCTGGAGAGAGGGGTTGACGGACATGGAGTGGGAGGAATAGGTTTCGAAGATGTGGAGCGAGTGGCCATCTTTTTAGGGGGAGACTTGACTGGAGAAGAGGGTTGAGGAGACTGCAAGGGGGATTTCTTTTCCGGGGATTTTTTTTGTTTTCTCTGGACGTCTATTAGTTTTTTAAGTTCTTTCAGTTTGACGGTTTTATCGTAAGACGGTTCATATTTTTTCATATGCTCTTCAGATGTTAAAGAGGTCGGGGCGTCGCCCATGCTGTTGCTAGAGGGAGTGGGACTGTGTGTGTCTTTAGTCCCTGAGGCTTCAGGGGACTGAGGACCCGCTGGCTGACGCTTCCCTCTGACCCTGCCAACTACCTGCCATTCCCCTTCTTCCCCCTTCTTAGCCGCAGAAGCGGTGGAAGAGGGCTCTTCGGGGGATGGGGGCTTGGATGGTGACCCAACCGGGGGAACAACCTCTCCGGTCCCGGCAGCTGGCATGCCCATTACAGGCGCGGCGGATTTTGCAGACTCGGTCAGAGGGGGAGTTTGGTCTTTAGTGACCTGAGTCCCAGAGGCCTTCTTCTCTGGGCAGGAAGAGGAGAGATGACCAGTCACTCCACACTTCCAGCAGGCTGGTTTACGACCGGTCACGATGACCGGCAGCTTCAAGTCACTAACGTCAATCCAGTTGGGGACGGAGCTGAAGGCCTTACGATCGAGCATCATATCAAAGCTCCATCCCCCAGTCAGGCTATCACAGGAAGCGGCCAATATCTCCCCGTATTGGTCCAGGAACGCCGCGAGGTGTTCCCCGATAACCTGAGGAGGGACCTCGTATACTGCCACCCTGGTCCTTCGCCGACCCTCATACTCGGTTCGGAGGATGAGATCCTTTGTGATCAACTCCCTCCGGGTGGCTCTTACGCAATCTTCCGCAGTGGGCAGCAGTACGTCCCACATGAAGAAACCCTTTCCCTTGACAATTCTTAGGGGTTTGAACCCCAGGGACTCCAGTGCTTTAAACACTGTGTCTTTAGTCGAACGACAAATTTTGCGCGAACGCTTGTCGACGACAAAAACAGAGACTATTCTTTTCTCGACTCTCTTCAGTTCCACTGGATCCTCCAAGAGCCCGTCTTTCACCACGAGGTGAGCGTAACTCTTGGCACGCTCCAGGAACTCCGCGATGTCGATTATACAATTCGGAGGGGACTTCCAACAAGAGGGCGAATCCCCGACCTCGGTGTTAACTTTTGGCTTGTCTGGGTTTTTATTTGTTTCTTTTTCCAGGATTTCTTTTTCTATCCTGGCTTTGGCAGCCTTTTTAAGGGTGTCTACTATCTCCTCATTTGTAGGGGTCCTTGGGAGTGCAGGATATTCCTCAGGATTATCTTTATCTGGGGGGTCTTTTTTTGGGTTGAATAAATGCTTCCTCACCGATTTTCGGATGGAAGCAAGGGTCGCTGTCTTTTTTTTAGTAATAAGGAAAGAAGGGGCTTTTTTTTCCTTCTTCTCCATGGTGGAGAAAAAAAAGGGGGGTCAGGGGGTGAAGGAAAGGGGAAGGGATATTCAAAAAATTTCGCCTCAAGGCGAAACAAAAAAAAACAAACAAATAACGCCAAAAGGCGAAAAAAAATAAAAAGGGGAAAATTGGATAAAAAAATAAAACGTTCGAAGAAAAAGTAGACAGGAACCTAATATAATTGAACTCTAGCCGAGGCTAGTTAAAAAATAAAGATGGCCGACTCTAAGAATCGAGTCAAACCAGTAAATAAACGAAAATTAACAACTAACTTTAAACGTACAACAATTACAAATATAAAACAAAAAACACGTAAAACTTAAACACAAATATCGCCTAAAGGCCTAACAATTAACAAAACACGAAAAGGACAATTAAATAATAAAATAAAACGTTCAAACAAGGTAACCAAATAAAAATACTCAACTTTGACAAAAATCAAAATGGCCGACTAGACGAAAACAATAACAAAAGAAAATACGGAACTTTGGCAAGAACCAAAGCTAGCAACAAAAATTCAAAATGGCCGACCCAAAACAAACAAGTCGAACCAATAAAGAAAATAAACAAATAAATTAGACAATACAACAATTACAAAACGATTTTAGTACAAACAAATTTATAAAACAAAAAACACGTAAAACGTAGAGTTAGGACAGAAACAAGAAATTAAAATTAATTAACGCAAAACACGGACAAGGGTTACAATATAACTAGAACGAAGATAGAAATTAACGGGAAATGAAGGTTATAAGGAAGGCTAAAAAAAACGTGGAAATTAAAACGGGGTAGAAACAAAAATTAACGGGGGAAGGGAATTAAAACGAGAAACTAGAATAGGGGATAAAATGAAAAACAAAGAATTAACGGGGGTAAAAAGAAAAACTAAAACAAAAAATTAAAGGGGGAAAAAAACTGAAAATAAAAATGGAAAAGAACTAAAAGAGGGGGGTAAAAAATAAAAAATGGATAGAAGAAAAAATCAAAAGGACTTTTTTTTTTTTTTCTTTTTTTTTTTTTCAAAACAGTTGCAACAGAAAATAAATAAAATAACAAACTTTAACCAAATACAGTTCACTCAGAGATTCAGGCAACAAGGCAGTCGTGCAGCGGTCTGAAAAATGGAACACAAAATGACAAGGCGGACAAAACGCAAGCGTCGGGCCACAATATTTATTACTGTTATACACAGTAAATACGGCACAAGGCCAAAAGGGGGATTGGGGAAAAGGAAGGTCATCACTTGTCTTAATCTTAAACTTAGCTAGTCCCGAGCACTGACCCAAACATACAAAACAATATTCCTTTCACCAAAACGCCACATTTATACTTACCTTTCATGCTACATCCACCAAAATACCTCATGGTCTCTATGAAAGTCCTAAATAACCCCATATGTACAATAAAGTCTGTGGGGGGGCGGGAGTAAAAATTTTATACAATAAATAATCCCCAATGAGTATATACAATATGACTAAAATATATATGTACAAGAAACGAAACAAAATGTATGTTAGTAATAAAAACCCCCCACAAATCCTAAATGTGACAGTAAAATCAATTGACTGGGCGAAATCGACACGGGACTATAACAGAACAAACATTTATCCATCCCAACCACTCACACAAACACGCACTGATTCAGACTCAACCATACGAAAAAGCTCACACTCGAAACGAAAGGCGTCCCGTATCCTCCAGAGAACTGAAATCACTGAGCACCTAAAGAGGGGAGGGAAGGGGAGTTAAACTAAAGGAAAAGAAAAGGGGGGCAGAAAAAAAGGGGGGCCAATGAGCAAACACACTCTAGCTAAGTTTTACAGAAATTAAAAAACTAAAAAGCAAAAAACCCTAAACTATCCTAAATCCAGGGATGGGTTGCCAAGTTCAACCCAGGCAAACAATATCCTGATGCCTAACCAGCATCAAAATGCCACTCAAGGTCAGCCCCTTTCACACGGCACAAACGCGCAAGACTCACCCACCTTTCGCCAAATTCTGATGATGTGAGCCGCCGCCTTTCCGTCCTAATCTTGACTTTAAGCTGATGCCTAAAGAACAAGATCAGTTCGGAAGAAGCAAACTTCTCGCCACCATAGAATTCCTTCTGACGCGTCGTCCAAATCACGACTCTCATAACGCCTAGTAAGCAACAGCACACATAATGCTCAGCCCTCGACATCTGAGGCACCACATTGCTACAGACAGAAACGACATCCAGGACAAAGGACTTTCTCCGCAGTACGCGAACCATGAGGCCTTCAACGAACCTGCACAACGGCACTACCACCTTGCACCGAAAGAAGGCGTGACCAATGGTCTCGACTTCCCCAACGCAGCGGCGGCAGTCTGGAGAATTCTCCAAGCCCGCTGAACAAAGTCTTTTGCCGACCCAGAGGGCTCTACGAATCACCCGCCAGGTGAGTGATGCCTCATCGTTAGTGAGGCATTTCAAGCCTGGCGCCCAAGGCCATATTGAGCGAGCCTGCTGCTTCGTAAGACCGAGCTCGCTAATCAGAGCATCTTGAACGGACCCCCGAACTAACACCTGATACAATGCCCTACGAGACAACGCCTGGACGTTGGAGAGGCCTTCCGACGCCCGTAAGAGGCATTTCAGAGCGCGACGACATTCGTGATAGAAGGAGCTTTCGGCTCGGGGTCTACGGCGGGCCTCCCCCTCGCACGAGTGCACACTTCTTAGGGACGGGAAATTTTTCCGGGCGTCTTCCTTCCAGAAGGCTCCCACCTCGTCCGGTTCGCGACACAATCGGTCTAGGAATGCAATGCGAAGCATATGTTGACGAATCTCAATGCTTGGCATACCCAGACCGCCCTCAGCGGTATGAAGGCAACAGATCTCCCGAGATACCATAGGGGCCTTGCCTCCCCACAAGAAGGAGAACAAGAGCCTTACTAATAAAATTAGTGGGGCAAACGGAAGTGGAAGTACAGAGAGTCGGTACACGAGGATTGGATATATGTGTGAAACACATACTTCCGCCCTTCCCTTCAGGGAAAGCCTCCTCCGAGACCACAGATTAACCGCGCCCTCGGCCTTCTCTCGTACCTCCGACCAATTCATTTCCAACTGGAGATCCGGACCGAACCAGACGCCGAGAATCTTGATCGGCCCATCCGTCCAGAGGAAAGGTCCGGGAAGAGAAACTCCCTTCCACGCACCCAACCGCAAGCCAACAGACTTATCACGGTTGATCTTGGCCCCTGTCACCATCTCATAACCACTGACCTCTTTGCTGACTTCGTCAATCTCGGCTCTGCTCGACACAAGAACCGAAACGTCGTCAGCATAGGCAGAATACCTTGCTGAGGTGGTAGCCCCAGGCAGAGATATTCCACGCAGGACCGGATTCGCCTTTAACTTGCGAAGGAAAGGTTCCAACGCAAGAACGTAAAGCAAAGGCGAGAGCGGACAACCCTGACGAATAGAGCGAGACAATACGAAAGGCTTCGATCTTACTCCATTCACTTCCACCAGCGCACCGGGGGTCGCATACAAGAGTCGGATCCAGGAGCGAAAGTCGGCTCCGAAACCGGCCGACGAAAGGACAGCCTCCAGAAAACGATGATCAACCCTATCGAAGGCCTTGGACTGATCTAAATTGATCAGCGCGGCTTCACCGTCGACTTGTTCTAAGATCAAGCGTACCATATGCAGGTTATCCTGAATAGTCCTGCCCTTCACAGCACAAGTCTGCTCGGGGCCAATCAGACTAGACAGGACAAGCTGCAAACGGTTGGCTAAGATCTTCGCCAAAATCTTCAACTCAGCGTTTAGCATCGTTAAAGGGCGAAAGTTCCCTAACCCATCCCCACCGTTCTTGTCCTTACGCAGCAACTTGATCACACCCCTGGTGAAGCGTTGAGGTATAGACCCCTGCTTCATCCAGTGGTTGAAAATCAGTTCCAGCAAAGGAACAAAAACGGGCGACAGCCTCAAGTACACTTCGTAGGGCAGACCATCGAGTCCCGGAGACTTATCCAGGCCAACCTGCTTCAGCGCTTCCCAGATCTCAGACTCTGTTATGGGACCCTCGCACCCAGCCGCTTCAGCTGCCTCGAGGCAGGGAAAGTCGGCTAAATAGGAGTCGAACTGAGCCGAGCTCAGACCGGGCTCCCTGGTGAAAAGATCCTGAAAATAATCTCGAAAGACCTCACATATGCCCGCGTTTGTAGTCACGGTCCGATTATCCGGTAATGTGACGCACGCGATATGTCGCCGAGACGCACTCCTACTCTCCTCTGCACGCAATTCAGCGGCCATATTCGTCGCCTCAGAGGACATTCTTTTTAACCTAGCCCTAACTACCAGAGCTTGATCCTTCTTGATAAGCAAGGAGGCCAACTCTGCCTTAGCTAAGGCTACATCCCCACTAACACGGGATTTCACGGCCCGATCGACTTTTTCTTCTAAAGCAGTTTGCGCCGCTAATCTATCTCGATTGAGTCGACGACTAAAATCGGCAGCAAACGTTCTAATTTTGGATTTAAGGTTACCCCACCAGGCGTTCCCAAAAACCGCTCCCGACAATTCCCGTTGTATCATTAGTAGCAGCTGGTCCCGAAATCCCTGTTCACCAAACAGTGAACAGTTGAATTTCCAGTAACCAGCCAACCTAACCTTAGGCTTATCTAAGTTTACACGGACCCGGACAAGCCTATGATCCGAATAAACTATATAATGGAAACTTGGACACCCTAAGAGCCCTACATCGACTCTCTTAACTAGGACTCGATCGAGGTAGCTCGCAAGCGTCCCAGGATCCGAGTTGCCACTATTAGTCCAAGTCCAAGCTATATCCCGAGGATGCTCATTTCGGTACTTATCGACGAGATCGAACCCGTCGATGAAGCCCCGAAATGGTTTCACATCAGGATTGTTAGTAGCCCGTTTTTTTCCTATACGATCTATATCGGGATCAAGGACGGCATTCCAATCACCCGCTAAAACTACCCGACGAGATGTCGTCAAAAACGGCTCGATCTGCCGAAACAGACCAGGACGCTCAGCATGGATAACGGGCGCATAAACGCCGATGAGACGTAAAGCCTTACCTTTTATGGTAACGTCCAGCACACAAAGCCTGCCCGCCGGATCTGCGAAAACAAGAGTACATACAGCGTCTAAAGACCTGCTCACTAGCCAAGAGACACCCCTCGAACGACCATCAAAACATGCTGAATAAAGGGCGAACCCCCCAGACAGCACATCCTCACGATCATGAGAAGAAAACCGGGTCTCTTGCACACAACAGATATTCACCCCGAGGCGCTGAAGGTCGCGAGAGAGCCTCGCCCTGCGAGACTCCAACCTCAGGCCCCGGACATTTAAAGTAGCTAACCAGAGAGCCATATTGAATGCTGATTAGGGTTGCTTATCTGCGTTGAACATGGCTGGGGTTAGGATACCGACAGCCTCTCCCATAGACCCATGGCCCATCTCATTCTTGATGGTACCGTCTTCGGAGATTCCGCCGATATCCCACGGGAAAGTCAATTTTAGTGCTCTATAAAGGGAGGGGTGAACAAAAACCGGGACCCTCCCTGCACAAAACTGCTTCATCTTTTTCAATTTATCATTTTGGACTATGGCGATTGGCGGGGACAAGCTGAACGATGAAATCGCTTCATCCACCATAGCCCAAACTGATTTCGCTCCCGGCTCTGATCTAATTACAGTTAATACCCTTTGGGCATTAGGGAAGTTTCCGGGATCTTCAATGTCTTTGTCCCCAAATTTTTTTACGGATAAGAGGAATTTTAGGCTCTTTATCCTATTCCCGTAATCCCTCGCTTTTTCAGCTTGTAGGGGAGATATTTTGCATATCTCTATGCCTGGGTTAAATATGTGCTTCGGTCTCTTTTTTTTATCCGCACCATCTTGAGTAGGGCTTCTGGGCCTTTTGGTAACTGTTGTGGGTAATTTTTTTGAGGGTGAAGGACTGGGAGTGTGGCGAGGAGTACTGGGATGTCTAAAAGGACTGGGGTCTCTACTGAGAGGGATTTGGGACTGGGCACGAGAAGTGGAAGGGGTGGCTGGAGAAGGCTTCACTCTGGAGAGAGGGGTTGACGGACATGGAGTGGGAGGAATAGGTTTCGAAGATGTGGAGCGAGTGGCCATCTTTTTAGGGGGAGACTTGACTGGAGAAGAGGGTTGAGGAGACTGCAAGGGGGATTTCTTTTCCGGGGATTTTTTTTGTTTTCTCTGGACGTCTATTAGTTTTTTCAGTTCTTTCAGTTTGACGGTTTTATCGTAAGACGGTTCATATTTTTTCATATGCTCTTCAGATGTTAAAGAGGTCGGGGCGTCGCCCATGCTGTTGCTAGAGGGAGTGGGACTGTGTGTGTCTTTAGTCCCTGAGGCTTCAGGGGACTGAGGACCCGCTGGCTGACGCTTCCCTCTGACCCTGCCAACTACCTGCCATTCCCCTTCTTCCCCCTTCTTAGCCGCAGAAGCGGTGGAAGAGGGCTCTTCGGGGGATGGGGGCTTGGATGGTGACCCAACCGGGGGAACAACCTCTCCGGTCCCGGCAGCTGGCATGCCCATTACAGGCGCGGCGGATTTTGCAGACTCGGTCAGAGGGGGAGTTTGGTCTTTAGTGACCTGAGTCCCAGAGGCCTTCTTCTCTGGGCAGGAAGAGGAGAGATGACCAGTCACTCCACACTTCCAGCAGGCTGGTTTACGACCGGTCACGATGACCGGCAGCTTCAAGTCACTAACGTCAATCCAGTTGGGGACGGAGCTGAAGGCCTTACGATCGAGCATCATATCAAAGCTCCATCCCCCAGTCAGGCTATCACAGGAAGCGGCCAATATCTCCCCGTATTGGTCCAGGAAGGCCGCGAGGTGTTCCCCGATAACCTGAGGAGGGACCTCGTATACTGCCACCCTGGTCCTTCGCCGACCCTCATACTCGGTTCGGAGGATGAGATCCTTTGTGATCAACTCCCTCCGGGTGGCTCTTACGCAATCTTCCGCAGTGGGCAGCAGTACGTCCCACATGAAGAAACCCTTTCCCTTGACAATTCTTAGGGGTTTGAACCCCAGGGACTCCAGTGCTTTAAACACTGTGTCTTTAGTCGAACGACAAATTTTGCGCGAACGCTTGTCGACGACAAAAACAGAGACTATTCTTTTCTCGACTCTCTTCAGTTCCACTGGATCCTCCAAGAGCCCGTCTTTCACCACGAGGTGAGCGTAACTCTTGGCACGCTCCAGGAACTCCGCGATGTCGATTATACAATTCGGAGGGGACTTCCAACAAGAGGGCGAATCCCCGACCTCGGTGTTAACTTTTGGCTTGTCTGGGTTTTTATTTGTTTCTTTTTCCAGGATTTCTTTTTCTATCCTGGCTTTGGCAGCCTTTTTAAGGGTGTCTACTATCTCCTCATTTGTAGGGGTCCTTGGGAGTGCAGGATATTCCTCAGGATTATCTTTATCTGGGGGGTCTTTTTTTGGGTTGAATAAATGCTTCCTCACCGATTTTCGGATGGAAGCAAGGGTCGCTGTCTTTTTTTTAGTAATAAGGAAAGAAGGGGCTTTTTTTTCCTTCTTCTCCATGGTGGAGAAAAAAAAGGGGGGTCAGGGGGTGAAGGAAAGGGGAAGGGATATTCAAAAAATTTCGCCTCAAGGCGAAACAAAAAAAAACAAACAAATAACGCCAAAAGGCGAAAAAAAATAAAAAGGGGAAAATTGGATAAAAAAATAAAACGTTCGAAGAAAAAGTAGACAGGAACCTAATATAATTGAACTCTAGCCGAGGCTAGTTAAAAAATAAAGATGGCCGACTCTAAGAATCGAGTCAAACCAGTAAATAAACGAAAATTAACAACTAACTTTAAACGTACAACAATTACAAATATAAAACAAAAAACACGTAAAACTTAAACACAAATATCGCCTAAAGGCCTAACAATTAACAAAACACGAAAAGGACAATTAAATAATAAAATAAAACGTTCAAACAAGGTAACCAAATAAAAATACTCAACTTTGACAAAAATCAAAATGGCCGACTAGACGAAAACAATAACAAAAGAAAATACGGAACTTTGGCAAGAACCAAAGCTAGCAACAAAAATTCAAAATGGCCGACCCAAAACAAACAAGTCGAACCAATAAAGAAAATAAACAAATAAATTAGACAATACAACAATTACAAAACGATTTTAGTACAAACAAATTTATAAAACAAAAAACACGTAAAACGTAGAGTTAGGACAGAAACAAGAAATTAAAATTAATTAACGCAAAACACGGACAAGGGTTACAATATAACTAGAACGAAGATAGAAATTAACGGGAAATGAAGGTTATAAGGAAGGCTAAAAAAAACGTGGAAATTAAAACGGGGTAGAAACAAAAATTAACGGGGGAAGGGAATTAAAACGAGAAACTAGAATAGGGGATAAAATGAAAAACAAAGAATTAACGGGGGTAAAAAGAAAAACTAAAACAAAAAATTAAAGGGGGAAAAAAACTGAAAATAAAAATGGAAAAGAACTAAAAGAGGGGGGTAAAAAATAAAAAATGGATAGAAGAAAAAATCAAAAGGACTTTTTTTTTTTTTTCTTTTTTTTTTTTTCAAAACAGTTGCAACAGAAAATAAATAAAATAACAAACTTTAACCAAATACAGTTCACTCAGAGATTCAGGCAACAAGGCAGTCGTGCAGCGGTCTGAAAAATGGAACACAAAATGACAAGGCGGACAAAACGCAAGCGTCGGGCCACAATATTTATTACTGTTATACACAGTAAATACGGCACAAGGCCAAAAGGGGGATTGGGGAAAAGGAAGGTCATCACTTGTCTTAATCTTAAACTTAGCTAGTCCCGAGCACTGACCCAAACATACAAAACAATATTCCTTTCACCAAAACGCCACATTTATACTTACCTTTCATGCTACATCCACCAAAATACCTCATGGTCTCTATGAAAGTCCTAAATAACCCCATATGTACAATAAAGTCTGTGGGGGGGCGGGAGTAAAAATTTTATACAATAAATAATCCCCAATGAGTATATACAATATGACTAAAATATATATGTACAAGAAACGAAACAAAATGTATGTTAGTAATAAAAACCCCCCACAAATCCTAAATGTGACAGTAAAATCAATTGACTGGGCGAAATCGACACGGGACTATAACAGAACAAACATTTATCCATCCCAACCACTCACACAAACACGCACTGATTCAGACTCAACCATACGAAAAAGCTCACACTCGAAACGAAAGGCGTCCCGTATCCTCCAGAGAACTGAAATCACTGAGCACCTAAAGAGGGGAGGGAAGGGGAGTTAAACTAAAGGAAAAGAAAAGGGGGGCAGAAAAAAAGGGGGGCCAATGAGCAAACACACTCTAGCTAAGTTTTACAGAAATTAAAAAACTAAAAAGCAAAAAACCCTAAACTATCCTAAATCCAGGGATGGGTTGCCAAGTTCAACCCAGGCAAACAATATCCTGATGCCTAACCAGCATCAAAATGCCACTCAAGGTCAGCCCCTTTCACACGGCACAAACGCGCAAGACTCACCCACCTTTCGCCAAATTCTGATGATGTGAGCCGCCGCCTTTCCGTCCTAATCTTGACTTTAAGCTGATGCCTAAAGAACAAGATCAGTTCGGAAGAAGCAAACTTCTCGCCACCATAGAATTCCTTCTGACGCGTCGTCCAAATCACGACTCTCATAACGCCTAGTAAGCAACAGCACACATAATGCTCAGCCCTCGACATCTGAGGCACCACATTGCTACAGACAGAAACGACATCCAGGACAAAGGACTTTCTCCGCAGTACGCGAACCATGAGGCCTTCAACGAACCTGCACAACGGCACTACCACCTTGCACCGAAAGAAGGCGTGACCAATGGTCTCGACTTCCCCAACGCAGCGGCGGCAGTCTGGAGAATTCTCCAAGCCCGCTGAACAAAGTCTTTTGCCGACCCAGAGGGCTCTACGAATCACCCGCCAGGTGAGTGATGCCTCATCGTTAGTGAGGCATTTCAAGCCTGGCGCCCAAGGCCATATTGAGCGAGCCTGCTGCTTCGTAAGACCGAGCTCGCTAATCAGAGCATCTTGAACGGACCCCCGAACTAACACCTGATACAATGCCCTACGAGACAACGCCTGGACGTTGGAGAGGCCTTCCGACGCCCGTAAGAGGCATTTCAGAGCGCGACGACATTCGTGATAGAAGGAGCTTTCGGCTCGGGGTCTACGGCGGGCCTCCCCCTCGCACGAGTGCACACTTCTTAGGGACGGGAAATTTTTCCGGGCGTCTTCCTTCCAGAAGGCTCCCACCTCGTCCGGTTCGCGACACAATCGGTCTAGGAATGCAATGCGAAGCATATGTTGACGAATCTCAATGCTTGGCATACCCAGACCGCCCTCAGCGGTATGAAGGCAACAGATCTCCCGAGATACCATAGGGGCCTTGCCTCCCCACAAGAAGGAGAACAAGAGCCTTACTAATAAAATTAGTGGGGCAAACGGAAGTGGAAGTACAGAGAGTCGGTACACGAGGATTGGATATATGTGTGAAACACATACTTCCGCCCTTCCCTTCAGGGAAAGCCTCCTCCGAGACCACAGATTAACCGCGCCCTCGGCCTTCTCTCGTACCTCCGACCAATTCATTTCCAACTGGAGATCCGGACCGAACCAGACGCCGAGAATCTTGATCGGCCCATCCGTCCAGAGGAAAGGTCCGGGAAGAGAAACTCCCTTCCACGCACCCAACCGCAAGCCAACAGACTTATCACGGTTGATCTTGGCCCCTGTCACCATCTCATAACCACTGACCTCTTTGCTGACTTCGTCAATCTCGGCTCTGCTCGACACAAGAACCGAAACGTCGTCAGCATAGGCAGAATACCTTGCTGAGGTGGTAGCCCCAGGCAGAGATATTCCACGCAGGACCGGATTCGCCTTTAACTTGCGAAGGAAAGGTTCCAACGCAAGAACGTAAAGCAAAGGCGAGAGCGGACAACCCTGACGAATAGAGCGAGACAATACGAAAGGCTTCGATCTTACTCCATTCACTTCCACCAGCGCACCGGGGGTCGCATACAAGAGTCGGATCCAGGAGCGAAAGTCGGCTCCGAAACCGGCCGACGAAAGGACAGCCTCCAGAAAACGATGATCAACCCTATCGAAGGCCTTGGACTGATCTAAATTGATCAGCGCGGCTTCACCGTCGACTTGTTCTAAGATCAAGCGTACCATATGCAGGTTATCCTGAATAGTCCTGCCCTTCACAGCACAAGTCTGCTCGGGGCCAATCAGACTAGACAGGACAAGCTGCAAACGGTTGGCTAAGATCTTCGCCAAAATCTTCAACTCAGCGTTTAGCATCGTTAAAGGGCGAAAGTTCCCTAACCCATCCCCACCGTTCTTGTCCTTACGCAGCAACTTGATCACACCCCTGGTGAAGCGTTGAGGTATAGACCCCTGCTTCATCCAGTGGTTGAAAATCAGTTCCAGCAAAGGAACAAAAACGGGCGACAGCCTCAAGTACACTTCGTAGGGCAGACCATCGAGTCCCGGAGACTTATCCAGGCCAACCTGCTTCAGCGCTTCCCAGATCTCAGACTCTGTTATGGGACCCTCGCACCCAGCCGCTTCAGCTGCCTCGAGGCAGGGAAAGTCGGCTAAATAGGAGTCGAACTGAGCCGAGCTCAGACCGGGCTCCCTGGTGAAAAGATCCTGAAAATAATCTCGAAAGACCTCACATATGCCCGCGTTTGTAGTCACGGTCCGATTATCCGGTAATGTGACGCACGCGATATGTCGCCGAGACGCACTCCTACTCTCCTCTGCACGCAATTCAGCGGCCATATTCGTCGCCTCAGAGGACATTCTTTTTAACCTAGCCCTAACTACCAGAGCTTGATCCTTCTTGATAAGCAAGGAGGCCAACTCTGCCTTAGCTAAGGCTACATCCCCACTAACACGGGATTTCACGGCCCGATCGACTTTTTCTTCTAAAGCAGTTTGCGCCGCTAATCTATCTCGATTGAGTCGACGACTAAAATCGGCAGCAAACGTTCTAATTTTGGATTTAAGGTTACCCCACCAGGCGTTCCCAAAAACCGCTCCCGACAATTCCCGTTGTATCATTAGTAGCAGCTGGTCCCGAAATCCCTGTTCACCAAACAGTGAACAGTTGAATTTCCAGTAACCAGCCAACCTAACCTTAGGCTTATCTAAGTTTACACGGACCCGGACAAGCCTATGATCCGAATAAACTATATAATGGAAACTTGGACACCCTAAGAGCCCTACATCGACTCTCTTAACTAGGACTCGATCGAGGTAGCTCGCAAGCGTCCCAGGATCCGAGTTGCCACTATTAGTCCAAGTCCAAGCTATATCCCGAGGATGCTCATTTCGGTACTTATCGACGAGATCGAACCCGTCGATGAAGCCCCGAAATGGTTTCACATCAGGATTGTTAGTAGCCCGTTTTTTTCCTATACGATCTATATCGGGATCAAGGACGGCATTCCAATCACCCGCTAAAACTACCCGACGAGATGTCGTCAAAAACGGCTCGATCTGCCGAAACAGACCAGGACGCTCAGCATGGATAACGGGCGCATAAACGCCGATGAGACGTAAAGCCTTACCTTTTATGGTAACGTCCAGCACACAAAGCCTGCCCGCCGGATCTGCGAAAACAAGAGTACATACAGCGTCTAAAGACCTGCTCACTAGCCAAGAGACACCCCTCGAACGACCATCAAAACATGCTGAATAAAGGGCGAACCCCCCAGACAGCACATCCTCACGATCATGAGAAGAAAACCGGGTCTCTTGCACACAACAGATATTCACCCCGAGGCGCTGAAGGTCGCGAGAGAGCCTCGCCCTGCGAGACTCCAACCTCAGGCCCCGGACATTTAAAGTAGCTAACCAGAGAGCCATATTGAATGCTGATTAGGGTTGCTTATCTGCGTTGAACATGGCTGGGGTTAGGATACCGACAGCCTCTCCCATAGACCCATGGCCCATCTCATTCTTGATGGTACCGTCTTCGGAGATTCCGCCGATATCCCACGGGAAAGTCAATTTTAGTGCTCTATAAAGGGAGGGGTGAACAAAAACCGGGACCCTCCCTGCACAAAACTGCTTCATCTTTTTCAATTTATCATTTTGGACTATGGCGATTGGCGGGGACAAGCTGAACGATGAAATCGCTTCATCCACCATAGCCCAAACTGATTTCGCTCCCGGCTCTGATCTAATTACAGTTAATACCCTTTGGGCATTAGGGAAGTTTCCGGGATCTTCAATGTCTTTGTCCCCAAATTTTTTTACGGATAAGAGGAATTTTAGGCTCTTTATCCTATTCCCGTAATCCCTCGCTTTTTCAGCTTGTAGGGGAGATATTTTGCATATCTCTATGCCTGGGTTAAATATGTGCTTCGGTCTCTTTTTTTTATCCGCACCATCTTGAGTAGGGCTTCTGGGCCTTTTGGTAACTGTTGTGGGTAATTTTTTTGAGGGTGAAGGACTGGGAGTGTGGCGAGGAGTACTGGGATGTCTAAAAGGACTGGGGTCTCTACTGAGAGGGATTTGGGACTGGGCACGAGAAGTGGAAGGGGTGGCTGGAGAAGGCTTCACTCTGGAGAGAGGGGTTGACGGACATGGAGTGGGAGGAATAGGTTTCGAAGATGTGGAGCGAGTGGCCATCTTTTTAGGGGGAGACTTGACTGGAGAAGAGGGTTGAGGAGACTGCAAGGGGGATTTCTTTTCCGGGGATTTTTTTTGTTTTCTCTGGACGTCTATTAGTTTTTTAAGTTCTTTCAGTTTGACGGTTTTATCGTAAGACGGTTCATATTTTTTCATATGCTCTTCAGATGTTAAAGAGGTCGGGGCGTCGCCCATGCTGTTGCTAGAGGGAGTGGGACTGTGTGTGTCTTTAGTCCCTGAGGCTTCAGGGGACTGAGGACCCGCTGGCTGACGCTTCCCTCTGACCCTGCCAACTACCTGCCATTCCCCTTCTTCCCCCTTCTTAGCCGCAGAAGCGGTGGAAGAGGGCTCTTCGGGGGATGGGGGCTTGGATGGTGACCCAACCGGGGGAACAACCTCTCCGGTCCCGGCAGCTGGCATGCCCATTACAGGCGCGGCGGATTTTGCAGACTCGGTCAGAGGGGGAGTTTGGTCTTTAGTGACCTGAGTCCCAGAGGCCTTCTTCTCTGGGCAGGAAGAGGAGAGATGACCAGTCACTCCACACTTCCAGCAGGCTGGTTTACGACCGGTCACGATGACCGGCAGCTTCAAGTCACTAACGTCAATCCAGTTGGGGACGGAGCTGAAGGCCTTACGATCGAGCATCATATCAAAGCTCCATCCCCCAGTCAGGCTATCACAGGAAGCGGCCAATATCTCCCCGTATTGGTCCAGGAACGCCGCGAGGTGTTCCCCGATAACCTGAGGAGGGACCTCGTATACTGCCACCCTGGTCCTTCGCCGACCCTCATACTCGGTTCGGAGGATGAGATCCTTTGTGATCAACTCCCTCCGGGTGGCTCTTACGCAATCTTCCGCAGTGGGCAGCAGTACGTCCCACATGAAGAAACCCTTTCCCTTGACAATTCTTAGGGGTTTGAACCCCAGGGACTCCAGTGCTTTAAACACTGTGTCTTTAGTCGAACGACAAATTTTGCGCGAACGCTTGTCGACGACAAAAACAGAGACTATTCTTTTCTCGACTCTCTTCAGTTCCACTGGATCCTCCAAGAGCCCGTCTTTCACCACGAGGTGAGCGTAACTCTTGGCACGCTCCAGGAACTCCGCGATGTCGATTATACAATTCGGAGGGGACTTCCAACAAGAGGGCGAATCCCCGACCTCGGTGTTAACTTTTGGCTTGTCTGGGTTTTTATTTGTTTCTTTTTCCAGGATTTCTTTTTCTATCCTGGCTTTGGCAGCCTTTTTAAGGGTGTCTACTATCTCCTCATTTGTAGGGGTCCTTGGGAGTGCAGGATATTCCTCAGGATTATCTTTATCTGGGGGGTCTTTTTTTGGGTTGAATAAATGCTTCCTCACCGATTTTCGGATGGAAGCAAGGGTCGCTGTCTTTTTTTTAGTAATAAGGAAAGAAGGGGCTTTTTTTTCCTTCTTCTCCATGGTGGAGAAAAAAAAGGGGGGTCAGGGGGTGAAGGAAAGGGGAAGGGATATTCAAAAAATTTCGCCTCAAGGCGAAACAAAAAAAAACAAACAAATAACGCCAAAAGGCGAAAAAAAATAAAAAGGGGAAAATTGGATAAAAAAATAAAACGTTCGAAGAAAAAGTAGACAGGAACCTAATATAATTGAACTCTAGCCGAGGCTAGTTAAAAAATAAAGATGGCCGACTCTAAGAATCGAGTCAAACCAGTAAATAAACGAAAATTAACAACTAACTTTAAACGTACAACAATTACAAATATAAAACAAAAAACACGTAAAACTTAAACACAAATATCGCCTAAAGGCCTAACAATTAACAAAACACGAAAAGGACAATTAAATAATAAAATAAAACGTTCAAACAAGGTAACCAAATAAAAATACTCAACTTTGACAAAAATCAAAATGGCCGACTAGACGAAAACAATAACAAAAGAAAATACGGAACTTTGGCAAGAACCAAAGCTAGCAACAAAAATTCAAAATGGCCGACCCAAAACAAACAAGTCGAACCAATAAAGAAAATAAACAAATAAATTAGACAATACAACAATTACAAAACGATTTTAGTACAAACAAATTTATAAAACAAAAAACACGTAAAACGTAGAGTTAGGACAGAAACAAGAAATTAAAATTAATTAACGCAAAACACGGACAAGGGTTACAATATAACTAGAACGAAGATAGAAATTAACGGGAAATGAAGGTTATAAGGAAGGCTAAAAAAAACGTGGAAATTAAAACGGGGTAGAAACAAAAATTAACGGGGGAAGGGAATTAAAACGAGAAACTAGAATAGGGGATAAAATGAAAAACAAAGAATTAACGGGGGTAAAAAGAAAAACTAAAACAAAAAATTAAAGGGGGAAAAAAACTGAAAATAAAAATGGAAAAGAACTAAAAGAGGGGGGTAAAAAATAAAAAATGGATAGAAGAAAAAATCAAAAGGACTTTTTTTTTTTTTTCTTTTTTTTTTTTTCAAAACAGTTGCAACAGAAAATAAATAAAATAACAAACTTTAACCAAATACAGTTCACTCAGAGATTCAGGCAACAAGGCAGTCGTGCAGCGGTCTGAAAAATGGAACACAAAATGACAAGGCGGACAAAACGCAAGCGTCGGGCCACAATATTTAATACTGTTATGTACAGTAAATACGGCACAAGGCCAAAAGGGGGATTGGGGAAAAGGAAGGTCATCACTGGTCTTAATCTTAAACTTAGCTAGTCCCAAGCACTGACCCAAGCATACAAAACAATATTCCTTTCACCAAAACGCCACATTCATACTTACCTTTCATGCTACATCCACCAAAATACCTCATGGTCTCTATGAAAGTCCTAAATAACCCCATATGTACAATAAAGTCTGTGGGGGGGCGGGAGTAAAAATTTCAAATAAATATCCCCAATGAATATATACAATATGTCTAAAATTATATACATGAAACTAAACAAAATCATGTTAGTAATAAAACCCCCCCACAATTCCTAAATGTGACAGTAAAATCAATTTCCTGGGCGAAATCGACACGGGACTTTATAAAATAACCATTTATCCATCCCAACCATTCGCACAAACACGCACTGATTCAGCCTCAAACATACGAAAAGCTCACACACTCGAAACGAAAGGCGTCCCGCATCCTCCAGAGAACTAAAATCACTGAGCACCTAAAGCGGGGAGGGATGGGGAGTTAAACAAAAGGAAAAGAAAAAAGGGGGGCAGAAAAAAAAAGGGGGCCAATGAGCAAACTCACTCTAGCTAAGTTTTACAGAAATTAAAAAACTAAAATACAAATGCAAAAACCCTAAACTATCCTAAATCCAGGGATGGGTTGCCAAGTTCAACCCAGGCAAACAATATCCTGATGCCTAACCAGCATCAAAATGCCACTCAAGGTCAGCCCCTTTCACACGGCATAAACGCGCAAGACTCACCCACCTTTCGCCAAATTCTGATGATGTGAGCCGCCGCCTTTCCGTCCTAATCTTGACTTTAAGCTGATGCCTAAAGAACAAGATCAGTTCGGAAGAAGCAAACTTCTCGCCACCATAGAATTCCTTCTGACGCGTCGTCCAAATCACGACTCTCATAACGCCTAGTAAGCAACAGCACACATAATGCTCAGCCCTCGACATCTGAGGCACCACATTGCTACAGACAGAAACGACATCCAGGACAAAGGACTTTCTCCGCAGTACGCGAACCATGAGGCCTTCAACGAACTTGCACAACGGCACTACCACCGTGCACTGAAAGAAGGCGTGACCAATGGTCTCGACTTCCCCAACGCAGCGGCGGCAGTCTGGAGAATTCTCCAAGCCCGCTGAACAAAGTCTTTTGCCGACCCAGAGGGCTCTACGAATCACCCGCCAGGTGAGTGATGCCTCATCGTTAGTGAGGCATTTCAAGCCTGGCGCCCAAGGCCATATTGAGCGAGCCTGCTGCTTCGTAAGACCGAGCTCGCTAATCAGAGCATCTTGAACGGACCCCCGAACTAACACCTGATACAATGCCCTACGAGACAACGCCTGGACGTTGGAGAGGCCTTCCGACGCCCGTAAGAGGCATTTCAGAGCGCGACGACATTCGTGATAGAAGGAGCTTTCGGCTCGGGGTCTACGGCGGGCCTCCCCCTCGCACGAGTGCACACTTCTTAGGGACGGGAAATTTTTCCGGGCGTCTTCCTTCCAGAAGGCTCCCACCTCGTCCGGTTCGCGACACAATCGGTCTAGGAATGCAATGCGAAGCATATGTTGACGAATCTCAATGCTTGGCATACCCAGACCGCCCTCAGCGGTATGAAGGCAACAGATCTCCCGAGATACCATAGGGGCCTTGCCTCCCCACAAGAAGGAGAACAAGAGCCTTACTAATAAAATTAGTGGGGCAAACGGAAGTGGAAGTACAGAGAGTCGGTACACGAGGATTGGATATATGTGTGAAACACATACTTCCGCCCTTCCCTTCAGGGAAAGCCTCCTCCGAGACCACAGATTAACCGCGCTCTCGGCCTTCTCTCGTACCTCCGACCAATTCATTTCCAACTGGAGATCCGGACCGAACCAGACGCCGAGAATCTTGATCGGCCCATCCGTCCAGAGGAAAGGTCCGGGAAGAGAAACTCCCTTCCACGCACCCAACCGCAAGCCAACAGACTTATCACGGTTGATCTTGGCCCCTGTCACCATCTCATAACCACTGACCTCTTTGCTGACTTCGTCAATCTCGGCTCTGCTCGACACAAGAACCGAAACGTCGTCAGCATAGGCAGAATACCTTGCTGAGGTGGTAGCCCCAGGCAGAGATATTCCACGCAGGACCGGATTCGCCTTTAACTTGCGAAGGAAAGGTTCCAACGCAAGAACGTAAAGCAAAGGCGAGAGCGGACAACCCTGACGAATAGAGCGAGACAATACGAAAGGCTTCGATCTTACTCCATTCACTTCCACCAGCGCACCGGGGGTCGCATACAAGAGTCGGATCCAGGAGCGAAAGTCGGCTCCGAAACCGGCCGACGAAAGGACAGCCTCCAGAAAACGATGATCAACCCTATCGAAGGCCTTGGACTGATCTAAATTGATCAGCGCGGCTTCACCGTCGACTTGTTCTAAGATCAAGCGTACCATATGCAGGTTATCCTGAATAGTCCTGCCCTTCACAGCACAAGTCTGCTCGGGGCCAATCAGACTAGACAGGACAAGCTGCAAACGGTTGGCTAAGATCTTCGCCAAAATCTTCAACTCAGCGTTTAGCATCGTTAAAGGGCGAAAGTTCCCTAACCCATCCCCACCGTTCTTGTCCTTACGCAGCAACTTGATCACACCCCTGGTGAAGCGTTGAGGTATAGACCCCTGCTTCATCCAGTGGTTGAAAATCAGTTCCAGCAAAGGAACAAAAACGGGCGACAGCCTCAAGTACACTTCGTAGGGCAGACCATCGAGTCCCGGAGACTTATCCAGGCCAACCTGCTTCAGCGCTTCCCAGATCTCAGACTCTGTTATGGGACCCTCGCACCCAGCCGCTTCAGCTGCCTCGAGGCAGGGAAAGTCGGCTAAATAGGAGTCGAACTGAGCAGAGCTCAGACCGGGCTCCCTGGTGAAAAGATCCTGAAAATAATCTCGAAAGACCTCACATATGCCCGCGTTTGTAGTCACGGTCCGATTATCCGGTAATGTGACGCACGCGATATGTCGCCGAGACGCACTCCTACTCTCCTCTGCACGCAATTCAGCGGCCATATTCGTCGCCTCAGAGGACATTCTTTTTAACCTAGCCCTAACTACCAGAGCTTGATCCTTCTTGATAAGCAAGGAGGCCAACTCTGCCTTAGCTAAGGCTACATCCCCACTAACACGGGATTTCACGGCCCGATCGACTTTTTCTTCTAAAGCAGTTTGCGCCGCTAATCTATCTCGATTGAGTCGACGACTAAAATCGGCAGCAAACGTTCTAATTTTAGATTTAAGGTTACCCCACCAGGCGTTCCCAAAAACCGCTCCCGACAATTCCCGTTGTATCATTAGTAACAGCTGGTCCCGAAATCCCTGTTCACCAAACAGTGAACAGTTGAATTTCCAGTAACCAGCCAACCTAACCTTAGGCTTATCTAAGTTTATACGGACCCGGACAAGCCTATGATCCGAATAAACTATATAATGGAAACTTGGACACCCTAAGAGCCCTACATCGACTCTCTTAACTAGGACTCGATCGAGGTAGCTCGCAAGCGTCCCAGGATCCGAGTTGCCACTATTAGTCCAAGTCCAAGCTATATCCCGAGGATGCTCATTCCGGTACTTATCGACGAGATCGAACCCGTCGATAAAGTCCCGGAATGGTTTCACATCAGGATTGTTAGTAGCCCGTTTTTTCCCTATACGATCTATATCGGGATCAAGGACGGCATTCCAATCACCCGCTAAAACTACCCGACGAGATGTCGTCAAAAACGGCTCGATCTGCCGAAACAGACCAGGACGCTCAGCATGGATAACGGGCGCATAAACGCCGATGAGACGTAAAGCCTTACCTTTTATGGTAACGTCCAGCACACAAAGCCTGCCCGCCGGATCTGCGAAAACAAGAGTACATACAGCGTCTAAAGACCTGCTCACTAGCCAAGAGACACCCCTCGAACGACCATCAAAACATGCTGAATAAAGGGCGAACCCATTAGACAGCACATCCTCACGATCATGAGAAGAAAACCGGGTCTCCTGCACACAACAGATATTTACCCCGAGGCGCTGAAGGTCACGAGAGAGCCTCGCCCTACGAGACTCCACCCTCAGGCCCCGGACATTTAAACTAGCTAACCAGAGAGCCATATTGAACACTGATTAGGGTTGTTTATCTGCGTTGAACATGGCTGGGGTTAGGATACCGACAGCCTCTCCCATAGACCCATGGCCCATCTCATTCTTGATGGTACCGTCTTCGGAGATTCCGCCGATATCCCACGGGAAAGTCAATTTTAGTGCTCTATAAAGGGAGGGGTGAACAAAAACCGGGACCCTCCCTGCACAAAACTGCTTCATCTTTTTCAATTTATCATTTTGGACTATGGCGATTGGCGGGGACAAGCTGAACGATGAAATCGCTTCATCCACCATAGCCCAAACTGATTTCGCTCCCGGCTCTGATCTAATTACAGTTAATACCCTTTGGGCATTAGGGAAGTTTCCGGGATCTTCAATGTCTTTGTCCCCAAATTTCTTTACAGATAAGAGGAATTTTAGGCTCTTTATCCTATTCCCGTAATCCCTCGCTTTTTCTGATTGTAGGGGAGATATTTTGCATATCTCTATGCCTGGGTTAAAAATGTGCTTCGGTCTCTTTTTTTTATCCGCACCATCTTGTGTAGGGCTTCTGGGCCTTTTGGTAACTGTTGTGGGTAATTTTTTTGAGGGTGAAGGACTGGGAGTGTGGCGAGGAGTACTGGGATGTCTAAAAGGACTGGGGTCTCTACTGAGAGGGATTTGGGACTGGGCACGAGAAGTGGAAGGGGTGGCTGGAGAAGGCTTCACTCTGGAGAGAGGGGTTGACGGACATGGAGTGGGAGGAATAGGTTTCGAAGATGTGGAGCGAGTGGCCATCTTTTTAGGGGGAGACTTGACTGGAGAAGAGGGTTGAGGAGACTGCAAGGGGGATTTCTTTTCCGGGGATTTTTTTTGTTTTCTCTGGACGTCTATTAGTTTTTTCAGTTCTTTCAGTTTGACGGTTTTATCGTAAGACGGTTCATATTTTTTCATATGCTCTTCAGATGTTAAAGAGGTCGGGGCGTCGCCCATGCTGTTGCTAAAGGGAGTGGGACTGTGTGTGTCTTTAGTCCCTGAGGCTTCAGGGGACTGAGGACCCGCTGGCTGACGCTTCCCTCTGACCCTGCCAACTACCTGCCATTCCCCTTCTTCCCCCTTCTTAGCCGCAGAAGCGGTGGAAGAGGGCTCTTCGGGGGATGGGGGCTTGGATGGTGACCCAACCGGGGGAACAACCTCTCCGGTCCCGGCAGCTGGCATGCCCATTACAGGCGCGGCGGATTTTGCAGACTCGGTCAGAGGGGGAGTTTGGTCTTTAGTGACCTGAGTCCCAGAGGCCTTCTTCTCTGGGCAGGAAGAGGAGAGATGACCAGTCACTCCACACTTCCAGCAGGCTGGTTTACGACCGGTCACGATGACCGGCAGCTTCAAGTCACTAACGTCAATCCAGTTGGGGACGGAGCTGAAGGCCTTACGATCGAGCATCATATCAAAGCTCCATCCCCCAGTCAGGCTATCACAGGAAGCGGCCAATATCTCCCCGTATTGGTCCAGGAAGGCCGCGAGGTGTTCCCCGATAACCTGAGGAGGGACCTCGTATACTGCCACCCTGGTCCTTCGCCGACCCTCATACTCGGTTCGGAGGATGAGATCCTTTGTGATCAATTCCCTCCGGGTGGCTCTTACGCAGTCTTCTGCAGTGGGCAGCAGTACGTCCCACATGAAAAAACCCTTTCCCTTGACAATTCTTAGGGGTTTGAACCCCAGGGACTCCAGTGCTTTAAACACTGTGTCTTTAGTCGAACGACAAATTTTGCGCGAACGCTTGTCGACGACAAAGACAGACACTATTCTTTTCTCGACTCTCTTCAGTTCCACTGGATCCTCCAAGAGCCCGTCTTTCACCACGAGGTGAGCGTAACTCTTGGCACGCTCCAGGAACTCCGCGATGTCGATTATACAATTCGGAGGGGACTTCCAACAAGAGGGCGAATCCCCGACCTCGGTGTTAACTTTTGGCTTGTCTGGGTTTTTATTTGTTTCTTTTTCCAGGATTTCTTTCTCTATCCTGGCTTTGGCGGCCTTTTTAAGGACGTCAACTATTTCCTCATTTGTGGGGGTTCGAGGAAGGGCAGGATATTCATCCGGATTATCTTTATCTGGGGGGTCTTTTTTGGGGTTGAATAAATGCTTCCTCACCGATTTTCGGATGGAAGCAAGGGTCGCTGTCTTTTTTTTAGTAATAAGGTAAGAAGGGGCTTTTTTTTCCTTCTTCTCCATGGTGGAGAAAAAAAAGGGGGGTCAGGAGTGAAGGAATGGGGAAGGGATATTCAATAAATTTCGCCTAAAGGCGAAAACAAAAACAAAAAAAATATAACGCCAAAAGGCGGGGAAAAAAATAAAAAGGGGAAAATGGACGATAAAAAAACGTTCAAAGTAAAAGTGGACACAAACCTAATATAAATAAAACTCTAGCCGAAGCTAGTTAAAAAAAATAAAGTTGGCCGACTCTAAGCAGCGAGTCAAACCAGTAATAACAGAAAATTAACGGCTAAATTTAACAGTACAACAATTACAAATATAAAACAAAAAACACGTAAAACTTAAACACAAATATCGCCTAAAGGCCTAACAATTAACAAAACACGAAAAGGACAATTAAATAATAAAATAAAACGTTCAAACAAGGTAACCAAAGAAAATATTCAACTTCGACAAAAAATCAAAATGGCCGACACTAGACGAAAACAATAACAAAAGAAAATACGGAACTTTGGCAAGAACCAAAGCTAGCAACAAAAATTCAAAATGGCCGACCCAAAACAAACAAGTCGAACCAATAAAGAAAATAAACAAATAAATTAGACAATACAACGATTACAAAACGATTTTAGTACAAACAAATTTATAAAACGAAAAACACGTAAAACGTAGAGTTAGGACAGAAACAAGAAATTAAAATTAATTAACGCAAAACACGGACAAGGGTTACAATATAACTAGAACGAAGATAGAAATTAACGGGAAATGAAGGTTATAAGGAAGGCTAAAAAAAACGTGGAAATTAAAACGGGGTGGAAACAAAAATTAACGGGGGAAGGGAATTAAAACAAGAAACTAGAATAGGGGATAAAATGAAAAACAAAGAATTAACGGGGGTAAAAAGAAAACAAAAAATTAAAGGGGGAAAAAAAAAACTGAAAATAAAAAGTGAAAAAGAACTAAAAGAGGGGGGTAAAAATAAAAAATGGATAGAAGAAAAAATCAAAAGGACTTTTTTTTTTTTTTTTTCTTTTTTTTTTTTTTTCAAAACAGTTGAAACAGAAAATAAATAAAATAACAAACTTTAACCAAAATACAGTTCACTCAGAGATTCAGGCAACAAGGCAGTCGTGCAGCGGTCTGAAAAATGGAACACAAAATGACAAGGCGGACAAAACGCAAGCGCTGGGCCACAATATTTAATACTGTTATGTACAGTAAATACGGCACAAGGCCAAAAAGGGGGGTTGGGGAAAAGGAAGGTCATCACTGGTCTTAATCTTAAACTTAGCTAGTCCCAAGCACTGACCCAAGCATACAAAACAATATTCCTTTCACCAAAACGCCACATTCATACTTACCTTTCATGCTACATCCACCAAAATACCTCATGGTCTCTATGAAAGTCCTAAATAACCCCATATGTACAATAAAGTCTGTGGGGGGGCGGGAGTAAAAATTTCAAATAAATATCCCCAATGAATATATACAATATGTCTAAAATTATATACATGAAACTAAACAAAATCATGTTAGTAATAAAACCCCCCCACAATTCCTAAATGTGACAGTAAAATCAATTTCCTGGGCGAAATCGACACGGGACTTTATAAAATAAACATTTATCCATCCCAACCATTCGCACAAACACGCACTGATTCAGCCTCAAACATACGAAAAGCTCACACACTCGAAACGAAAGGCGTCCCGCATCCTCCAGAGAACTAAAATCACTGAGCACCTAAAGCGGGGAGGGATGGGGAGTTAAACAAAAGCAAAAGAAAAAGGGGGGCAGAAAAAAAAAGGGGGCCAATGAGCAAACTCACTCTAGCTAAGTTTTACAGAAATTAAAAAACTAAAATACAAATGCAAAAAACCTAAACTATCCTAAATCCAGGGATGGGTTGCCAAGTTCAACCCAGGCAAACAATATCCTGATGCCTAACCAGCATCAAAATGCCACTCAAGGTCAGCCCCTTTCACACGGCACAAACGCGCAAGACTCACCCACCTTTCGCCAAATTCTGATGATGTGAGCCGCCGCCTTTCCGTCCTAATCTTGACTTTAAGCTGATGCCTAAAGAACAAGATCAGTTCGGAAGAAGCAAACTTCTCGCCACCATAGAATTCCTTCTGACGCGTCGTCCAAATCACGACTCTCATAACGCCTAGTAAGCAACAGCACACATAATGCTCAGCCCTCGACATCTGAGGCACCACATTGCTACAGACAGAAACGACATCCAGGACAAAGGACTTTCTCCGCAGTACGCGAACCATGAGGCCCTCAACGAACTTGCACAACGGCACTACCACCGTGCACTGAAAGAAGGCGTGACCAATGGTCTCGACTTCCCCAACGCAGCGGCGGCAGTCTGGAGAATTCTCCAAGCCCGCTGAACAAAGTCTTTTGCCGACCCAGAGGGCTCTACGAATCACCCGCCAGGTGAGTGATGCCTCATCGTTAGTGAGGCATTTCAACCCTGGCGCCCAAGGCCATATTGAGCGAGCCTGCTGCTTCGTAAGACCGAGCTCGCTAATCAGAGCATCTTGAACGGACCCCCGAACTAACACCTGATACAATGCCCTACGAGACAACGCCTGGACGTTGGAGAGGCCTTCCGACGCCCGTAAGAGGCATTTCAGAGCGCGACGACATTCGTGATAGAAGGAGCTTTCGGCTCGGGGTCTACGGCGGGCCTCCCCCTCACACGAGTGCACACTTCTTAGGGACGGGAAATTTTTCCGGGCGTCTTCCTTCCAGAAGGCTCCCACCTCGTCCGGTTCGCGACACAATCGGTCTAGGAATGCAATGCGAAGCATATGTTGACGAATCTCAATGCTTGGCATACCCAGACCGCCCTCAGCGGTATGAAGGCAACAGATCTCCCGAGATACCATAGGGGCCTTGCCTCCCCACAAGAAGGAGAACAAGAGCCTTACTAATAAAATTAGTGGGGCAAACGGAAGTGGAAGTACAGAGAGTCGGTACACGAGGATTGGATATATGTGTGAAACACATACTTCCGCCCTTCCCTTCAGGGAAAGCCTCCTCCGAGACCACAGATTAACCGCGCTCTCGGCCTTCTCTCGTACCTCCGACCAATTCATTTCCAACTGGAGATCCGGACCGAACCAGACGCCGAGAATCTTGATCGGCCCATCCGTCCAGAGGAAAGGTCCGGGAAGAGAAACTCCCTTCCACGCACCCAACCGCAAGCCAACAGACTTATCACGGTTGATCTTGGCCCCTGTCACCATCTCATAACCACTGACCTCTTTGCTGACTTCGTCAATCTCGGCTCTGCTCGACACAAGAACCGAAACGTCGTCAGCATAGGCAGAATACCTTGCTGAGGTGGTAGCCCCAGGCAGAGATATTCCACGCAGGACCGGATTCGCCTTTAACTTGCGAAGGAAAGGTTCCAACGCAAGAACGTAAAGCAAAGGCGAGAGCGGACAACCCTGACGAATAGAGCGAGACAATACGAAAGGCTTCGATCTTACTCCATTCACTTCCACCAGCGCACCGGGGGTCGCATACAAGAGTCGGATCCAGGAGCGAAAGTCGGCTCCGAAACCGGCCGACGAAAGGACAGCCTCCAGAAAACGATGATCAACCCTATCGAAGGCCTTGGACTGATCTAAATTGATCAGCGCGGCTTCACCGTCGACTTGTTCTAAGATCAAGCGTACCATATGCAGGTTATCCTGAATAGTCCTGCCCTTCACAGCACAAGTCTGCTCGGGGCCAATCAGACTAGACAGGACAAGCTGCAAACGGTTGGCTAAGATCTTCGCCAAAATCTTCAACTCGGCGTTTAGCATCGTTAAAGGGCGAAAGTTCCCTAACCCATCCCCACCGTTCTTGTCCTTACGCAGCAACTTGATCACACCCCTGGTGAAGCGTTGAGGTATAGACCCCTGCTTCATCCAGTGGTTGAAAATCAGTTCCAGCAAAGGAACAAAAACGGGCGACAGCCTCAAGTACACTTCGTAGGGCAGACCATCGAGTCCCGGAGACTTATCCAGGCCAACCTGCTTCAGCGCTTCCCAGATCTCAGACTCTGTTATGGGACCCTCGCACCCAGCCGCTTCAGCTGCCTCGAGGCAGGGAAAGTCGGCTAAATAGGAGTCGAACTGAGCCGAGCTCAGACCGGGCTCCCTGGTGAAAAGATCCTGAAAATAATCTCGAAAGACCTCACATATGCCCGCGTTTGTAGTCACGGTCCGATTATCCGGTAATGTGACGCACGCGATATGTCGCCGAGACGCACTCCTACTCTCCTCTGCACGCAATTCAGCGGCCATATTCGTCGCCTCAGAGGACATTCTTTTTAACCTAGCCCTAACTACCAGAGCTTGATCCTTCTTGATAAGCAAGGAGGCCAACTCTGCCTTAGCTAAGGCTACATCCCCACTAACACGGGATTTCACGGCCCGATCGACTTTTTCTTCTAAAGCAGTTTGCGCCGCTAATCTATCTCGATTGAGTCGACGACTAAAATCGGCAGCAAACGTTCTAATTTTAGATTTAAGGTTACCCCACCAGGCGTTCCCAAAAACCGCTCCCGACAATTCCCGTTGTATCATTAGTAACAGCTGGTCCCGAAATCCCTGTTCACCAAACAGTGAACAGTTGAATTTCCAGTAACCAGCCAACCTAACCTTAGGCTTATCTAAGTTTACACGGACCCGGACAAGCCTATGATCCGAATAAACTATATAATGGAAACTTGGACACCCTAAGAGCCCTACATCGACTCTCTTAACTAGGACTCGATCGAGGTAGCTCGCAAGCGTCCCAGGATCCGAGTTGCCACTATTAGTCCAAGTCCAAGCTATATCCCGAGGATGCTCATTCCGGTACTTATCGACGAGATCGAACCCGTCGATAAAGCCCCGGAATGGTTTCACATCAGGATTGTTAGTAACCCGTTTTTTCCCTATACGATCTATATCGGGATCAAGGACGGCATTCCAATCACCCGCTAAAACTACCCGACGAGATGTCGTCAAAAACGGCTCGATCTGCCGAAACAGACCAGGACGCTCAGCATGGATAACGGGCGCATAAACGCCGATGAGACGTAAAGCCTTACCTTTTATGGTAACGTCCAGCACACAAAGCCTGCCCGCCGGATCTGCGAAAACAAGAGTACATACAGCGTCTAAAGACCTGCTCACTAGCCAAGAGACACCCCTCGAACGACCATCAAAACATGCTGAATAAAGGGCGAACCCATTAGACAGCACATCCTCACGATCATGAGAAGAAAACCGGGTCTCTTGCACACAACAGATATTCACCCCGAGGCGCTGAAGGTCGCGAGAGAGCCTCGCCCTGCGAGACTCCAACCTCAGGCCCCGGACATTTAAAGTAGCTAACCAGAGAGCCATAATGAATGCTGATTAGGGTTGCTTATCTGCGTTGAACATGGCTGGGGTTAGGATACCGACAGCCTCTCCCATAGACCCATGGCCCATCTCATTCTTGATGGTACCGTCTTCGGAGATTCCGCCGATATCCCACGGGAAAGTCAATTTTAGTGCTCTATAAAGGGAGGGGTGAACAAAAACCGGGACCCTCCCTGCACAAAACTGCTTCATCTTTTTCAATTTATCATTTTGGACTATGGCGATTGGCGGGGACAAGCTGAACGATGAAATCGCTTCATCCACCATAGCCCAAACTGATTTCGCTCCCGGCTCTGATCTAATTACAGTTAATACCCTTTGGGCATTAGGGAAGTTTCCGGGATCTTCAATGTCTTTGTCCCCAAATTTTTTTACGGATAAGAGGAATTTTAGGCTCTTTATCCTATTCCCGTAATCCCTCGCTTTTTCAGCTTGTAGGGGAGATATTTTGCATATCTCTATGCCTGGGTTAAATATGTGCTTCGGTCTCTTTTTTTTATCCGCACCATCTTGAGTAGGGCTTCTGGGCCTTTTGGTAACTGTTGTGGGTAATTTTTTTGAGGGTGAAGGACTGGGAGTGTGGCGAGGAGTACTGGGATGTCTAAAAGGACTGGGGTCTCTACTGAGAGGGATTTGGGACTGGGCACGAGAAGTGGAAGGGGTGGCTGGAGAAGGCTTCACTCTGGAGAGAGGGGTTGACGGACATGGAGTGGGAGGAATAGGTTTCGAAGATGTGGAGCGAGTGGCCATCTTTTTAGGGGGAGACTTGACTGGAGAAGAGGGTTGAGGAGACTGCAAGGGGGATTTCTTTTCCGGGGATTTTTTTTGTTTTCTCTGGACGTCTATTAGTTTTTTAAGTTCTTTCAGTTTGACGGTTTTATCGTAAGACGGTTCATATTTTTTCATATGCTCTTCAGATGTTAAAGAGGTCGGGGCGTCGCCCATGCTGTTGCTAGAGGGAGTGGGACTGTGTGTGTCTTTAGTCCCCGAGGCTTCAGGGGACTGAGGACCCGCTGGCTGACGCTTCCCTCTGACCCTGCCAACTACCTGCCATTCCCCTTCTTCCCCCTTCTTAGCCGCAGAAGCGGTGGAAGAGGGCTCTTCGGGGGATGGGGGCTTGGATGGTGACCCAACCGGGGGAACAACCTCTCCGGTCCCGGCAGCTGGCATGCCCATTACAGGCGCGGCGGATTTTGCAGACTCGGTCAGAGGGGGAGTTTGGTCTTTAGTGACCTGAGTCCCAGAGGCCTTCTTCTCTGGGCAGGAAGAGGAGAGATGACCAGTCACTCCACACTTCCAGCAGGCTGGTTTACGACCGGTCACGATGACCGGCAGCTTCAAGTCACTAACGTCAATCCAGTTGGGGACGGAGCTGAAGGCCTTACGATCGAGCATCATATCAAAGCTCCATCCCCCAGTCAGGCTATCACAGGAAGCGGCCAATATCTCCCCGTATTGGTCCAGGAAAGCCGCGAGGTGTTCCCCGATAACCTGAGGAGGGACCTCGTATACTGCCACCCTGGTCCTTCGCCGACCCTCATACTCGGTTCGGAGGATGAGATCCTTTGTGATCAATTCCCTCCGGGTGGCTCTTACGCAGTCTTCTGCAGTGGGCAGCAGTACGTCCCACATGAAAAAACCCTTTCCCTTGACAATTCTTAGGGGTTTGAACCCCAGGGACTCCAGTGCTTTAAACACTGTGTCTTTAGTCGAACGACAAATTTTGCGCGAACGCTTGTCGACGACAAAGACAGACACTATTCTTTTCTCGACTCTCTTCAGTTCCACTGGATCCTCCAAGAGCCCGTCTTTCACCACGAGGTGAGCGTAACTCTTGGCACGCTCCAGGAACTCCGCGATGTCGATTATACAATTCGGAGGGGACTTCCAACAAGAGGGCGAATCCCCGACCTCGGTGTTAACTTTTGGCTTGTCTGGGTTTTTATTTGTTTCTTTTTCCAGGATTTCTTTCTCTATCCTGGCTTTGGCGGCCTTTTTAAGGACGTCAACTATTTCCTCATTTGTGGGGGTTCGAGGAAGGGCAGGATATTCATCCGGATTATCTTTATCTGGGGGGTCTTTTTTGGGGTTGAATAAATGCTTCCTCACCGATTTTCGGATGGAAGCAAGGGTCGCTGTCTTTTTTTTAGTAATAAGGTAAGAAGGGGCTTTTTTTTCCTTCTTCTCCATGGTGGAGAAAAAAAAGGGGGGTCAGGAGTGAAGGAATGGGGAAGGGATATTCAATAAATTTCGCCTAAAGGCGAAAACAAAAACAAAAAAAATATAACGCCAAAAGGCGGGGAAAAAAATAAAAAGGGGAAAATGGACGATAAAAAAACGTTCAAAGTAAAAGTGGACACAAACCTAATATAAATAAAACTCTAGCCGAAGCTAGTTAAAAAAAATAAAGTTGGCCGACTCTAAGCAGCGAGTCAAACCAGTAATAACAGAAAATTAACGGCTAAATTTAACAGTACAACAATTACAAATATAAAACAAAAAACACGTAAAACTTAAACACAAATATCGCCTAAAGGCCTAACAATTAACAAAACACGAAAAGGACAATTAAATAATAAAATAAAACGTTCAAACAAGGTAACCAAAGAAAATATTCAACTTCGACAAAAAATCAAAATGGCCGACACTAGACGAAAACAATAACAAAAGAAAATACGGAACTTTGGCAAGAACCAAAGCTAGCAACAAAAATTCAAAATGGCCGACCCAAAACAAACAAGTCGAACCAATAAAGAAAATAAACAAATAAATTAGACAATACAACGATTACAAAACGATTTTAGTACAAACAAATTTATAAAACGAAAAACACGTAAAACGTAGAGTTAGGACAGAAACAAGAAATTAAAATTAATTAACGCAAAACACGGACAAGGGTTACAATATAACTAGAACGAAGATAGAAATTAACGGGAAATGAAGGTTATAAGGAAGGCTAAAAAAAACGTGGAAATTAAAACGGGGTGGAAACAAAAATTAACGGGGGAAGGGAATTAAAACAAGAAACTAGAATAGGGGATAAAATGAAAAACAAAGAATTAACGGGGGTAAAAAGAAAACAAAAAATTAAAGGGGGAAAAAAAAAACTGAAAATAAAAAGTGAAAAAGAACTAAAAGAGGGGGGTAAAAATAAAAAATGGATAGAAGAAAAAATCAAAAGGACTTTTTTTTTTTTTTTTTCTTTTTTTTTTTTTTTCAAAACAGTTGAAACAGAAAATAAATAAAATAACAAACTTTAACCAAAATACAGTTCACTCAGAGATTCAGGCAACAAGGCAGTCGTGCAGCGGTCTGAAAAATGGAACACAAAATGACAAGGCGGACAAAACGCAAGCGCTGGGCCACGAGTGCTGTTATTTTTCTCGGCTATTTATATATACAGGTCAGTGGTGTATTGTGGGTAGTCATATATATATATATATATTATATATATATATATATATATATATATATATATATATATATATATATATATATATATATATATTTCAAATATATAAATATTATAATATATATATAAAAAATATATAAATATTATAATATTATAATATATATAAATATAATAATATTATAATATATATATATATATATATAAATATTATATTATATATATATATATATATACATATATACATATATATATATATATATATATATATATATATATATATATATATATATATATATATATATATATGAATAAATGACACGCTTAATAAATATTATTCTTCAGTATATAATATGCATGTCTTTACTAAGATTATGAGCTGCTTTCGCTGGTTCCCAGGCCTGAAGAATTTAAGCGTCCTACGCGGCTGGCATCCCGTTCCCACCCATTCACCGTTGAAACTGTTAGATGTAGACGTCTCTTCTACTCCAATAGCTTCATGTCTCGCACCTCTCGCCTGTGGAACTCCCTTCCTTATTCCTGTTTCCCTGACAAATATAATCTCCAACTATTTATGTGTAACGTCAATCGACATCTCCAGTTGCCTTGGACTATCCACTTCCCTTCTCCACATCCTTTCCCCTTTCATTCCTATCACCTCTCGCTCCAAATCTTCTGTAAACACCTTGCCTTGATCGTTCAACTATCTTTCTCCACATCCTTTCCTTTACCACTCCTATCTGCTCTCCCTCCAAACCATCTGTAACCCCTTGCGTGCTAGTGGCTTCCAGCCTTGCTTGGGGTGATAAGCTTAAAAAAAATAGTTTTGTCTGATAGAATACCAACATCGTAAATATTTTACAGCTGACTAATTTAATGATATTGGTAATGATACGGCTAAATGGAGTTAATCTGCAAATACTCATGGAAATGCTACAAAGATCAGGACTAAAGATAGAAAATGCTGTTAAACCGTTACATTAAATGTAAAGAGATTTTTTAAGAATTCATACAGACCAAATATAGAAGGTTGTGGAGGTTATGTTACTCTAGTACATAATAAATGTTCTTTTGCATCGATTATTAATATCGCTAAACTAACAATAGACTGCGACCTATATTTGCTAAACAATATTCTCAAATCATCTTCCTCCTGCATACATAGATTTTATTATGCATTTATAAATACGACTGAAATGAATACTATTTTTTTCTTCAAATAATTAGCTTTTTAAAATTAAACTTAACTTGAAGAATACATTTAATAATATTCCAAACTTCTTTAATATCACGGTCCTTGATAAGTTCCATATTTGAAAGAATATAATTTTTCCTTCTTCTGTGTGCATCTCTTTTTTGTTTCCCCTTTTCATCTTCTTAAAATATATTCACTCTTTTTGTCTCTCACTTTGTGTCTTGCTTTAGAAAATAACCAAGTCAATATATATTATCATGAATGCATTTTTATTTATTTGACTTAGAAAATATTTTCCCATATTTCTTTGATAATATTTGGTGACTAGTATCAAATGCATAATCTTTAACACGTTTTTAATTAATTTTATCATTAATTACAGAGAAAAATGAATAAGATCAGTTTTATATATTTACGTTTTATCAAAATTCTAAACATATTTTTAAAACAATTAAAATTACCAAAAGAGTAATAAAGATGTGGAACACTTAAGCGTTTATTATCACCTGAAGTGGAACTCGTACATACGTTCAATTGCTAAGGATGCAGGTAAAATGGTCGGCTCTCTGTACCGCTCCAGTAAATACTTGACACATCCTGCTATCTTCTAAATTTACCATAGCGAGATCAGGCCAAAAATCGAGTACTGTTGTCATAGTTGGGCGGATGATAGAGTTGAAAAGTGTCTCCGAGCATATGTGGGTGACAAATTATTCTCCACTCTTCAACCCCTCTAAAGCGGTGGGATGTGGCAAGACTCACTCTGCTCTCCCGCTATTTCAGCGGAAGGTGCCCGGACGAAATACATTCTTTGGTCACGCCGAGGCAAACTTTTACAGCAAGAACATTCCATGCCACTTACATAGTAGCCAACCACCCACATTTCCCTCCGTATTCCCTGAGAAGTAAGTTTCTTCCAGCGAACCACTGCCCATGTGGAACCGATTCCCAACCGGATGTTTCCCCAATCACCACCTTTCCACCACATATACACACAAATAGCCCCCAAACTTAACGCTCTACCTCGAATGGCCCCCGGGCCTTGTAAAAAAAAAAAAACAAAGAAATAACATATTTTGCTTTTATATGTATGGTTTTAACTCTTCTTATTTATCGCTCATCCTATCTTTTTGTCGGATTCCAATACATATTTGATCTAAAAGATTTTACAAAAATAGCGGTCTCAACAGAAAAAATTCTTTGAACATTCTTTTTTTCGGAAAGTTTTATTAAACATTGTCAAATAAAATTTATTTTTACAAATGTCAAAAACGATCAGTTTTCTATCAAATTTACAAATTATTTTAAAAATGGGTCTTTACATTTGCGTTGAAGGTGTAATGAACATATCACACAATGGGAGAGTTTCTTATTTTAAATCCTATTTCATTGCTCTGTTCAGTATTAATCCTACCTCTGGTAAGAGCTTTGATTGGTTTAATAAACACCGACGAGGAAAATATATTCACTGTGCCTGGGATTCTTTTCAACTCGCGCTAATATATTTGCGAATGGCAATTGTTCATCTGTTTTCAAACTGGTTGAAATAGGGTAAACTCTGCCAGTGAAACTTGATAGGGTAACTAGTTTAGGTGAAAGATGATTCTGAATTCAAACCAAGGTTGAATAGAAATGAGATCTGTGAGGCTACATTTATATAAACACGATTCAAGATTCTTAATTGCAAGCTTCAAATTAGACTCATTATTAGCGATGGAAAAAAAGAACCAATTATTAAACAACAGATAAACTGATATTAAATAGTAAATTATTTTCAAAATATTAACCATTATAATTTCTTCTTGTCATTTCATAATTATATTACTAGCAATCGGTTTCAATGTGATAAAAATTCTTCACCTTTTGTACATCGGAGATAATTGCAAGTATCGATCTGGGCATATAGAAAAGCGTGAAAATATACGTTTTTTTCTCGATTAGATTCAGCTGCAAAAAGGCTGATCAGCACATTTGTGTGCACGCCTAATCGAAGGTATATAGTGCACCATGTTCAGTTTGATTTGAAAAAAAGAGCGACGACGTTAAGGATTGAACACAGAGTAGTAATGCTCTGATCGATTTCCCCAATAACCATTACCCCACAGCGAGGCCCTCTACACATTGACACAGACACAATGTAGCAAGTAGATACTGTAAATAATCAACAAACATAAAAGATACTGTATTAAGAGTCAACACGCGCACGCAGAGAGAGAGAGAGAGAGAGAGATCGCTTTGACGTAGAGCAACAGCTTGTCTCTAGACAAAGTACGAGTCAGTATTGAGTTCGATCCTTACTGGCGGTGTTTCTGGAGCTTTTTCATTTAATTTCAATTCCAGACTAATAGATTGAATCCAATATTTCCCATAAGCAAAATACTTTGCTGTATTTCAAACCGAACTTAAATTGGTTGCAATTATATTTTTCATTAAAAGTAAAATCCGTCAATATTGAAAAATCTGCCAATACAACGTAATTCCCTTTACAAAAATCTTTCAAAATAGAATATTATTTTCTGACACCTTATTTGATACAAATTAGCAGATTTAAAGTTTAATTAATCTGGACTGAAACAGATATCATATCCTTTTAGTTTAAAATATCCCAGAAACGTATTTTTCATTATGTTTATTTATCAACAATCTAATCCTTTAATATCAATACACGGAAGGTTATTCGTGAGTATGAACGGATTTTGTTAAAAATTAGCAAACATATTGATGTAATTTATTAAACCAGACATAAATATATATATACATACATATATATATATATGTATATACATACATATACACAGACAGACACAGACACACGCACACACACGCACACACACACACACACATATATATATATATATATATATATATATATATATATATATATATATATCGCACAAAATGTTTAATATCTAAAAAAAAAACAATAAACTAATAGAGTTTTTTTTTTTTTTTAGTTTCCAGATAGAAATGTTTAGCCATCTTAACACCATTTGTCGCAAGAATCGGGCCTTCAGTAATGTTACGGACATTGATACTCTTCTATCTTCAAATTCTATCAAGGGAACGGTGAATAAGTTTCAAAAAGAGGGAGCAATAGAGAGGAAAACTGGAACCGATTCCGAAGAAGGTGCTTCCTTGAGCACTAAAATCATCACGTGTTCAAGTCTAGGTTAACAATTATACTTACCATATATCATCATATCCTGTGCCCCTTTCCTTTTATTATGTAACCCTCTATCTAGATTGGCTCTTGAGCCTTGCTCAAGATGAACATTATAGTAGAAAAACATGCAAAATTTTGTTGTTCCCATGCCCTGAAATCTGGGTCATATTTCCTCATTTTGGATCCTTTATTCATCTGGCAAGTGACCGGCCAACATTTAATGTTAATTAAAGGTTAATTATGTTAATACAGGGTATCCCCGGAAAAAAAAAAGAGATTTTTTTTCTATGGGGCTATGTGAAAGGACAAGCCTAGAAGAACGTAAGCAGATAATCACTGAGAAGTGGAGAATGTTAAGCAAGCCATGCTACAGCGTGTTTGACAGGAGCTTGACTACCGACTTGACGTGTGTCGTATCAAAGGTGGTGCGCATATTGAACATTTGTGAAGTTTTGTGTAATCGGTTATAAAATTTGTATCCTTTTTAGTATCTTGTACGGATTTTGATATATAAATCTTTTCCTGATCAGCATGATGCTTATCTAATTTCGTTTCCTGGGACCTGGAGTTACTCAGGTATTTACATTTTAATTTATGTCAATTTTGGGGGGGACACCCTGTATAAAATAAGTTATTTCATAGCAACTCTGCAGTTTTTTTTCGCGCGTAATTTTCTCAATTCTAAAACATTGCTTGGTTTCTTGAAAGCATGTTTCCCTATTCATCATCCCCTTTGAATTCGTGTATCCCATTTATCCCTGGTAACTGACTACGCTACTCAATTAACTGAATTTCAATATTTGTTTAAATTTGACGTCCTCAATTCGTAACTCACATTTTTTGCTGTTTCATTTTTTATAGTGTTATTCCACCCAATAAAAAGCCTCTTACAGTTGAGGGTTATTGTTGAGTCTTGACTCAATGTTGAATCTCGCCTATTGCATGGAATAATAATGCAACACAAAATGTACTTGGAACAAGAATGTATTATAACAAGAAAGTGTACACAATAAGTACATATAGTATTTCTGTATATTTCTGGGAAGACGTTCCTGGAGAATGTGTTGACTAGTCGCAGTCGATCAGAGTCTCTAGTTGGATCTCGTGATTCCTCTTTCTCTCGTCTTCCGGTACCAACCATTTTTTTATATAGTTGGTAGTCACCTATGCAGATTAGGTGGATCCCACCACAACAGTTATGTATAACGAAGAATTAAGAAATGCACATAAAAAAACGTATATGAGATATCGGGTGATACTGGATTTGAATTATCAGGGAAGTCTGTTCTATAAAGTATTAATTCTACGTAAGATGCTGTCTCAGAGGAACTTCTTATCAGAGAACCACGCAGATGATAGAGACGATTTTCCACCGTGAACATCGTGGGTCCTATCTGTAACGGTCTGAGATGGGTGGAAATAATTTTTCTTGGTTGCAGGATTTTGTTTAACCGCATATCAATTCCGAAATCTTAATATTTTAATGCAATTTCATTCTATAACTACAGATATTTTTACTTACTTTTATATCTTCAGTTTTTAAATATATAGTTCGTAGAAGATAAAATACATCGTTGGTAATTAAAAATATATATTGCTTTTATTTTTAATATAAAAATGTTTTGATCTTTATTTTACTATTTACACATAGATGGGGCCCTAACAAGGGCAACCAGTTCCGGTTGGGGTGGACCTGGGATCAAGAACAATTAGGAGGTAGTTTCACGCTCCTGAAAATCTCCAATCTGAGGGCTTACTGCCAGATGTTGATCATTGCCATACACAGAACTAGGAACTAAAAATATAACTCATCCTAACATCTGTTATAATTAATAGTTTCACCATTATACCGTACGTTGTCTAAGAGTTATTCAGTCAACTGCGTATCTGGTGTTAATATTATATAAGTCGATAATAAATCCTGTAATGGTTTCTGGTACTCTTAGAGTCATAATGCTGCATAGGTTATATAATCTGGTGAGAAAACGCATCATTTCCTGTCTCCTCCACGCTAACAGACTATATCCACTGAATTTGTTATCTATCCGTCTGAATGCTATTTCCCAGTAAAGATTAGTGGAATATCTTTTGTAGTGTGAGCATTACATTATTTCAAGTCTTTGATTTGTCTCATATCAAAACATCTTTGTGTAATCTATGAAATATAGGTAGATTATTTTATATATATTTCTACATCTTTTCTAACTTTGATAGCTTGCTAAGCATAAAAAAATGTATTCCTAGTTCTAGTATCTTGAAAAAAAGTTATAACGTTCTAGGCTATTTCCGATTTTATCTTTTTCAAAGCTGATTGTCAGGTTGCGTTCGCATTCATTACCCCCCAAGCGTTAGTGGAATCACTGTGAAGTATGATATATTAACGACATCCGGCATTTCCCAGCTGCACGGTGGCGTAGTGAATAGCCGCTATGAAAAGGAAAGAGAAATCAGAAAGCAGAGGTCGATTTCAAGTCAAGTTCGTTGCATTCCCGTATTCAAATACCATTAAAAATGCATTAGTCTATCTCTTCTCTGCCCACATGTGGATAAGTAACAAAAACAGACATGATCTTTGTTGACAACCAGAGTAAGAGAAGGAAATATGAATTTAAACCGGCCTAGGAAGGGTTCGACTTCGTCAGGCTATCTTGCCCAAGATACACCACTTCTGCTGCTCCTAAAGTATATGTAGTGTCAATATAACTGTAATGGTTTACGAGACAATTAATTAATACTGTAACATTATACGTTAATCCTAAAATCGTCTAAGCCTGACAACGTCTCTATTACATTTCGTCCTACTGATTCCTTCCTGTTCATCTTGATCAATGCCAATCTTATTTCATATTTTAATACCACATGCCTTTCCATTACTTTTGCATTGAAGTTTTAAAAGAAAAATCTTTGAATTCCTTCTATTTTAAATCCAATATATTCTCTAGTAATAGAACGCTGATTTACCAACTTAAGTTTCCTTCCATTCTGGTCGGATTTACGAATCATGTAAAAGCTGATGTAATAAAATAATAATGCTTACGCAGAATTTCTTTAAAAGGCGTAATATTCGGAAACAGGAAGGAACTAACAAGTCAACATTAAAGATACAATATATACGTCACTAAAGAATATTTTATTTCTTAATAAGTTATATGCCATCGGTAACGATACTTGCAACATAGACCCGAATTCTCTTGCAATGCTACATCTTTTCAAGAGCCTGATCAGACCAAAGATAGATTACAGTTGTCATATTTGGCTGTAGCTCACTTTCTAACCTTGACGGCGTTCAATAATCTTTACCTGCTTTCCCAAAGACAGAACGCCGCAAGATTTTCTAAAATCTATCTTTGTTTCCATGGTAAATATTCTAACGACATATCTTCCAAAGATATTTTATCTTCGTATTCTATGAATAAGGGAGTTCAATCTTCACAAGAACAATAACGTTCTGTAACAGATTGTCGCATGGGTGCTTCTCCCACCGCTACCATCTTAATCTCTTCAACTTCAGGTTAAGTATTTATCATTCCTTCAGACCTACATGATCAGCATTTCTTAACTCCTTCACATACCGTCATACAGCAATCTCATTAAATAACCTTCTACCTTGAGTAGCTCTTGGGCCTTGTATTAGGGTAACAACTAGAAGCAAAATTCGACGGAATAGATTTCTTTGTAAATATTATTAGAATATAACCGGGGAAGACTGATCATAACCCCATGTTTATTTTTCATACGAATTATTTGTCTCATAGTACAGTTCTATTTATAAAAATCTCTAATGCTTAAAGGGAATTCATTGCGTTCGTGGTTATAGCTTCTCCATTACTTCGGCACGATTTTTAATACTGAAAACGACCGCCGATAATGTTATGAAAGATATTAATCAATAAGATGAAAAAAAAAACCGTAAAAATGGAATAGGAGGGAGTAAAATTGGCGCCCAACGAGATGTAAGAACGCTGAGAATTGGCTTTTAGAAGCGACATTATGTCGCTTGCTGTTGGCCTTTCTCTCTTTTTTTCTTTTTTGTTTTCATGGTGAGATAACAACAGTTGTGTCAGCAGAGTCGATAACCGTGATGTATGTCCACAATGAACCTACAATAAGATTACAGAGAGAAATTGCTTTTTGAATAGCTTTGTTTTTGCCTTTGAAAAATATATTTTCTTTCTTTTTACTTTTGTTTAGTTTGCTTTGCAAGATGGCCTCCACAGTCGCTAACATAAAAATACACAGAGGCATAATACACCTCACGGTATATATATATATATATATATATATATATATATATATATATATATATATATATATATATATATATATATATATATATATATGTATACACTTCGAATTTATGTTGGTATGCAAACTTGTTCAGAAATAATCAAAATAGGAAAAAAGTTGGGAGACTATTTCCACAGGCTTCTAAATCAGAATAGAATGTCTACTTAGAGAATCAACATCTGAAATCTCGCATTTTGTGCGGATTGAGACATCAGACACCGACATTGAAATAGAATATACAAATATCTCAGTGGCAGCATTTTTCTTTCTATCTCATTCCGTTCAAGCGCGCGCGCGCACACACACACAATAATTATTTATTATCTATGGATTTACATGCTCCTTAAGGAAATTCATTCCTGATTACCACCAAATTCATGAATACTTATATTTAGAATACCACTACAGGCTTATCAAGAAGATACATACTGCAACTCTCAGGCCATAGTTCAACTAGAAATCATTTTAACATGCACAGAAATCTCCCAAATTCTGTCCACAACATACTCGTAGAAAATGCTTCTATAATAGCCTCAGACATATGTAAGAAAAGTCGAAAAATAATGGCAATATTAATAATAGAAAATAAAAATTCAACACTCAGTAATATCAAATATGAACACGGCTACAATTTGCAGACCATATTTGAAAAAATATTCCTATCACTATAGATAAACATAATTAACAATTTATATAATCATTTAAAAGTTTTAAAAAATCATCGGTAATGACTAATAGAATAGCCGAAATCTCTCTGCTATATCGAACATTTGGACAGTTTTTACGCACTTACTTCCAGGAAAGAAAATATTTATGCGAACACAAGAAAAATTCAATAAATGTTAATCTTAGACTGAGGCAGGAATTGACTGGTTAACTTTAACGCCTCAAAAACAAAACTGCTCTCTATTACTCACCAGAGAGAACCATCCCTGCCTCCCATTAGAATGTCTGTCGCTCAACTCCGCAAGAGCACCTCTTTGCGACTGCTCGGTCTCATATTGACTCCTGACCTGAGATGGAACAAATACCTTGAGTCAATAGCTTCGTCCTCCGCAAGGAAAGCTGGCTCCGTGTGCCGCGCCAGGAAATATTTCTCGCCGGAGTCGATCCTTCAAATCTATAAATCAACCATTCGCCCTTGCATGGGCTATTGCTGCCATATATGGTCCGGGGCCCCTTCTGTTTGTTTCAAGCTTCTTGATAAAATCCAGAGACGGATATACAAAGTAATTGGCCCTGATCTGGTATCTCGTCTTCAGTCGCTCTCTCACAGACTTGCCGTCGCCTCCCTCTGTCTTTTTTACAAATACTCTCATGCGAACTGCTCCGATGAGCTGCTTTCGCTGGTTCACAGACTTCATGAATTCAAGCGTTCAACTAGGCTGGCTCTCACCCTTTCACTGTCGAAACTGTTAAATGTAGCCGTCACTTCTACTCCAATAGCTTCATGTCTTGCACTTCTCACCTGTGGAACTCCCTCCCCATTTCCTGTTTACCTAATAGCTATAACCTCCAACTATTCAAATGTAATGTCAATCGACGTCTCCAGATGCCTTGAGCTATCCCCTATCCTTCTCTTCATCATTTCCTCTATCACATCTATTTGCTCTAGCATCAACTCTCTGTAACCCCTTGCCTGCTAGTAGCTTCCCGCCTTGCTTGGGGTGAAACGCTTAAAAATACCACAGGGCATTTACTGGGAGAAAATGTATGATAAATTGGAAAAAATTAAATTAAATCCGATGAAGTCGTAAAGGTCGAAACGTGTCATAAGCTAAATTTTTCCACTTTGTCTTACATTTTCCCCAATATTGTTCTGAATATTTCAAAATATATATCGTTATCTTAGATAGATAGATAGGGAGAGATAGATAGATAGATAGATAGATAGATAGATAGATAGATAGATAGATAGATAGTGAGAGAGTGGGTGAGAGAGAAACAGAGAAAGAATGGTGGGGTAAAAATAAAGCACATTACGATATAAAATAACAGAGATAGAATTTATCTTTTATGTAAAAATGTCATATTTTATATGAAAATTTTTATTAAAAATACATC
>OZ038475.1:143749199-143751699 GCA_964036315.1 Acanthosepion esculentum
ATGTAAGATAAAATCAAACAAAATATGCCAACTTCATTCTTTTATCCTCGTGTCGTTAAGGTGTAAATGACAGGTAGTAATTATTGGTGTAATGAACGTCTTATACTAAATCGTTTAATAGTATTACTACAACGATGGAGTAGGCTTGACGTTGCGTCCATGGCAAAGAGGCTGAAGAATGGTAAATGAATCATCACACATAAGACCGCGTAAACGCTTTAAAATATATGAATTCAATATTATTTATTTAGTTGGATCAGACTCTTGTAGAAATAAAGCATTGCGGAAAGGGTTCAGTTAATTCCTGAAGTGAAAATATCATTCAACTTTTTTCTCATCGTCTTAAACATATACTGAATTTCTCGTGGAGCGTTAGCATCTATAGATTCTGATTGAATTTCCAATCAACTTGAAACAATAAATCCATGTATATTTTGAGATAATTGTTTGGTATTCTGAATGTTTGAGCGATTTTCTCTAAGAAAATAAACGTTATATAGATAAAAAAGAGTTCCTTTCTTACTGGTGAATAGATGCTGGATGTCAATTCTCATAATCGCTTTTGCGAAATGTAGTTTTCATATAATGGGAGCGGAATGTTTGACCACATATGCATGAATGAGTCATTAAAAAATCGATATGTCTTTTTTGTTAATTGATGTATAACTGCTTCGATATTTATCTGAATGATTGCATGCTATTTTGAATATTTTCGATCTTGTATCAGGAATACAATCTTCGGAATTTTTCTTATTGGGTTAATTTTACATGCATTAATATTGCTTTTACGTCGGCATGAATAATATGCATATTTTAAAACTTTACATATTACAATACAAGAGATAAAGAGATGCACAAAACGGAAACACATCTCTGGGAATAATCTATTCACTTCTGATTATATTTTTAACATTGTAACTTCGATATCAAAATCGATTTTCTTGTGAAATAGACTGATAAGAAATACAGCCTCTTTGGCTTGTTTGAAATGTTTTTATTTTTATGCACATTAACTAAGTGTGATTGTTGAAAATTCTCGACCATACCAACTGTTCCAAAAGATTAAAGATCTTATTTTTCTGGCGTGAAAATTTTAATGTTTTTTTCTAATGTGCGCAACAAAATAAATAATATTAGTAAATTACACACGAATGTAATAAAAATATATTTTAATAGTTTATAGGACATGGACAATCTTAAAACACTTATTTACATATAACGCAGAAAACATTACGTATAGGAAATGCCACCGTTTTTCAAAAAAGAATATACCAAAGTAGTAACGGTTATCTTTTCATGGTAAGAAATCGATATACCTTTTTTTCGGTATCACCCTGAGATAGGCATTAAAGCCACTAAGACATGGATTTACAGACTGTGGAAGACTTAGGAAGAGAAACATTTGTAATGAGTTGAGAGAGAAACGAGGAATCATAAAATAGCGATTTTTGCCGATTAAAATTAGTTGGAAATCATGGAGCTGGAAGGGAGTTCCATAAGCGAGAAGTTCGAGAAATGTAACGTCAAAAGTGCGAGAAATGTAACGTCAAAAGTGCGAGAAATGTAACGTTAAAAGTGCGAGAAATGTAACGTTAAAAGTTAGCATAGAACTTACGGCTACATTTAGCCAGCTCAGCTGTACATCAATTAGATCTCACCGTCTAATTTTTAAAAGAAATCTAGGTACCATAGCGAAGATCTCATATGAATAAAGACAAAAGGAAAAAAAATCTTTACAAACATGTTTCCACCTCTGATGGAGGTTATCAAGAAAAATGTTAGGATTTTATTATACAACATATATTTAGAAACCGGAGTAAAAAAAGGGTTATCTTTCAAAACCTTTGAATTTAGAAACGTTCATAAGCAAACTTCAGGCTGTGAATGACAAGTTAAACTATAAATGATACTAAGTGAGTAAATGGTGTTATGGTTGTTGTTCATTTGTTCGCTAATTTTTATATTTATTTAATGATTAATGACTTTATTATATATTATTTTATTTTAATTTGATAAATTAGTTAAGTATTTATTTATGTTAAATTATAGAAAGTGTCATTTTAAGAATATTCTTTTGATTTTGAAAAAGAAATTGTGTTCATCATGCATGTTGTATTAGGAAATGGTTATTATTTTAGCAAGATTTGTTCTGAATAAGTTATTTTCTCTTCTAATAAGTGTGACATTCTTTAGATTGAAGTTGTGGTCGAATTTATCTCTGGACACACACACACACACATCTATATCTATAAAAGGTAGGATGTGTGTGTGTGTGTGTGTGTGTGTGTGTGTGTGTGTGTGTGTGTGTGTGTGTGTGTGTGTGTGTGTGTGTGTGTGTGTGTGCGTGTGTGTGTGTGTAACGAATGCACGGCTGCAATTTTCGACGGATTTGCACCAAAATTTACATGCACATGCTCCGAGTGAGTGACAGAGCCAAGACCCACTTTGCATTTCCCAACTACCATTGATAGTGGAAATAATCGATTTTTTCATGCTTCTA
>OZ038475.1:143754199-143759199 GCA_964036315.1 Acanthosepion esculentum
AATGCATATACACATCCGCTAGTACATATATATACACACATACATACGCAACTACACATAGATATATACACATATATATCTACAGACATACATATACATACATATATACATATTCACAAATATATATACGCATATATACATATACATATATATATATATATATATACATATATAAACACACATACACATATACATACACACACATACACATATACGCACACACACATACATATACAAACACATATACATATATACATAAACATATAGACACATGCATAAAAAAGGAAAAAGAAATAAGCATACATAGACCAACTTATATTCTAATAATATTCCAACCACATTATGATAAAATATATTAAAAGTTAATCATAATTTAAGAAAAGAACAACGGTCTGTAAGCAATTAAAGGTACTTTATCAACAAAAGTAGATTTTAGTTTGTATCTATGATACACTCCAAGACACTAAAGCCTACATACAAATACACATACAATGACACACCAACATATATATATAAATATCTAATCCTATATAAATACCCTGATCGACACATCCAGATAAACAATACAGAGACAGTCGAGCTCAACCATATAATCACCCACACATACATATAAATATACACCCATATACAAACACATATACATAAACATATACATATTTAAACATACATATATATGCATATATAAACCTATACATACACATAGAAACATACATACTACACATACATACATATATGCACACTCACACATACATATACATACATATGCAATAGGCATACATATATCTACACTCACACAAGTACACATAAATATCCCCATATACCCATACATATACTCACACATTTAGTGGTAGACACTTACCAGAATTTACTCCCTTACTCATACACATAAACAGGTTAACCTATGATAGAAGCCAATATACGCAACGATATACCTTCATAAAAAAAAAAAAAAAAAAAAATCATAGATATATCCCTATATACACATATACATATCCTACAGTAGAAATAACTCTACATAACATACACATATATACATCTAAATACAGACACGTATGATACTTTGTAAGTACCCAGTACACATTCATATCGATAAGGCAACTATCATGCTAAAAAGGTAATAGTCTATTAAGTTTCATTTATCATTATCATAGAAAGTATATGATTTCTATACTAAGTTAAATTTAAGACGATGCTTACAGTTAACTGTTAGTTCATATCTTTGATTTAAAAGATCAGTCTTATTTTTAAATCTAATTATTTCAAGTTTCTCGTTAAGGCATAAGTAACACGGGGCATATAGTGAGTTACATGTCCGGGCCTTTCTAATTAATTTCCATTTAACCTTAGGTGTTTTATTTTTCTCTTTTAGACTCCAAAAGTATTTGGATAATGAAGTCATATATTTATAGTTACTATTATTAAAAGATTGCAGGTGACCCCGCCAGCGTTCCTTGAATGGTCTCATGGTGCAACCTATGTAGAATTTCTTTATATTTGGATTTTCTAGTGTTGATATAGTACTGAGATAAACTACAGAGCTAGTTAAACAGTTATTATTTAGTGGACAATTATTGGGATTCCTGCAGTTACATGATTTATTATTTGTGTCATTTTGCTTAATGTTGCTATGTGCAACCTTGTGGGTTGTCAGGCTCTCCGAATTTATATACTTGCTGAATATACTATTGTTATGTTTTTTAATTATTTTTTCTAGGTTATCAGCACAACTACAGCTTAACTTAAGAGTATTAGAGTTAAATATTTTACTGAGTGAGTTGGTTCCAGATTTGGGGAAATGTTTTTTAATGAGGTTTAGAAACAGGTGCCCCAATTTGGTTTTAACCATAATGTTAAAAGGGGGAGTATACCATATGATTTTTCTAGATCTCTTTCTACCATTATTGTTGCTATTTATAGGGCTTTTATATTTAATATTAATATTTTTATATCCACTATTTTTAAGTGCGGAATTGTAAAGGTCACTATGCTTATTAAAAATATCACTGTTTGAAGAGTTGTTACTGATCCTACATTCAATAGAATAGGGTATGTGTTTGATGATTGCAGGGGGGTGGTTAGAATTTGGATGAACGTATATTTGATTGGAATTAACTTTTACATATGGTTGGTATGTGTTGCTAGTGAGGTCTAGGGTGACGTCTAGGAAGTCTACTCGTTTAACATTAGTGGAAACTATTACTCTGAGACCTAGATCCTTAAATACCTTATGTATCATTTTTCTAATACGATCTACTTTAATTTTAGTGGAATTCCTAACTACTAATAACCCGTCGTCCCTATATAATCCTACACTATCAGAATCTAGGCAATCAAATGCACTTAAATTATACAGAAGAAATAATCCAACAAGATCAGAAGCTTCAGCAGAATCCAGAGAACCCATTGAAATGTCAAATTTTTCGTTACAGGACTTTTTGGTCCACTGTTCATCTTTGTAGATTAGAACCGAATTTCGGCACTCCATGATGGTATTCACTTCTCTTTCAGAAATGTTGGAGTATTCCCGAGCGAAATCCAGGGCACAAGTGAACAGATTTTTGGATATAGATGGATAATAGTCTGTAATGTCAAACTGTATGAAGGTACATTTATCCTTAAATCCGATGTTGGTAAACCAGTTGATGACATCCGCAGTGTTAATCCATTGTAATAGTCCGAGGGTTTTCTTTATGGAGTGGTTGGTTCTTTCTAAGATGTTCTTACTAATCCTGCCGATTTCCGGTCTAGTTGGGTTTATAATCCTAGTTGATGGCTTAGATCTGAAATCGGGTTTGTGATCTTTTAATAAAATATAGTCTTCTTTAGGTTGTAATTTACTAACTCGATCACTTATCTTTAGTTTATCAGTAATTGATTTGCTGATAGAGTTAATTTTATCAATTTGGTTAAAATTGTCCGTATTAATTTTTTTGTAACTACTGGTTAGACTATTTGTTACTAATTTGTCATAATTCCTAGGGGATAATTTATAAAAGTTGGCAGTCTTATCAGATTTAACATATAGGTGTTCTGATTTATTGATGTCTTTGACAATGATATCCAGATTTTTTTGGAAACAGTTCTTGAATTTGTAGAAGGTTAATCCCTTGATGATATCTAATAGATCATTCTCGAAACTCAATAGATCCTTTATTATAGGTGCAGTTTTGAGACTTTTAAAACCATAGTTCTCTTGTATATGTATGTCTGTAGATATATATGTGTATATATCTATGTGTAGTTGCGTATGTATGTGTGTATATATATGTACTAGCGGATGTGTATATGCATTTTTATACTCATGTCGTTTTAATTTACATTTGTTTAATTTTTCATGTATACACTTGTATTTGTAAATGTCTATATATATATTTAGTGTATATACATATATGCATGCGTGCTTATGTATGTACATCTAGATGTGTATGTATGTATGTGTGTGCTTGTATATGGTTGCATCTTTATATGTATTTCTTCACTTGCCTTATTTACTTTTCTGCGTCGACGTATGGGTCAATATATTTATATGTGCTTATCTATGTGTATGTTTATGTACGTAGGTCTGTGTATGCGTACCTATTATCCTTATATGTGTCTATGCGGGTGCATGTATTAATTTATATGCGGATGTGCGAGTGTTCAATTATATGTGGAGGTGGTTATTTACTTTTGTCTGTAAATGTGTCGAAAACTATATGTTTTCAAAAATGTATATATGTATATATATGTGTATGTGTGTGTGTGTGTGTATATGTATATATATGTATATATATGTATATATATATATATGTATATATATATATATATATATATATGTATATTTATATATGGTTATTTGTTTAAATTTTTCAAGTTTAAATTCGTTTAATAACATTTTAAGCCACGAATGGCTTCGACATTTGACCGTCTGGATCATATTGAATGTAGATGTGTGTGCCTGTGTGTATCGATGTGTGTGTGTAGGTGTAGTGCATTTGCCTATGTGTGGTTTGCTTTTTTGTATGTGTGTGTATATATCTAGATGCGTCCGAGCGTTTGGCATGCCGTTGTTCGAGTGATTTCACGTGAGAGGCGACTAACATGCTGAAATGTAACGAAAAATGTATACATCTATGTCTGGGACTCTAAATACAACTTTCAACTTAATTTCAATGAAAATATAAATTAAATAGCATATATATCTTTTATTTTTATTTTTAGATTTATTTATTTATTTATTTATTTATTTTTTTTTTTTTTTTTTCTCCTTAGTAATTCTACAATTTAAAACTTAATAGAGATCTGATTTAGATTTCTAAATAGGTAATTTTAATTTTTTACTTTTAATTTTAATTTCAAATTTTATAAATCTTTTAATATCTAGATAGCCTTGCTTAGTTGTCAAATTTTTCGAATCATCCTATACTTGTTTTTTGATTGGCCACTCTGGCTTACGTAACAGCGTTTACTCTTAGCTAAGGATCGTTGATTAATTTGAAACTTTTAAAACCATTTATTCTATACTCTATATTATCACTTGACAAGACACAAGAAGTGTTGAAACAAAATGGCTACTTTTGTCGTGATTTTATAACATATTTATGTTGTAATATTCAAATAAATAATTATATCTGCTCTACTCTGTATTGAGCACTCTTTAAAGAATATTGATTGTTGGTTATTGGATTTCATTCCGTATATACCAATCCTAAACTTGGGTATATATATATATATATATATATATATATATATATATATATATATATATATATATATATGTTATGAAATAGACAAAGTCCGACAATTATTTTAAGACATTTTTATGTTTATACATTGTTTTTATAGATACACATATTTAAGTAAATGCTCTGTTTTTATAATAAACAGTATTAAACAACATTTACCGGTCTGAATGTCCGAGAAATTTTCATAGAAAAGGACGAAAATTTTTTATGAAAAACAAGAATATTAAATTAATTATCTACAAACAAAAAATTAAAACTGCTAACCTTATCATCAAC
>OZ038475.1:143764199-143784199 GCA_964036315.1 Acanthosepion esculentum
CTGTAAAAAAAGAGCACCTTATTGCAATTGACCCTCGCCAGAATTGGGAAATGGCATGCTGTACTGTTTGGCATTCGTGCCATGTTACAATTTTTGTGTATCCTAATGTAACTAGTGAGCCAACCCAAATGACTTGACTCACTTTATAGTTCCCCAATAGAAGGTTAACCAATCAGGAGACGTAAAATATTCAATCCGTCGTGTATAAAGGCGGCCATTTTGTTTACTCTCTCCGAATATCCAGGCGAAAGAACAGGAGGAAGAACTACTGAATTACGCTCTGCTACTTTATCGGGATATCCACTGCTAACCAGAACTTCGCTTCCCTACAGTCTTCGAATATTCACTGCCAACCTCTGGATTCTATACTCAAAGACTACCGTCATCATGAACAACATACCAGAACTCCAATATCAAAATCTTTGGTGTCAATCTGAAGCGCAATAGATTCAGAAAGGGTTGGAGGAGTCTAATAGTGTTTACGAAGTTAAGACAGCTTGGGAAACTCACTCTGATGGTTCGAATAAGAAAATATCACCCAAATGTGTTGGTGAGGACCTCACACTGAACCTAGAGGCCTACATCAAGTGGCTTGAGAAGGTAGTGCTGGCCTGGTTCAAGAGGGTGGCTACTTAAGATCCTATGTCTAGCAACCGCATGCTACACAAGAAGGAGAACCGGGTGAATTTCTACCACCATACACCTGTTTGATTACTATGTATTCGGTGGAGTTGATCGAGAAATCAACAAAACTCCTTGAAATCGTAAAGATGAACTAAACACTAGGATTACTGCGACATGCACTAACATGAAGACAGCACATAAGATTTGACGAAGATTCATCTAGAGGCCCTGGTTGAAGTCAATCGAGATTTTATAGAATAAATTTACTCTTTAGTATTTCAAGATATTTTTGTGTAATTGTGTTAATCATTCTATATTTGTTAAAATGAGATGTCAGTATTATTTTCATTTTTGAGTAATTTAGACGACGATTTATCCATCGCACATTCCATATGTGTAAAATGTCGTATAGTTGACTTAAAAGTCGTCTTTTAATAATTATATACATTCTCTGAAATAGATACATATTCACAAGAATAAAGGTATACATATGTGTACGTGTACGTGTGCGTGTTCAAAGAGAGAATATAGGTAGAAATGTTGAGAAATAAAGAAAGAGGTAGGTATACAAGTGAAAAATGATTTTGTTTTACCATAATTACATTAAATTGCACAAGTCACGCACGCAAAGATATGCGAATACACATTACATACTTAAGTAAAATCACATGCAGAGTGTATGTGACGCAAAAAGAATTTTTTTTCAAGCATTTCACCCCAAGCAAGGCTGGAGTATTGCTAGCACGTAATGGACTACAGAGTGTGAAAGTAAGTGCAAAGAGGGGGATTTGAGGAAAGGATAAAGAGAAGGACATGGATCAAGATAAAGGTATTAAAATTGTCGATTGACGTTACATTTAAATTTTTGAAAATTATAGTTATCAGGGAAGCAAGTAGGAGGAAAGGAGTTCCACTGTCGGGAAGTGCGGAAGAAGAAGCAGTTGGGGTAGAATAGGCGGGTATATTGAACTGTTTCGAGAGTAAAAGGGTGGGACCGAAATGCCAAGCTATTAGCACGCTTAAATCCATGCCGTTTGGGCACCAATGACAATAGATCGTCAGAGCAGTTGCCATGAAATTATGTGTAGAAAAAACAGAGGAAAGCCGCATTACGTCTGTGAGAAAGTGACAGAAGTTAAGATGGCAGGTCAGGACCTATCACATTGCATGTTGTATAATATAAATGCCGGCATGCTGTCAAAAGCGAAACATTGTAAAACAGTTTGACATAAACGAAATAGGAAAGAATACATAATTGACGATAAAGTAAACAACTTTAAAATTTAACCGCCCCCCACCGACCCCAAAACATGAAAGTATCATAGGTTATATAAACATGTGACCTCAAGATTTCAATTTAACCCATGCCATATTTCTAATATTCTGATGTTTTCTTATAAAGTTCGTACAACTTTTGTTCTTATTTTTTTATTTCACAGTAAGCAAGACAAAAAAGCCAATAAGACACAACGTTTTACTGGATGTGGAATAAATTAGAATTGAAAATCTTTAATAAAGAGCAAGATCAAAAATTTATAATCAAGACAGTAGATCGCGATTGACATTGCATTTAAATTTAAATTATTAAAGATCAATGCGAGTTGGAAAGTATGGAGCCGTAAGAGATTTCCACGAGCGAGAAGTGCGAGCATAGAAACTGTTAGCATAAAACATCCGGTTACATCTAGCCAATTGAAACATAATTTGGTGAGACCTCGCCGCCCCTCTAGTAGTGCGCTTATATTCGAAAATCAAGCTACCATGGGTCAGAACTCATGTTGTGTATAATAAAACTGAATGAATAATTTGAACATAGGCTAGAGTGAAAAAATGGTTTATCACACAAAAAATATGGATTCATAGTGCAGTAATCGAAAATACCGTTATTCAGTACTGTGGCAATCCGTACGACTCAAATTCAGTCGGGTTTCGATCCTACCTAGACCCAGTTTGCAACGACCGTTTCCATGATGATGTTTTAAGCATAGTATAGATGTGGAACGAGGCTGGAAGTACAAGGGTACTAAGTGAAGACGGAATTCACTATTCAGTTGTAATTTATTTAAAGAGACAAGCTCGTTAACCATTACACAACGTCTATGTCCCAAAATGTCCGTTACAATGAACAGAATTTGTGCTTAAAGCGGTTGGACGAGACCATGTTCAAATATTAGTGTAGACAAGGTTGTTCGTTTTACTAGACAACATGTTCAATGTATTAATTTTGGGAAGTGGCTCGGGCCGAGAACTTTTAAGCTTTCCCTTGTGTATAAGCGTAAAATATGAAGATGGGGAGTTCGGTAAAGAGATAAGTTTCTATCGCGTGGTTAGCTGAACAAAATGAATATTTCGGAAACCGTTAATGTTCTCCAAAACCGTTTACCATTTTCAGTATGGCCTTTAAATGACTATATTTACAATGGAGTACGTTATAAGGCCGTCATATATTTATGATGAAAGGTTATTAATATGATTATCTTATTGATACTCAAGTTTCTATTTTCAGCAAGAGACATGTGGTCTTCATCCATATGTTTCTGTTGATTTGATACATTTTTCATATTTCTATATAACTGATTAATCAATTCTAAAGTTGAGTGAAATATATAAGCAAAATGATTAACAGTTGCAGGATTATTTATATTCATATACAAATATGTGTGTGGGTCTGCGCATGTGTGTGAGGTATATATATATATATATATATATGTAAGTATTTTTACGTGTGTTCGCTCGCACACACATACATACATACACACATACACATATATATATGTATATAAATATATATATATATATATATATATGTATATGTATATATATATATATATATATATATATATATACATATACATATATATAGAGAGAGAGACCTATTCAGACTAAATGAATTACTTAATTATAATTATCAAATCCTCCTAATAATTTCTATAATTTGTATATCATTGCTTGAACCGGCGTCTAATGCTCCAGTTGCGCGGCTTGGTGATAGTAGTCGTGGCTAAGGGGGCACAGTCTTATGGGTATAAAAGGAAACTCAGTTGAGTTACACCACGGAATATGTGACTGAGCGGTGCCATATTGAGTCTGCTTTGCTATCTCTTCCTCACCGAGGCAGGTTGGAACAGTTGGTATGATGTTTGCTTGACGACCTAACTGTCAGGGTTTCAATTCTCAGTAGTGGATGCTTTCTGCATTCTGTTGAGGTTTGTTTCAGACTTAATGAATATATATATATATATACACACACACACACACACTTGAGTATCAATAAGATAATCATATTAATAATCTTTCATCATAAATATATGACGGCCTTATAAAGTACTCCGTTGTAAATATAGTCATATATATATGTGTGTGAGCGCACACACGTAGAAAATACATATGCTGTGAGTTACCACTTATAACTCCCAGTAATATAACCCACATAATAGTAAGACATCAGTGACTTCATCCAGCTAATCTCATCCTATTACGCGGTATGTATTTCTGGGAGGTATATGAGGGAGATATTTCGACCGGACCCTGTATAGCGATTTCCCAAGCGTAGCTTTGATGGGGCACAATGCCGAAAGTATAGGACACCCACTACTCATCCATAATTGTTCTAGCTTTTTATTTTAAGTAGTTTTGTTTTCCTATAGGGGCTGGATTTTAAATTGTTTTATTCCCCGCACCACCACCACGAAAATGAATTTTATATATGGAGACTAGTTAGGACTTCATGGAGATTCTGAGGTATTATAGTGGATGAAGTAAGAATGTTACGTAAGACTGCGTTGTTTTGGTGTAAGGATTTGAGTTGCATGTGTGGGTCAGTGTTTGTGGCCAGCTAAGTTTAATGTTAAGACAAAAGAGGAGCGTCCTTTTCCTCATTCCCAATTTTGGCCTTGTTCCACATTTTGTAAATATTACAAATAAATGATGCTCTTCGTTATGCTGCTTGGACTCTTCGATTTTAAACTTAGTACTGGACTGGTGACCTGGTCTGACCATTGTAGAGTTGAGCCGGCTAGATGAAACCATAAATTGTTTGATAACAGTTACTTTTCACATGTGGAAATTCCTTCCAGTTTCATGTTTTCCAATCAACTATAATCTTGAAAATTTTAAATGCAATGTCAATCGCCATCAGCTGTCCTCATGATTACTTTTTCTCTGTTCTCGCTCCTTAGCAATCTTCCTATTTATAACTCTTACACACATAGTAACTACTTGTGTCTCGCTGTCTTTGTAGCCTTGCTTGGAGTGAACTCGATTTTAAAAAAATTAGGTAATTCTGATATCTTCCCATCTACTTTTTATTATTTTATATTAGTTGTGTTCAAAATGTTTATTTAACAAATGATATCACAGATATATTTACTTAAAATTTTAATAAACAATATTATACGTTAAATTAATGTAATATTTACTCGTGTAAAAAAGATCTTATATATATATATATATATATATATATATATATATATATATATATATATATAATTTATAATGGAAATATAGTACAACTGACAGAGAATTTGATGTTTTTAATAAGTAGGCACGTGTTTATATGGTCATGAAAATGGTAATATTAGACGTTTCCTCATAACGAAACATTCTGCTTTCATTGACCAAGAAGGTTGTACGACTGTCGATTGACAATTATCAAATCTTTTTCTTAAAACTATTTTTTCCGAAAAATATGTATCTCAAGTTCAGTGTTTTTTATCGGTCTTTCTAGTATTGATGAAGGTTTCCTTCTTAATATTTTACTTGAAGTACTGTGGAATGTCAAATACTTAATTACGCCGAGAATATAATCGGAGGGAGGAGAATGAGCTTTCCTTAAAAAGGGGAACACTATTTACATTATTCGAACTATTGTCCTCATCCACGGGCCATGTCTAATGGATGTCAGTTATCAGTTATCTCCTGTTAATTCCCCTCTCCAAGTTCTCCACCGCCTTAACCAGATATTGAAATCACGCTCTTTGGGTCCTGTCACTGGATCTAACTAACGCCTTTATCCACTCTACCATGTGTCATTGAGGACATGGCACGTGGAACTAGAACAGTCTACTCCAGCGATCGAAATAAAGGGTTCAGTTCGACATTCCAACCACCTGAAGTAGGCCGGAGCGTACAACGGCGGAAACACTGTGATAAATATGGCAACAAAGATGTGGACAGTAGTTCGAATAATGTAAATGGTGTATATAATACTTCATCTCAGAAATATAGACAGAAAAATGTTCCCTTTTTGTGACTTTCTTTGTAGCCAACATGTAAAAATGTAGTTTTCCCTAAAAATGGAGACGCATGTCTGATTCCTGCTGGGGAACGAATATTCTTTCTTAAGAATTTCACGAATGGGAAGGCCAATTGGCGTAATGCATATTATTTAAGAAATAAAAAGGTGTGTTGATTTCAAATGCGAAATATATACATATATATATATATATATTTGTCATCCACAGACAGACTGTTTCGCAGCTCAGCAGTGTGGCTAGACGTCCGGTTGCTTCTGGCTAGGATCGAAACCTGACTGAATTTGCGTCAGTCGGAACTTCTACCAGTAAGCCGTCGGCGCACGGCAGGGATGAAGGTGAATTTTAGCGTGTTTATTTTTAGATTTAGATAAACACACAGTGACTGACAGTGATTCAATTCTGCCGAAGAGATTATAATTTATGTTTGAACGAATAAAACTGTCGACTAAAAGTTCTTTATAAATTTATATTCTTCAAGTTCCGTCAAGCTTTTTCTCTCTCAGAGCCTTGCATGACATCTGGCGGCTTTTACCGAAATCAGCGAATTGACTATCGGCTTGAAAACTCTTCAAACAAAGTAAACAAATTTAGATGATGCTAACGGTTTTTTCAATTGTGCCAATCACGAATCTTTCGATCTCTGCACGTTAAAATGTATAGTTTTCTACCCGTACATAATTATGGTATCTACACGGCAATTTGGGATTAGCTGATTAAACACATTCTCTACACACAAGCAGCTGAGTACGTATCACTCAAGGAATCAATGTGCATGCTTCATGTTTGAAACGTAATACATTGATATGCAAAGAAGATAATGCGACATACTTGTTTCTGTACAGGGTGAGATGAGTAAATTGTCGCCATTTAATATTTTTAATTCTGCGCATGCGCGTTGTTTGTTTTTGATTTTGTTGACTGCAAATTAGAGTGGGGTCTGTTGGGCACTGTCTGTGAGGAAAAGAGCACCACATTGCAATTGACCCTCACCAGAATTGGGAAATGGCATGCTGTACTGCTTGGCATCTGTGCTAGAACTCCAATATCAAAATGTTTGGTGTCAATCTGAAGTGCAAAGTATTCGGAAAGAGTTGGAGGAGTCTAATAGTGTTTACGAAGTTAAGGCAGTTCCGCCGGGCTTTTTGCCCTGATACCACGATTACTTAAATTTAAACGTGCTACTAGACTATAATCTATATCCCACCCTTTTACAGGTGAAATAGTTCAATTTAACCATCATTGTTACTCCAACAGCTTATTTTCTCGCACTTCCCGCCTGTGGAAGTTCGTTCTGTTTACTTGCTTCCTTGATAACTACAATCTTCAAAAAATTAAATGCATCTTCTGATGTTGTGCACCCCGTTGCAGTCTTTTGATGTCTTGCACCCCGTTGTCGTCTTTTGATGTCTTGCATCCCGTTGCAGTCTTTTGATGTCTTGCACCCCGTTGCCGTCTTCTGATGTCTTGCATCCATGTTCATCTTTTATCCTTTTTTCATTCTCCCTATACACAGTTTTTTCTTTCACTTTCACTCTATGCAATCCCATGTGCACCAGTGGCACTCGCGCCTTGCTTGCGGTGAAATGCTTAAAAAATGTTTCAATAAGCTCAGATAAATAAAAATTTGCTTAATTTATTTTCTGAGAGTGGCATCACTCCACGACGTTGGCGATCATGGCTTTCCTCTTTCTCTGATCCCAAAATCTTTGATGTTGGCATTTCTGGTATTCTAAAGTGTAGGCATACAATGCTTCCGTTAAATTAAAATGTTTAAACAAATCCTGCGTTGAGGTTGCTATCATCAATGGTAATTTTATTTCAGCAAATTGTTTAATTTATTTCGGGGTTTTGGAGATGAGGAATTTCTATTAATTAATGTCAGATTTTTTAAAACCAGAATGGCTGTGTTACTCCAGACGTTTAGGCTGTTGAGTTTCACATGACGATCTGATATGGCATTTTGTAAACGTATCGGAATTCTGAACCGAACACTTTATTTCATCCACGCTGGAAGAATGTTCTTTTGCTTTCCTTGTTTAGGAGATGTTACTTTACATTACATGACAATACACGACAGTACATAACATTACACAACACTACATATCAGCAGACAACATTACATATCATCATATTAGATAACATTGCGGAACATTACACAACATCACACACCATTACATATCATTGCATAGCATTACATAACATCACAAATATTACATAACATTACGCAACAATACATAATTGTCAACGTTCATCAAACTTAACCACATTTTGTTGTTTCTAGATTGTCTAACTTTCCCGCACTAGTACACCTAGGTATCAAACATATAATTTTATGGGTACTAAATACTTTTGAACTTTTGTTTTTATATCTGTTGTCGCTTGTAATGATGTAACATTTACCATTTTGGTAGCGGCATTGTGTTTTCTCCTTGCCTTAGACTTAAGTTTGAAATTAGCGAAATTTCCACCTTATTCAAATTTAATAACATACACAAAGTTCCTGAATCTTAATTAAAATTACAGCCATTTCCCTCCCCTCCCCCAAAACTTTCTCATTACATAGAAAATAAACATTTTTTAGTATTTCGCTTGTCAGAATCTGTTTATATATTAATAAGTTTGTCAAAGTCAAACAGCAATTCTTCTAATATATTCATACCGTATTACATTATTAAAGTAACAACATGATTTTCTTTTTTCGTGAAATGATAATATGCTTACACTTTAATATATAAAGAATTACTAACAATGTTAAAAAATGAACACAATTTCTAATCAAAAAGTTGTACGCGAAAAAGTCAGTGATTTATGTGTCTTTGAGGCTTACCATTCTTTGGTAGCTTATTTAATGCCGCTACGTAATTTGGATTGTAAGAATACTTCTTTTTTTGTGAGCAAATATAACAAACAATGATCTTTCCAGATACAAGTCCTACGATTTAATCCATAGCTGGGTGGAAATGAACTCATACCTTCCTCTGGGTATTTGTTCAAATGGAATGCAACTAAACCGAGTGCAATTCGAACTCGGCTCTCGCATTTCGCATACCAGTCTGTTCTGCATTACGCCAACCCCATACCGACATGTATCACTATTCCAATGTCTTACTGTAATCCTCTGACGCGACTCTGTTTCTGACTGACTGGCTCTGTGACGATGTTTAGCAACAACCCCCTCCCCCACACACGGGTCGTTTGTGGCACAAGGCCGGTTTAACGTGGGCTTACCGAGCCCGTAGGCTCGGCCAAAAATATGCCCATTAGAACCCGTATACACGGATTCAGAGACTTTCTACCCCCCCCCCCCGGGCGGCACTTTGCCCTTCGGCAAAGCCCCGTCCGAGTCCCCCCCCCCGCCGAGGCGGAGAATTCGACAGCAAAGAACAGTTTATACAACTGTTCCAGTCACTGGGTCACTCACTCTGTGACTGCTGCTCCCTCTTGAGGTGCAATATTTATGAACAGTCTATTAATATTATAGGTAAGTTCCCATAACACCCACCTTCCGAAACTTTTGCGTCGCAGGGGTTTTTAATATCTTTATTTCTTTGGATCTATTTCCCAAGGTTCTGTAAATTTTCTTTTTCGAGACGATTTTCTTGGTTCTGGCATTGTTTGCGGTCTTTTTATATCAAACGTATCGAAAATCGTGTCCATAACCTTTTCCTGGGGTGGACCGTTAGCGTCCTGTAACAGTCTTTTCCTTATTTGGTTTACGTGTCTTCTGTGTGAGAATTTTTGTCCCTGAACTATGTAAACCATCTTGCCAATTCTTTTCTCAATTGTGCCTTGCTCCCAGTAAGATGTGTTATTTTTATAGGCTTTAAAAAAAACTTTTTCTCCTGGGAGAAATTTTCCTTTTAGTGCGTACGATTGTGTTACTTGTTTTGTTTTACTTGGTAGCAATTTATCAAATGCCGATCTGATCTTTCTAGCAAACATCACTTCTGCCGGTGATAGTGTTGATGGTGTAGCATTATTTGGCGTTATTCGATATACCTGAAGAAATTGCTGTAATGCTTTCTCCGTAGGCACATCGTAGGCTTTTCGTAGCGCTATTTTGAGTGTATCAACGAATCTTTCCGCCTGCCCATTTGATCTTGGGTGGTAAGGCGGGGATTTTATATGTTTTACTTGATAAATTTCGCAAAACTCTTGGAAATCTGCTGACGTGAATTGCGTTCCATCATCTCTGACTAGGCAATCCACTACACCAAATCGAGCGAATAGCTCGTGGAGGCAATTTATGGTCGTTTCTGAAGTAGGAATTTTGCAACGAAACACCTCCAGCCATTTACTATAGCTATCGACAATGATTAAATAGTAAAAACCGTCAATTGCTCCTGCATAATCTGCGTTTATTCTTGACCACGGACGATCAGTCTCTGGCCATGGCTTATTGATGATTGGCGGTGCTTTGGCTGCTAAATTACAACCCTTGCACATTTCCACCATCTGAGTAATATCCTGGTCCATATTCTTACAATATACATAGCTTCGCATTAGCGACTTCATTCTATTTTTACCAGGATGGCCCCTATGGAAATCCTTTAAGATCCGCTTTTGTAATGTTTTGGGAATTATAACCCTTTCGTTGCAAAGTAACACATTGTCGCATAGAGAAAAACTGTCCGAAATTATTTATCTTTTTCTGCTATTTTTTCTTTTGTTTCAATAATAAATTCGTCGTTTTTGGCTTCATTTTTTATGTATTGCAGTGTGACTGGGAGGTTTCTAACTGTACAACATAGTACTGTGCTGATATCTTCTTCGTTTCTTAAGGCTGCGATTATCGTAACTTCCAATGGCTCTGTCTTTGTTGGTATAAGTCTCGACAGACCAACCGCATACCCGATATTACTCGTTGGTAAATATTCCAAAAATAATTTTTCCCCATCTAAGTAACCTATTTGCAGTGTAAACTGGTAGACGTTTTTTCGAACCAAAAATTGTTAGTAACGGTTTGTGATCCGTCTGAAGACTAAAATGTCTACCATAGATGTACCTATGAAGCCTCGTGACCGGGAAGATAATTCCTAGACCTTCTTTCTCTATTTGTGAATAATTTTTCTCAGCTGGTAGTAGGGCCCGGGAAGCATGTGCGATGGGTTTTATTGTCCCATCTGTCATTTTATGTAATATACACTCTCCGACTCCGTAGGCGCTAGCGTCACTTGCTACGATAATTTCTAGTTTGGGATCGTAGTGTGCCAAAATAAATCTGAAGTTAGCGTTTTGATTATTTCGTCAAATGCTTTTTGGCATTGATTTGTCCACTGCCAAACTTTTTTTTTCTTTAGCAGCTCATTCAGTGGTGCGCGAAGTTTATGCATTTGCGGTATGAATTCCTGGTAGTAACTTACTATTCCTAGAAAACTTTGTAGTTCTGTTATGTTTTTAGGAACTGGCATTTTTTTAATTGCTGCTGACCATTCAGGGTCTTGTCGTCTACCTTCCTGATCTATTATATGGCCAAAGTATTTGATTTCCTTCATGAAAAAATCGCACTTATTTTCTTTGACTTTGAATCCATAGCTTTGTATTCTTTTAAATACTTCCTGTACATGTTCCTTGTGTTGTTCAACGGTTTCGCTATTAATCAATACGTCATCCAGGTATGCAATTGTGTACTCAAGTCCGGCAAGCATCGTATCCATTGTCTGTTGGAATATAGCCGGCGCGACCTTAATTCCAAATGGTAGTCTTAGGTATCTGTACAGTCCTTTGTGTGTGTTTATGCATAGTAGTTTTGAACTTTCTTCATCGACTGGAATTTGCTGGTACGCCTCACTTAAATCAATTTTTGAAAAATATTTTCCGCCATTTAATTTAGTGAATACTTCTTCAGCGCAAACTCGAATTTCGCCTGATTTCTTTTTGACGTAGACAGTCGGAGCGACCCATTTACTGTATTCTACATTTGTCAATATGCCAGTGTTTTCGAGTCTGGTTAAGTCATGATGACTTTTTTCAATTGACGCAAACGGTACACTCCTTTTTTTCTTGAAAATAGGCTGGACGTTTTCCTTAATTTCTATATTAGCTGCCATTTTCTTACATCTTCCTAAGCCTGCTGAAATTACTTCGGGGAAACTCGTTTTTAATTTCTCTTTTAATTTGTCTGCCTCGGTTGGTAAGCTTTTTACATTTTGGCAGTACGTACTTACATGTAGATCCCACAATTCGAAATTTTGCATCTAGTCCGTTCCAAATAGGTTTTCGGTATTTCTAATGACGTACAATTTTAGTTTTTTCATCATTCCATTAAATGTTACATTTGTAATTACTTCACCCTCGAATTTTATCTTTCTCCCCGTAACTGATCTAGCAATTTTATCCGTTTTTAACATGGCAGGTTTGTTCAGTTTTCTCCATGTTTGTAGGTTTATAATCTTTAAGTCTGAGCCAGAATCCAGCTGTAACCTAACTTTTCTGTTTTGCATTTCAACTTGTACGTATTTTCTTATGTTAGTCTCATCTGCTTGGTCAGTCCTCGTGATTCTTATTTTACTTTTGTTTTCTCTTCTATTCCAACAGTGACAACTTTTGTGGCCTGTTTTTTTACATGATAGACAGGTTTTAAAACGATATGTACAGTCTTTAAACCAATGCGAAATCCCACAGCGATAGCATGGACTGTGTGGTTGTTCTTTTTATATTGATTTTTAGAGTTAGAAATGTTTTTTTATCTGTTCTTGAGGGGGGGAAATCGGTTTGGTTTATTTGTGAGGAGGGTAAGTTGGTTTGTTTTCGTACTTTATATATGTCTGCTATGCCAGATTCTTCTATGTCTTTTGAGTCTTTCTTCACACTGATGCATCTCTGGGAGTCTCCGGCTAGTTTTTGAAGTGTCCAATCAGTTTCACTCTCTAATTTAGTAAGGATTCTGCGTCTCATTTCCGCGTCTTTGGTTGAGACCAGGCCTTGGACGTAAATTAAGCATTTGAAATTGTCCGAGCTGAGTTCTGATAATTTGAAGTTGTCACAATATTTGTTGACGATGGACGCGAAAGTTATGAAATCTTCGTTGTCCTTTTCTGTAAGGTTCATGCATTTCCATCTTTTGTGGAATAGTGAAGTATTATGGCTGAAAAGTTCTGTTAGCGGTTTAATGGCTTCTTTGAACGTTAGCTCACTTATTTTTCTGGGAAGGATATAATCTACGAATTTGGTATATTCGCATGTGCCTAATTTTCTTAGTAATAGGCGTACTTTACGTGCGTCTGACCAATCTTTGCAGTCAAATTCATATAGATCTTCGTACCTTCGGAAGTAATTTGCAAAAGTTTTATCTTCGTCAGGTGCATACTTGAAATCTTCGATAGTACTCCAAATAATGTCTTGTGAGAGAACTGTTTCGTTCTCAGATTTTTGCTCCTTATTTGACATTACACGTACCAATAATTTTTGCAATTCCAAATATTTCTGTTCGTTTTTTTGCGGCTGTTGAAATTGGATTTTGATCAGCTCCATAATGGTTGACTTGAAATCTTCCATGTTGACGTATATTTTATGTAACCTGATATTCTGTGACCTGTGTACGCAAACAAATTTACTTTGTTGCCAGTAATTTTGATATAAAAAGAAAATTTTCTTTCTTTTTATGTGTTCGTGCAGAACTAGATTTTTTTTAGAATCTCGCGTAGAACTTATTTTTTTTAGAGTTTACTCGTCGAACACTGTTATGTCCGACAGATAGCAAAAAAGGTGTGTCCTCCGCGTAAAGAATTCGTTTGTCTTTTGGGTTACCTCGTCGCCACTGTTATGTGCGACGGATAGCAAAAAAGTATGTCTTCCGCGAATAGAGTTCGTATTTCCTTGGGGGTTTCCTCGTCGCCACTGTTATGGTCCTTGTTCCTTGTACCACGGTGATGGTCCAAGGTAGAACCAATGAAGAATAACTCGAACACTGGTATGGAATAACACAGATATATTTACAAACAGAATATATACAAAAGACGTAGAAGTGTTAGTAATAATAATCAGGTTAAGTTAGAGAGAACTATGTTGTTTCGACCAGTATCACTATTCCAATGTCTTACTGTAATCATCTGACGCGACTATGTCTCTGACTGTCTGATGACGCAGTATTTATGAGGTACGGAACAGTCTATTAATATTATGGGTAAGTTCCCATAACATATATATATATATATATATATATATATATATATATATATATATATATAATATCTGGATAAAATAAATGAAACAAAATTGGGTGTTTTTTTATGAAAGTATTTATTTCTGTGTTTTTTGTATATATTTAATATTTCAGACCACCTCGGTCCTTCCTCAGAAATCAAATGAGATACTGTGTTTGTATACAAAAAAAACACAGAAATAAATACTTTCATAAAAAAAAACACCCAATTTTGTTTCATTTATTTTATCCAGATATTATATACAGATCAAGAAAGTATACGTGGCCTCTCATCATGCCATATATATATATATATATATATATATATATATATATATATATATATATATATATATATATATATAGGTGTGTGTGAAATGATCTAAATTTATGTTTGATATAAAAAAAATGTTTAAAACTGAGAAATTCTGCTTTTAACAGCACTTATATGTATAGAGATTCAATCTGGAAGTGGGAAAATCGAATATATTAAACTTCGGCTTTACGGCCCATATAAATTACGTAATCAATTTTATCGGTAAAGATGTGAAAGAAACACTCTTTTTCACAAGCATCAGTAATTTTAGTATTTCATAAAATATTATCCACAAAAGCATTCACTAAGAAACAGAAAAGACTGAAGGCTCTGTGATTGACTTACTAAGTAAGAAAAAAATTAAAGAAACAAGAAAGCAGGAAAGATGTCTTTCAATCATTGGATCTCTGTCCGAGAACGTTAATCCAATTTAAGAAAATATTTTCAGAATCAATGAGAGAGATCTGACAAAAATCAAAATGGAGTTGAACTTTCTGTTGATTGTATGGGACCGTTTGTCTCCGTTCTCTTTGTTTAAAATTGGCCGATGACATTTACCTCTCGTACATTTCATAATTTATGTGTATTAATAGTGCCAAACTTTCTCCTTCATTGAGAGAATTTTGCTTAGATAATTATTTATAATAAATATAATTTGTTCTTCGTTTTTATAACAGAATCAGCGTTCATATTTCTTCATAATTTCTTATGTCACCAAAATAAATCCTATAAATTGTTTGTCTGTCCGATAGTCATTTTAATTTTGTATTATTACACGTAATAATCTAACAATCAAATGGTTTTCTTTTGCGTTCTCTTTTGAAAGAAATCTAGTGTTTTATATAAATAGGTCTATCCGTTGAACTTAAAAGAACATGTGCATCTGAGAACCATAGTATGTACAATTCGTTTGCTAAGATAAATTTATCTGTTTTCTTTTAAATATTTAGTTAGTTCTCCGAAGACTGCGTCACGATAAAAAAACAATCCAACTAAATATATCAACATATATCACGAGACAGAGTTGCCAAAAGGATATATATATATATATATATATATATATATATATATATATATATATATATATATATATATATATATATATATATATGTCTGTTTGTGCGTGTATATATATATATGCGTGTGTGTATGTGTGTGTATAGCAATGTTTATTTCCTATTTCTGGGGAAGACAACAATACATTCAAAGCAAAGCCCTACTGGATTAACAGATTAAGCTTCGTAGCGATCAAAAATAGATAAATCCAGATAAATTCCTGTGCTGGCATGACTAAAACAAATATTTAGGTATGTAATTTTATTCACACGTACATATACTTACTACTTTCTCTTTCACTCACTCTCTCTCTCAGAGTATATACATATATATGTGTGTGTGTTTGTGTCTGTGTGCATGTGTGCGTGCACATTCGTGTGCAATTTGTGTTTTAGATAAAATCAAAGTGCATAGTTTCATCTTAAAATGATTGTCTTATCACAAACACACATATACAAAAATACGTGTAGTCATACAAGTACACACACGCGTGTGTACCTATATAGATATAAATTAATAATAATAATTATATTATATATATATATATGAATATATACATGTGTATATATATATATATATATATATATATTAATAATGATATTATATATATGTATATATATATGTATAGATATATGTCTACATATATATATTAATAATTATATTATATATATATATATATATGAATATATATATGTATATATATATTAATAATTATAATTAATATAATTATATTATATATATATATATGAATATATATATATATGTCTACATATATATATTAATAATTATATTATATATATATATATGAATATATATATATGTATAAATATTAATAATTATATTATATAAATATATATTAATATATATATGTATATATATATATATTAATAATTATATTATATTATATATATATATATATATATATATATATATATATATTAATAATTATATTATATTATATATATATATATATATATATATATATATATATATATATATATATATATATATATATATATAGATAGATAGATAGATAGATAGATATATATTAATAATTTTATTATATTGATGATATATTTATGCTTTCATCACTGGTAGCAAAAATTCGCGTTATATGAAGGATGGAATCGTCAAATGTTAACTGACAAATTTATCTTTTTGTATACGCCGTATAAACAAAAATTGTGCTTGTCTGTATACATATATACATACATATATACATATTTATATATATATATATATCTTGTGTGAGAGAGAGAGAAAGCGTTAAAGAAATATATCCACATATAAACATTTAGTAAATTATTATATAGTTAACTTTATATATGCAATATATATTATTATTTATATATTTCAATTTATATAATATATATATATATCCACACACACACACACACACATATATATATATATATATTTATATATATATATTTAATTCACATATGCATATTATATATTTCATATTTTATGTATAGAGTAATTGCAATTTCTGTAGATTCATACAGATGAATAATTACATATTTTACTTTAAATATACAGGGCTGTTTGTTAAAAGTGGCTCACCTGATATTTTACGAAATGTTCTTTTCTCCGATGTAACGAATGTTGAGCTAAATTCAAAGGATAAGCTATCTAAAATCCGAAGAAGAAGCTTTGAAAGCTCTGTAAATTTAGCCGTAACTACTGTCAAGCATCTGTTCAGTATAACGTTTTGGGGATGCTTTTCTTTTCATGGAACTGGTTTCTTAAAACCTATTAAAAAGACCCTCAGGAGTGAGCAGTACAAGAGAATTTTAGAGTCTTGTCTGCTTCCTTCTGCTGAAAGGGTGCAAATCGACCCCACCAAGCTCATGTTCATGCAGGATAATACTTCCTGTCACAAATCAAAATTGATGAAGGAATACTTTGATGATAAGCAGGTGAGTGTTATGACATGGCCGGCCCAATCTCCTGACCTCAACCCCATAGAAAACTTATAGAGCATTATAAAGTACAGGCTCTCGAGAAAGCAGTTGAGCAACGACGAGGATTTGATTGTGAATTTCATATCCGAATTGAATTCAATGCTTGACAATGAGATTTGCCAGAACCTAATCTAGTCAATGTCAAAAAGGGTTGAAAAGGTTATTCAAAATAAAGAAGGACCCATAGATTATTTAATATTTCGAACTATATTACCTATTATAAATAAATTATACCTCTATTATTCTTTATTTAAAGCTGTTCGGTTATGTTTCTATTGATTACTAGTTGCAGGACATAATTGAGTCACTTTTTTGCACAGGGTTTTTCCCTAAATCTTATTTATATTCAAAATTATAATTATCAATAGAATACCTTAAGGTGAGTAAACTTTTTACTTCGTGGTCGTGAAGGGCTCTTTATATTAGTAAGTTTAATTAGTTCATTTTCCTTAATTATAGAGATTTTTCAAGCGTAGCTTAGATGTGCCACGAGGCCAAAAGTATGGCGCACCCAGTGAGGATCATACTCACTACTCAGTCATAATTGTTTTAGCAAGACATGCATGCTGACCATTACACCGCACCGAGGTGCCCTCGTTTTCCTTACACACACACACACACACACACACACACACACACACACACACACACACACACACATATATATATATATATATATATATGAGAGAGAGTTATATAGAGAGAGGGAGAGAGAGAGGGATTCTACCAAAAATTGCATACACTCTTCAGAAAAATTTTAAAAAATACATGTATTTCGCAGTTTTATCAACTGCGATAACACTGTTTACTGTATGATATGTATCGCAGAAAACCGACTACATTGGCGCCCCTTATACAAAATAGTGAAAGTGCATGTGCAGCAATCCCATTGAACTCTGAGTGCAATGTTGCTCGAGTAGTTGTTCGACGTATTTATAAATGTCTGTAGGCCGAAAACCACAATTTTGAGCATATTTTGTGATTGTCGTGTCCAAGGTAACTTGTTTCAATCTCGTAATGTCTGAACACATTTTGTATCGCAATATATATACACGTTTGTCATTTCCTGAAGTGTGTATACATTTTGGGCTAACTCTCTCTATCCTATATCTCTCTCCCTCGCTATATATATGTTATGGGAACTTACCCATAATAATAATGGACTATCACGAACATCATAAATACTGCTCCTCAAGAGGAAGCAGCGTTCACAGTCAGTCCTTTTTGGACGACTCGGCAAGACGGTCGAACTCTCTGCCTCTGAGGCAGAGGGGAACTCTCTGCCTTTGGGCAGATAGGAACCCGGACGAGGTTCCGCCGAAGGGCAGAGCCTCGGTCGGGGAGGTTGACCAGCCCGATCCCGTTTATGCGGGATCTACGGGCTATTTTTTGGCCGAGCCTGCGGGTTCGGGTACCCCACTTTAAACCCGGCCTTGTGCCACATCTGTCCCTCGTGGGGAGGACACTAAATACTTCAGAGTCAGTTCTTTTTGGACGACTTGGCTAGACGGTCAAACTCTCTGCCTCTGAGGCAGAGGGGAACTCTCTGCCTTTGGGCAGAGAGGAACCCGGACGAGGTTCCGCCGAAGGGCAGACCCTCGTTCGGGGAGGTTGACCAGCCCGATCCCGTTTATACGGGTTCTACGGGCATTTTTTGGCCGAGCCAACGGGCTCGGTGAGCCCACATTAAACCGGCCTTGTGCCACATTCGACACACGTGGGCGTGTTGCTGAACATCTTCAGAGTCAGTCGTTTTTGGACGACTCGGCTAGACGGTCGAACTCTCTGCCTCCAGGCGGAGGGGAACTCTCTGCCTCTGGGCAGGGAGGAACCCGGACGAAGCTCCACCGAAGGACATAGCCTCGTTCGGGGAGGTTGACCAACCCGATCCCGTTTATACGGGTTCTACGGGCATTTTTTGGCCGAGCCTACGGGCTCGGGAATACCCACGGTAAACTCGGCCTTGTGCCCCATTTATCCCACGTGGGGGGACAGTAAATACTGTTCACAGACAGTCAGAGTCAGTCATGGACAGCGTCAGACGATTACTGTAAGACATTGGAATAGTGATATTTGTCGAGAACATAGTTCACTCTAACCAAATCTGACAGTCATTACTAATACTTCTACTTCTTTGTACATATTTCTGTTTGTAATATATCTGTGTTATTCCATATCTGTTTTAGAGTTATTCTTCATTGCTTCTACCTTGGACCATCACCGTGGTACAAGGAACATGGACCATAACAATATATATATATATATATATATATATATATATATATATATATATATATATATATATATATATATATATATATAATGTTTTAGTAGAACATATATGAAAAGCATATGAATAGTCTAAACATGCTTCTACCTGTTTTTGAAAGTCTTACAGCCCCTAATCAATGTTGAATTGTTTAAGCATCTCACATTCGTTTCTCCAGGTCAGTTGCTGATGTACTGTCGATAACTGCGGAAAGAGACTAGAAAATAAAAATGAAGGAGCCCGGTCTGTAGCTTCGGACATCACTTTCGACAAGGTTTGGTATCCATTGCCAGGTCGCTTGCTCCGAAAGTTGGTTCACTCTGCAGTGCATTTTCTCTCTCCAGAATCTATGCTACATATCTGTAAGTCTAGC
>OZ038475.1:143789199-143804199 GCA_964036315.1 Acanthosepion esculentum
AAACATAGATATGATCTCAAAGTCATTCATTTTAATGGATCAGCTACAAACAGATTTTAAAATTGAAACGGCGTATAACAGATCACACATGGGAACATTGACGTGCAGAATGTTTATTATGTTAGATGTTCCCCGGGGCCAAATCCTTGATTGTATGGCCTAAAACTCAAGTCGTGTTGGGTGTTGGGTGTATACAGAGCCTCGTACTGAGAAGTATGAGAAAAGAAATACATTTTAAATTTACACACTACTCTAAACAAATGTCAAGGAAGGAAACCACCATCTATATCGTAAAGAGCAATAATATTTATTGAACTAAAGAATAATATTTCCCTGAAAACTTATTTTGATATGAATATTTTATAAATCAAATATGAAATAAACATTTTATTCAAATTAACTATAACTAAATTTTTACTTCAATTTTTGATTGGATACTGACCTGATATGGAAGCCTAGTGCATTCAGCCTTCACGCCCTTAACGCGACTGCATGCAACTGAATTCAAGTAACAAAATACTTATTTTCGTTTGAGTTTTTAACTGACAACAGAGATTGCCGACTTTGCATTCTATATGAAATATTGTTGATGGTTACCATTGTATATTTTTTTCTTTATTTATTTTTTTACATTTGAAAGAAAAGGTCGCTTTCTAAAATATTCAAAACGGAAGAAAGAAGATATGCAGGTGTTTTAATGACACATATTCATCCTCTAACGTCCTTATAACTTTATCTTCAGCGTTTGATTTCAGCTCGAAAAATAACTAAAATCTATTTAAAAGTCAACATCACGAAATAAAAATTGTATATTTGAAATAGTACGTTTATCTTAGGCGCAATTTCCAGTGGGGGACATTGTGTTTGTTTTGTCACAAATATTCGTAGCATATATACGAATCCATTTTCTCCTTCCAAATTACAGCCACATCTCGTTGAAACACCGGTTTCGGTACGATCACTGAAGTTAAGCAATATCGAGCCTGGTCAGATGGGTGACTATGTTTAAATTCCAGTTACTGTAATATTATATGTGCGAATGCTGAAATGGATACAGGTGTGGAATTGTTTACCGGAGATCCGAGTTCCAATAACCGTTAGGTTAGTTATATTCAGTTACCTGCAAATACCCTTTGGAAAGGTATGAATCAACCTTTCCCTCAGCTATGGGTTAATTAGTTATACTTGTATCACTAAATCGTTTTTATAGACCCCCCCCAATAAAAAACAAAATTATTATAATCGAAAAATATTTTATGACTTTAAATAACCTGTATATGGTTGACAATCAGTAAAAACGAATCAGTCAATCAATCTTCTCCTTTTGCTACGGATTTAATAGCAGGGTAAATCTAGATCTCTTGTCTTTACTAGCAAATATTCTAGGGGAGAAAGAAAATGTTTGGTTGGTGTGCGTCTATCAACTTCATACCAGAAAAAATAAAAGTATATTCTATAGAAACTACAACAACAACACCTAAGTGTGTTGAAATTGTGACCTAAATCAATATACATATTATATATTATATTAAAAAGATTCGTCCGATAAATTTGTACATATTCTTTCCTGTCATGTAGTAGATAAGATTCACAACTGATTTCCTTCTTTCTAACGATATTTTCCGATTTTTATATATTATGCTTGATTTCTGGAAGATTTACCCATTACACACGTTACATACTGTTATGGGATCTTACCTGTAACGATACAATGAACTCTTCCTGACACTATAAAGACTGCGCCTCTCAAGAGAGACGATAGAAGAAGTGGAACGAGTCGAAACGGATTCGAGTCGCGACAATAGTAGTTCACTCTAAACCAGACTGACAGTCATACTAACACCTTCAACTTCTTGTATTATTATTATTCTGTTTAATTTATCTTTGTTATTCCTACTCTTGTGTTCGTGTTGTTCTTCCTTGGTTCTAACCTTGGACCATAACAATGGTGCGAAGATATTTGGACCATAACAGTGGTCCAAATATCCTCGCACCATAACAGTTGTGCGAGGATATTGGACTATAACACATACGTGTATGGATCAATTATAATAAAGATAGATACATTATTAATGAAGAGGAGGAAACGGAAAATAAAAAAATGCCGCGCTGTTAGTAGTTTTGCACAACACCTTATGTTCCTATAGAACCAAAACATTAACCAAAAACCCTCGTGGCATATTTTTAAATGTTCTTATCAGATTGAGACTTTCATATGGATGCAATGCATGGTCCCAAACGAGCCAATATGGTCACGAATTTCAGTTGTATACAACCGCATCTCAGATCGATCGTTTAGGATGGCTTCGAGTAAATGAAACCTGTAGGTCTCGGCGGGGTCCATTCTCCTTCGAACCTCGTTGAATGGCGCTGCAGAAACCACATTACGTGAGGAGTTTCCTCAGAAGCAGCAACTATAATAGATAACACATTGCACTTGAACAGAGAATAATGACATAATCAAGACGCTGGTATTCAACACTACCCTAAACAAAAGTGAAGGAAGGAAACATCCATCTATATCGTAAAGAGCAATAATATTTATTCAACTTAAGAACAATACATTTTCATGAAAACTTTTTTTCATATGAATATTTTATTTACAACCGATAGTAACATTAGCTTTCGCTCATTGTATATCGAAACCTTCCTTATAAGGAAACAGCTATTATTACCATTGCTATCTACCTTCAGATTTCTGTCATATGTTCAGCCATCCCATACTATTTTACTATGTAGTTAAATTTACCTACCTGCCTCAATCATATAACCTCAATAGATAGATCACACATTTGCCCGACTCTTTATTGGCGCCCATATATTCTTTTTTTTAGCAAACACGTTTTATTTTGAAAGAAAAATGTATCATAATTAACAGAATTTTGTAGTTGCGTCATATCAATCTAGCGTTGGAGTGCCTACATACCTAAAAAAAATCAGTGTTTGATTTTTTTCTGTATTCTTGTTTGAGAAACCAAAATTTGTTACTGGTGGAATTAAATAGCTCTGGTACTCACAAATCAATGCGCTTTCAGGTAATTAATCTTTTCTCCGCATTGCAGAAACAAAACTTGCCGCGGAAAAAAAAGCTTCATTTGCTTCAGTTATATTAAATGGAAAAGTCATAGAAAACTGAAATTCAACGTTTTATTCAAATCGATAAACACAGTGCTCAAATAGATTTATGAATGCCGTGTCGAAGCGCGAATATGCGTTTTCAAAGATAAACTACATTATAGAATCGAGGGAAAAATGGTTGTGATAACACGACCAAAGGGTTTCACCTTCACCCCTGCTCGCATTGATTTATTTTTATCAATGCATTTACGCTCGAGATGATTCTTCCGTCGATTTTCAGCGTGATCACATCTCCCTGATTCGTCTAGACAATGGTTGACAGCTTAACCCGAGATGTAGATCGGACGCTAGGCCATTGTATGATATGAGTGGGTATATTTTTCTATCCTCGTGGAGATTCTTGAGATATATCCATTGTCCGTGCGAGTATAGAAAGACCGAAACCCTGGACAGTTATACTCGTCATATCCGGATTGTTGTAAAACAAACTAATCTTTTGCTAGCGAAAATTATGAGCAGCAATTGAATTTACTTGATGAAGAACATTATTCCTGTATAGACATTTTAAAACCTTCCCAAAACAGTATAAAATTGTTCAATTATCAGTTCTGTTTTCTTAACAATAACTTTAGCTATTTTTGATTTTCATGTCGTTGGTTAAGATTCCATCGGATTAATTATTGATGGCATTTGCCACACAACCTACTTTGTAAACAAACTCTCAACCTGCAAAATTTATTTGCGAACGATTAAAAACTGAAATAATTAAAATTTTTGCAATGTTATCAATGAAAACAAGATAACTTCTTGGAATTAATGAATGAAAGATTATCTCTCTCAAAAATGATATTTCCATTATCAGCTCCGATTGAAAATATGAAAATTATATTTAAATATTTAAAATATAGAAAATATAAAAATTATATTTAAATCATCGAAACTATATTTCTATTAAGAAGTATTTTTATTGCAAATATTGCTGGTATATTTGATGTTTTTATTTTATTAAATCTTATCAAGTATTCTTTTTCAGCACTGTCCACGTGAATATTCCATGTGGGAAAAATAGTAAAAATTATCATATACAGGAGAAAGTCATTTTTTTAATTTTTGTTTGCAAAGAACTAAATTTTTGGATACCACTCAAAATCGAATAGATTTCTTTACCTTATTTAACTTCCAATATTTCGGCTGATATATTCTTCGGTCAACTTCGGGTGAGTCTTCTATCTGCTAATCCTTTTTCTCGTGTCTCAACGTCAATACAGAAAAAGTAACTGCTTCGGCTTCCGCAAGAAATACGTTCTTCACGGTATGGAGTTTGGAGGACAATGGCAAACCGATTTCGAATTCTGATTTTTTTTTCTGTACTGGTTTCCAACCAAGGTTGAAGCGCTTAGCTTCCCCTATTCTATTACCTTTCAAAGTGCATTTCCATGAAAGTGTACTCAGCTCGACAATTTCTCCTTCGGAACCGCTAAACATTGCACCAACTGCACATCCGATTCTTGATTCAGTAAAACCGTATTAACTTCCCTACAGTCGAATATTAATGTAAATGTAAAAATGCTGAGAAATATTGGCGAAAAATATTCATTTAACAGCATGCTCCTTCGAATAAAACAAGAAATATATACGCCTAAGACCTTGAAAGCCTTTTGCATACATTTCACCCCAAGGAAGTTTATAAAGCCACTAAGATGTAAAGGGTTACCGAGAATAAAAACAGAGGGAAGGAAACTAACGATAAAGGAGAATAAAAAGAAGACAGCTGACGACATTTCACGTTATATTTGAATTTTTCTAAACTGTAGTTAAAAGGAAAGCAAGAAGCAAGAGTTACATTGGCAATACGTTTTAGAGAAGAAATTATTTGGATAGAACTTACGGTTACATTTGTAAGTTCAACAATAAAATGTTAAAACCTAATGACAAATCTACTACTGAGCTTAAATTCATGAAATCGACACAGAAAAAAAGAAGAGATCGTTATAATTCACTGGAAATAGTCGGTGCTTTTACTTTTTAAATTAAAAAAAAAATCACAAAATGAGGCAACAATTAAAGCGTTAATACAAAGGTGCTTCATGATGGCTGCAAAATATTATTTTATAAACAAATATTTATATTTAACTTCCTTACTTATCAGTTAATTAGTTGGTGAACGTTAATCACATTACCGGCTGGGATTGGTGCTTTCAGTGTTTACTTTGACATCATATTAAATATTATATAAAATTTAAAAATTTCTCAGCTCGACCCACTTTCCAAAATCTTCTGACACGATCAAAAATGAAAATATAATTTTTTCTCTTCCTTGTTAGTTCCAGAAGTCATTAGTATTTCCTCCTATCGATGATTTATTTCAAAATAGATTTTGTGGCTTTATAGAAAGTAAACCTCCGTTCATAGCGAGTAATGTAATATTGTCAATGAGCGACTTGAAAAAAGGAGCAGCTTTAATATACTCCTTCTATTGAGAAAGAATATCATTCTTATTAGTCTGAAGAGAGTGACAACAAGAGGACAGATCAGATTAACGATGTTCTAGAATGTCAAACAGCATTTTGAAATAACAATATATTTTGAAATATCAGAGTATGGTAACACCTAGTCCAACAAATACAGATTTAGGATGATATTCATAGCATGTTGTTGTTGTTGTTTTTTTTTCCGTAGCGATGACAGATCTTCCTATACAGATAGTGAGCACATTATTATTATTATTATTATTATTATTATTATTATTATTATTATTATTTTTATTTCCTTTGATATCTGGCGTCTACACATTTCTTTCCGGGTCCCACCCAGGGACCTAAGGTTAGAAATGGCATCATGACACTTTCCACTGCAAAAAAAAAAAAAAAATAATTACATAGATAAAGCCCTTCGTAAAGTGTGGGCTGTACTTGTCAGAACAATTTTTTGTATCTCTTTGAGGCATGGACTTCCAGGGATCCCTTCAATCAGCCTACTGGAATCTTTTCCAACCAGTCCAAGGGCTCCAACTACAACAGGGATTGTTGATGTTCCCATGTGCCACATTTTTGAGATTTCTATTTCAAGGTCCTTGTATTTTGACAGTTTTTCGAATATCTTCAAAGACACATTGCAGTCTGCAGGGACTGCCATATCAATAAGGAGGCACTTATTTTGTTTGTGGTCTTTAATAACAATGTCTGGGCGGTTGGCTTTGATTGTTCTGTCAGTGTGTATTGTGTAGTCCCATAGAATTGTAACAGGTCCTATCTCCGTAACCGGGTCAGGGTGGTGTTCGTACCAATTTCTTCCAGTTTCCTTCCCATAGGAGTTGCAAATTTTCCAGTGCAGATATTGGCCCACTCTGTCATGCCGGGTTTTATATTCAGTGGGTGCCAATATCGTGCAACCTGATATAAGATGATCAATGGTTTCTGGATATTTGTCACAGAATCTGCATCTTGGGCTAACACAGTATTTTAGTATATGTGCTTGATAATTCCTAGTTAACAAGCATTGGTCTTGTGCAGCAATGATAAAACCCTCAGTTTCACCTTTCAACCCTGCACTACGTAGCCACTGATGGGTGCGGTTTTTGTCTACGTCTGCTTGTTTGGTACGGGCAGAGTATTGGCCATGGAGCGGTTTATTTTGCCATTGTTTCTTTATCTGGTTGGTCGCATTTCTCTTTGCATTCTTTTTTAAGTTTTTTGCAGCTTCAGCCGGTGTACAGTGATGTATTTGAATTTCTGTGCCCATTTGAAGCTCTTTTTTGAATTTTTCGGCTTCCTTTACTACAGAGTAGAGACACTTACTAATTTCATGTTCCTTGACACATACCATCATCCAGTCTTCTGTATTTTCCAAGTATCTTTGGAGGCCAATTGTTGTACTTTTGTAGGATAGTTCTAGTTGAACTAGTCCTCTGCCTCCTTCGGATCTGGGCACATACAGGCGATCAATATCAGCTTAGGGATTATTATTATTATTATTATTATTATTATTATTATTATTATTATTATTCATGTAATTCTATATATTTATCAACCGATGTAAGGGACGTTAACAAAATATATGATATACATTAAATATACTATGCGGATTTTAGGTTAAATATTTTTATAAGAATTATCACAAGAATTACTAAATATATTAATACTTATTTAGACATATAATGAGAAAAGACGACTAGGAGAATCTAACACACATAAGGGAAATTGAAAGCAAGAGAAATAAAGTGAATCACTGAGTTACTTAACGAATTTGTTTAAATGGATGGCTGAACAAAAACAGAGTTATGGTGAGAGGTTAATATTTCTTGGAGTTACAAAAAATAACATTAAAAGTAATCTGATTTTAAAATGTAAAAACAAAATGGGGAGAATAATTAAAAGGATAATAATCAAGACAAGTGGCAACAAGAAAATATTTGATGAAGATTGTTTTGCGAATATAAGAAGAGAGAACAGACACAAGTGTTGAGTACAATGGTGTAAGATATGTGTTGTAGAATACCTACGGACGATAATGGGTATGTCCCCATTCAGGTAAATACCGTAGTAAATACTGTATGTTGATCTTCAGTTGGAGATTCGTCTCCAGCTATGCTGGTCAAACTCATATTGAAGGGCAGAGCCTCGACTCGGGAAACAGCTACCCGACCCCTTTTTATACGGGCTCTATGGGTATTTTATGACCGAGCCTACGGGTTCGGATACCTCACATTAAATTCGGCCTTGTCTCACATCTGACCGCGTGGGGCAGAGATAGATATCCCGCAGTTAGAGATTCATTGTAGAATTCACTTGACTTAATTCTAGCAATTGATTACTTCTTCTAAGCGACGCTGATGTATCTTATATATGTTGTTCTTGTCCTAATTATTATCATTCATTACCAACATACGTGTGATTATTCTATTCCGTAAACTTCCCTAGGTTACAACAATATGACAGCAAATTCATTACACAATTTAAATAAACACGAGAGTGAGAAATGTTTATATATGCAAGGAACATGAAGCCCAATTTATTACCTGTCATTTTTCAGCCACATTTGATGGACGGAGGCTAGAGATTGAATTATTCATAGCAATAGTCAGACAAACAGTCATAAAAGAGAGAAATGGGAAACTGAAGCTTTCGACAAGTATTTTAAGAAATAAAATCAGGTCCCTTTAAATCAGATGTCAGTTTCAAGATAAATGCAAAAATTTATTTTAAATTCTGTGACAAGATTCGTTTCCGCCTGATAGCGATAACAGCCAAGAAAGTTTAAGTTAAATTTCATATTGAGAAAATACGTTTCTTTCTAAATATGCAAAGTTAATTAATTCCACCTTGCCAAAGAAATTTTCAAAAGTAGCAAGTTAAAAAGTATGCGCCATTTTCTCCATACGTTAAGCTACTAGAAATCCCGTTGTCTTTTATTACAGAAGACGAATCTGATAACTGAAACATCATATTCGTACAAATGATATATCTTGTAAATACTATTAAAAACAAACCTGTTATTACACCGAGATCCGAAATCGCATTCAACTAACGAAAGAAGCAATCTCAAAGCTAATTAAGGTGATAAGAAACGCAAACTATCGCTAGAAACAAAGAAAAGTGTGATGGATTAGTAGGTGTTATCCATCCCATATAGAAGTCAATATTAGACAATCTCACCACGGTCAAGTTAAGAAAATAATTACTAGCATCAGAAATGTGGTTCTACTGAAAGATCCTGAAAGGATATGGATGGAGCGAGAAAACAGCAGGGAAGCCTTAAAGAAAATGGCAACAGAAATAACACTATTACTCAGAATCAGGAGCTAAATATTTTGTACGCATAATAAGCTTGAAGTGCTAGGAAAACTTAACCGCCACAGAGCATGTTGAGAGCGTGACAGACAGTAGAAAGCAACTCGTTTCATGCCTGACCAGTTTGTGTGAATAGGCGGAGGAACCGATGGTGGGACTTACTAAAAAATAAAGTCTGCTAAGAAACAAGTTAGAAAGATGTAGAGAACTATGATCGCCTATAATCGACATGATAAAAAGGACAATCAATCTAATGTGACATATATTCAAATTTATCATCAAAATTATGATGAATAAAGTGAGAAGCAGTATTACATTTGAACAGTGCGAGTTCGTTAAGGACACTGAACCAATGAATGCAATATTAATGCTGGGAATGATACCAGAAAGCGAAATACAAATGCAAAAAGAAAAAAAAAATGAAAAAATTGGACGATACAAAAATTAGTAAAAATATCGAAATATAAAAGATGTATGCATTTACTATGGAAAGATGATTAACATAAAGTCCAGGTTAAAATACTAATGATTATGATATATATGAAAAAAATTGAAGGCAATTTCTCAGTACCGCCAATTATATAAAGAACAGAAGAATACCAACCGGCAAACAACTCTAAATATTTTTTTTAAATCAGATAAATAAACATTAATACGTAAGATGATTATTTTATCTACTTATATGTACTTATGTTTTTAATAAAAAGTACGAAATTTTACCCTTGTGCAAATGAATTGAAACAAAACGAATATAATTTACTTTTTTTTCGTATTTTTCCAATGAAACATGACTCAGTGTACATGTTAGTACTTCGTTGGTCCATTTCGCGAAGTCGTTCATTGCAGATTGACAACAGATTCTCGACTGGATTTAAATCATCAGAGTTTCAGGGCCAGTCGATAGTACTTTAATTTTGTCTCACTGGTAAGGCTTGCCAGTGTGTTCGTGCACCGTTACATTTTTCTTACGCTTCCTGGGTGTAATATTCATCGCAGGCAATGGACTTGGGACAACTAATTGACAGTCGAGACAATAGTATTTGGTTGTGATGAAAATCTGATGCAATCACGAATGACGCAATATTTTTCAAGGCCAAGCAAATTTCATCATACACTCCAAAAATAGATTCATATTACTGCAAACCATTGCAAATAACCTAATCCGAGGGGAAAAAAATAGAAATCGATTACACACTGTCACTTCAGTGGGTTTAAAACTGACCCCGTGATGAAAGAAATGAAACTAAAGCGCTTGATTCAATTACTTTGCACAAGAGTGTAATTGCGAATGAGACTAAACTTTAAGGTACAAATTGCATCATTTCCTATATGTTATCACATTCGATAAATGTATTTTCGATTCTTGCGTATATTTTAATGTAAACATTAGCCGCACTAACTGGGGAGTTCCTGTGTATCTGTATTTTATAGATTTTTCTAAAAGGTTTGCCAAATTACATCACAAATAACTGTTTGAAGTGCTAGGAAGTCTTGGCATATTTGGAAAAGATATTAGAATTATCCAGAATCTATACCGCAAGCATACAGACAGAAAAACAGACGTATTCAACCTTTACAAAAAGGCGATTCCGAGAGAATTAGAAATCTTAACAGGATTCATTATTGGCAGCCACAATCTTAACAATATATGAAATTAAGATCACAGAAATGATACTACAGCCAACACTTTAGAATTAATAAAAAAAAACGAGAAGAAAGTATTTCACATCAATTACAAAAATATATTTTTTAAGTGTTTCACCCCAAGCAAGGTGGGAAGCGACTAGCATGCAAGGGGTTACAAATATATTGTACAGTTGTCAGAAAAAGGAACAGCCGAACAGGCAAATTGCAAATTGGACATAATAAAATAAAGCAAGAACAAAATTCAAGAATGCATGTTATCGAGTACTGAAAGTGAGACGGCGAAATACAGCAGCGCATTAGGATAGCGGATGATGTTTTCAAAACGTTAAGGCAAGAACTAAGAAACAGGAAAAATGTCGTCAGAAACAAGGAAAAAGGCAGAGAAGTGTTATGGGAGAGAATGTTGGAAAATATTCTCACAAACGAGGAAGAGACTTGAAACAACAGAAACGTGGTTCTACAGAATGATTTTAGACAAGATTGACAAAAATTCTAAGCATAATGGAAACAACAAGGACACTTATATTTAACATTAGAAAAAGACAGCTGAAATTTCTAGGGCACATAACGGAGACAGAAGGCTTAGAAAAGTTGATATTCAGAGGACATGAAAGGGGGATGGAGTAAAATAGTCCATAATGTACCTAACGAGCTTGTGAAAATCGTTAGTAGAACAGGTTTTATTGGACAGCAAAAAGACAAATTTTTCTAAGTACTACAAATGGGAATACATTGAGATGAGCCATGATTGCAAATATCCTGAATCGATATGACACACAGAAGAATATTATATGAGGTTTTATATATGATACCTTATAAATGATACCTTATATATGATGCCTTCTATAAGATACCTTATATATGATACGTTATATATGATGCCTTATATAACATGCCTCACATATGATGCCTTATATATGATACGTTATATATGATACGTTATATATGATACATTATATATGATGCCATACAGATGAAGCCTTATATATGATACCTTATAGATGATACCTTATATATGATGTCTTATATATGAGGCCTTCTATATGATACCTTATATATGATACCTTATATAGTATACCTTATATATGATGCCTTACATATGACACCTTATATATGATACCTTATATATGATACCTTATATATGATGCCATATATATGATGCCTTATATATGATGCCTTACATATTATACCTTATATATGATACCTTATATATGATACCTTATATATGATGCCTTATAGATGATACCTTATATATGATGTCTTATATATGATGCCTTCGATATGACACCTTATATATGATACCTTATATAAGATACCTTATATAGTATACCTTATATATGTTGCCTTACATATTATTCCTTATATATGATACCTTATATATGATACCTTATATATGATACCTTATATATGATACCTTATATATGATGCCTTATATATGATGCCTTACATATGACACCTTATATATGATGCCTTATATATGATGCCATATATATGATACCTTATATATGATGCCTTACATATTATACCTTATATATGATACCTTATATATGATGCCATATAAATATGTCCACAAGATTTTTCCTGATTCTCTTAGGAAATGTAATTGCGAAAATATCGATAAAATCTGATATCTTAAATATTAAAATATATCCAAATTTTATTTAGAAAAATTTATCCCTTGATATGCATAAAGAAAATTTATGATTCAATTATATTATTAGCATTATGTTTTCTGTATATTCGACATCATTATTCGCGGTGCCAGTGCAAGGTTTTCGTGTCCCTTCAAAATTATGATATGCCTCCACGAATCTATGATACGTGACTCAGCACCCTACTGCATCTCATTTGTCATAATGTAGTATTCATATAAAATACAAATATTATTGCAACCTAATTATGTACAATTATGGAACATATGCAATATATGTGAACAATTCAACTAGAAAATTTGAAAATAGATACAATGTATTTAAATAGAAATTAGAGTCATCTCATTATAAATTATTTTATCTTAAATGAACAATGTTTTGTGGCAATTTTTACATCAAACTGAGCTTTTTCTTGATAAAAACTTGCATAATTTTAACACATTCAAAATTATGGATAAATTTAGCGAATTTTATATTTTTTCAGAAACTTAGCACGAGTAAAACATTTTCACGTACAAAAGAGATCAGATTGATGAGAAAATCAGCGAATAAGGTTCATTCATTAATAGTTGGTAGTGTTTAAATTAATTTATAACGTACATAAACGTAGGAAGAAAGCAAATGTTCATAAGATAGTGAGGGTAACAAAGCAGTTCCCGGGACACTAATCAACTTTGATCCCCGGTTCGTAGGTAGTGAGCCCTGTCCCTTGTTATTCATGATATTCAGTTGTAAGTTTTGCTTCTAATATTTCTTTTGAGATACAAATATTCTGGCAACTTAGAACTATCAAAAGGACTGATCATCAAAAGCGCTTAATCCGCAACGAATTTCAGCAAATAGTAGTAAAGGAAACAATGATTAAATAATTTAAAGGTTTTAAATTTCACCTGATTATAATTCTTTAACACGTCTTCAAGAAACGCCGCAACAAAAAACTTTCAGGAGAAATGGGATAATAGATAGATAATATATAAATATATTTCCTATTTCTTGGTAATTATTCTGATAAACTTTTCACTATGGCATCTCTACTTTATGAATATAAACGCTTTAATTGATAAGAGGCAAAATGCCATCATGCTAAAAGATTCTTCTATCGTACTTATCGCTTGTGGTAATTTCGTCCGGCTTCATCCTTTCCTGTGAACTTGGATCTTCAAAAAGGAAATGTAATGTCTTCGTAATTCCTGTTCATTTATTGTTCTCTCTCCTTAATAATATTTTTCTTTCTCATATCCTCACATACACAGTAATCCCTTGCGTCGTAGTGGTTTTATTGCCTTGCTGTAGAGGATACGATTTAATATATATATATATATATATATATATATATATATATATATATATATATATATATATGTGTGTGTACAGCATTAGAAGATTTATATATGTATATAGATATATAGGACTGCAGGTTTATATATATATATATATATATATATATATATATATATATAACAGTATAAATGTTTCGTCAAAAACGACTGACAAAGTCCGGTATAAGGCCGGCTTAACGTGTGTTCTCTGAGCCCATGCGCTTGGCTCAAAATAGGGACTGTCTACCTTCCCGGATGAAAACCTGCCCTGCGGCAAAGCTTCGTCAGAGTTCCTCTCCGCCTAAGCAGAGAGTTTGCCAGTTGTCCCCACCTCACTGGGAGACTCCCACCTGGTGACTTCCGATATTTAACACCCACCCCGGCATGGGGCGCATGTGGGACAAGGCCGGTTTAATGTGGGCTCTCCGAGCCCGTAGGCTCGGCGAAAAATATGCCCATTAACACCCGTATAAACGGGTTCAGGAACGGTCTACCTCCCTGGACGAAACTTTGCCCTGCGGCAAAGCCTCGCCCGAGTTCCTCTCTGCCAAAGCAGAGTGTTCGACAAGAGTCACACCTGGCGACTGCCGATATTTAACAACCTCCCCACACGGGTCGCATGTGGCACAAGGCCGGTTTAATGTGGGCTCACCGAGCCCGTAAGCTCGGCCCAAGATATTCCCAGTAGAACCCGTATAAACGGGTTCAGGGACTGTCTACCTACCCGGACGAAACTTTGTCTTGCGGCAAAGCCTCGTCCTAGTTCCTCTCTGCCAAAGCAGAGAGTTCGACAGTAGTCACACGTGGTGACTACCGATATTTATTAACCCCCCACACGAGTCGCATGTGGCACAAGGCCGGTTAAATGTGGGCTTTACGAGCCCGTAGGCTCGGCCAAAAATATGCCCATTTGAACTCGTATAAACTGGTTCAGGGATTGCCTACCTCCCCGGACGAAACTTTGCCCTGCGGCAAAGCCTCGTCCGAGTTCCTCTCTGCCAAAGCAGAGAGTTCGACAGTAGTCACACGTGGTGACTGCCTCCTTACTAGAAATTGGTAGCCACATTATGTGTGGAAGAGTCTTTTTGTAGATTAGTCAGGTTCCCACAATAGTATTTTTAATAAATTTTCTTGTGTTCTTAGAAACTCTATATAAATTTTTCGATGGTCTTGTATGTCCGAGTGCTTCCTTTTGGCCATTATCTAATATGGTTTTCTTTTTAATTTTAACTGAATTTATTGATTTTTTTTTCTGCTTGTATCTAGAGAGTATATATATATATATTTAATCAATTTATACAAGCAAGGCAATAATGCTACTAAAACGCAAGTGGTTACACAGACACATACGCACACGACATACACACATTCATACACATGTATGTGCGTGAGTGTGTGTTTGTGTGTGTGTGTTTGTGTGAATCGATGAGATATTTTGATATCAAGAAGTGAAATATTTTGGTTCTATCTGAATATTTTCTTTTCCATCGCAGCCACATATCATTATTTTTACAC
>OZ038475.1:143809199-143826699 GCA_964036315.1 Acanthosepion esculentum
TATCAGGCTTTCCACTGACTTGAGGTGAAACAACTACATTGAGTCAATAGCTTCATCTACCGCATGGAAGGTTGGTTCTCTGTGTCCCGCCAGAAGGTTTTTCTCGCCTTAATCCAGCATTCATATCTACAAATCTACCATTCGTCCTTGCATTCAATACTATTGCCATATATGGTCTGAGGCCCTCACTGTTCATTTCGACAGATAAACATTGTGATAGGTCCTGATCAGGCAGATTGTATACACTTTTTTTTCTTACAGACGTGATATGGCTTCCCTCTGCCTTTTCTACAAATATTTTCTTGGCAACTGCTAGGACGAGCTACTTTCACTGGTACCCCAACTGCAAGAATTAAAGCGTGCTACTAAGTTGGCACCTCGGTCCCAACCTATCATTGTCGAAACAGTTAAACATAACCTCTTCTTCTACTCCAAAATCTTCTTCTCTCGCACTTCCCGACAGTGGAACTCCCTTCCTCTTACTTGCTTCCTTGATAGCTATAATTTTCAAATATTCAAATGTAATGTCAATCGACATCTAGTGCCATGATCCCGATCCCCATCCTTCTCTATATCCTTTCCTAAAAAAAACCTCTTTCCTCTTGCTCTCATTCTCTGTAACCGCTGGCGTGGTTGTGGCTCTCCCTCCTTCCTTGGGGTGAAATGCTTAAAAAAATGGCGTTGAGTACTGAGTTCGAAATTGTGGGTAAACTATTGTTTATTATTGTTTTTCAAGTACTTTCTACTATTTCAGTCATTTTCAAGAACCAATGTTCTGTTTGTCTTGTAATTAATTTTTCTGCAGCCTTAGGAAATTTTGAAATGTGTAACCGCTATTCAGAACAATACCACACAATATGCGATTTTTTATTTTTTAGAATTTATTTTGTATTCTATTATTTTATTTTATTTAATTCTTTCATATATTAACGCGAACATTAAATATATCTTGTGCTTCACGATACATATCGTGTTTTTTAAAGATATTTTATTTAAATATTTATTTCAAATAATAATAAATAGATTCTAGTGTTTTGGGCTTTTTCTTACATTTGTAAACTAAAATACAATAAAAAAATTAAACAGTCAAAATGTTTAAGTTATTTTTAATCAAAATCACATATATATATATATATATATATATGTATGTGTGTGTGTGTGTGTGTGTGTGTGTGTGTGTGTGTGTGTGTGTGTGTGTGTGTGTGCAAATGCTATTTCGTAAAGAATAGACGTTTCTATCCATCAAACAATATAAATCTCGTGACTGTGTCATTCGATCAGTTAGTAGAATGAGAAAAATGAAGTAGAAAAACTGTGTTCCGTCGAAATTGGAAATGTAAAACTTGTCTATTAAGTGTGACATTAAATTTATATTCTCTCTCGGTTCTGAATTAAATATCCTGTTTCCTTAATTCCCGGTGTGGAGTTCACCAGTAACACACACACACACACACACACACACACACACGCATATATATATATATATATATATATATATATATATATATATATATATATATATATATATATATATATATTTATATATATAAATAATTGTATTTATCTATTTATTTCATTTAATATTATTTTTGTTTATAGATTTAAGAAGGTTTTCTTGAGTTTAAACTAACTTCTGATCGCTAATGTGTATAAAATAAATAGGGGATTTCTTTCTCTTTTCTCCCCGTTTTTCTCTTCCTTTTTCGTCTGACCACCCCACATATCCAAACTTATAATACTTCCTAATTTTTATTAACCTAATGTAATCTTAATTCCTATTGTATGTTATATATATATATATATATATATATATATATATATATATGTGTGTGTGTGTGTGTGTGTGTGTGTGTGTCATACAATAGTACAATAATAGGAGTTAAGATTACATTAGGTTAATGATCATTTTCACCTTGTAAATTGAAATTTACAAGATTTTTTTCGAACCAGTCAATGTATGATTAGTTATTGAAATAATAATTGTCAGAGTAAGAAAAGAAAGAAGGTAATATAAAAGGAAAAAAAGAAAAAAGGAGCAAATAAAAACTAGGAAGTAGTGTCAATAATGATTGACAAAAAACATACGAAGAACTTATTTTACATGGAACACATTTGTTTTTATTGCTTCTATTTACATTCTGAGAACAACTGAAAAGATGTAAGAAAAAAATCGTTACCATGCCAACCCTACTTTTATAAATGCTGTGGCTAATTTTAAAAGTTTAAAAAAAAATAGCCGTAAATTAAACAATGCAATTTTGCTTTAGAAAAAATGTTAAAAGAAAATTAAAACATTGTTTACAATATTTACATTTTTCGGAATGTTTTTCTTCTTTATTGCCATACTTGCGACGTATAGGCCGTTGTACGCTCCGGCCTTCTTCAGGTGACTGGAATTTCGAACTGGAGTGGAAAAGTGAGTGACGTGAAGGTTTCAGGTGAGAATCAATAAATTATAGACCCATTTTTAGATTTTCCCATGAATTTCGAAATAGCTATCAGGAGCACAAAAACAGACATGTAACCAATATTAAATGAACGGACGAATGGTAAATTTATAAATATGAAAGTTGGATTCTGACAAATTTCTGGCACAATATATGCAAACAAACTTTTTCCAGTAAACATATCAATTTATTTACATGTTTGTAGAAAACGTGAGACCAAAAAGGCGCAACGAGTGGTTCTCCTAAATTTTACCATCAGCCATGCCGATGAATGGCAAAAATATTTTTCTCTGATGATTAAGGAATAGAAGCTTCAGGTATTATAATTTACAAGTCATTCCTTGCCCCAGTTAACAATTGATTGTGGAATTGTCTTGGATTGTTAACTTTTCCTCTTCTCATAACGCTACAAGTAGGTACTCACCACAAATGAATGTGAGCTCACTTACAAGCCGCTGCGATTAGAAAATTATCTGATCGAGACTTCTGGACATAGAAATATTGATTTTATGACATTCACCCAAAACTTTCCTTCTTAGATAAAACGTAAACATTCATTACACCACATAATAAATATTCGTGTTACCCTCCACATCGTTTCGAAAATCATTTGGCCAAGGAGGTTGACTATAAAAATATTGATTTCATTACACTCACTCAAAAATTTTCTTGGTTAGCTTTCATTTTGTTACAATAATATCCGCCCTGTACAAGGCTTACGAGTCACTTGAGTTAGAGTGTTACACAATAAGAAGACAATATTATATGGACATGTTGGAAAGAAAACGGTTAAATCTAGATATGAACGGGTTATGATTGCAGTGGTCGGAAAAAGAATCCTTTCGGGAATTGGTTCTACAATGCAGCGATTCTTGGGAAGAACTGATCAAGTGAAACTTATCTCTCAACAATGAAATACAAAAGGAATGTGAGTGGTTCGCCACAATGTTGTATGTGTCATGGCAGGTCTTATCTGTGAAGGTTAGAATTGGTGGAACTAAATGTAGTTCTTCTGAAAACTTTCCATGAAAATAGCGAGTTGCTTGCAATGTTTTATCTGTGGGAAATGTGCAGTAAGTTCGAAAATAATTCATCACCAATAAGAAAGCGTAGACGCTTTTGAAATCCATCAAGACTGGAATGTGAATACTGCGCTGCTTATGCCTATATGTGGTAACAGTATTCCGTTTTCTATCTGATTTGGCTCTTATAAATGTAGGTACGTACTGGGGTTATACAGGGAATCGACGATTTTTTATCATTTTAACGATGGATCGTATTTAAGAGATCAATTTGAGGTTTGCATTGAGCTTAATTTCCAATAGTTGCTCAAGGCACGATGACACCCTGAGAGAACAAATGTTCGTTCCGATAGGCGAAAATCCAGAATCAGCTCCGTGTTAATAGATCATCACTTAGGAGATATTCGTGCCACCTGCAACAACGTTTTGAAAATCTTCTTGCTAAGAGTCCTGATTTTAAAGATAGGGATTAGATAACTTTCACTTAAATATTCTCCTTCTCCATAACACCGGAATTCTGCACATCAAACTGAATTACTCGTTGCCGGAGTATTTACTTACATATTGTTGACGCTGATATGCTCAGTTCGGTATCAGGAGAACTGGCTTCGGGACAACTGCCCCATGTACATTTGCCTCCATGAAGACGATATTAAAGAAAACACTTCATTGGTAGGGGGAATAAATACTAATAAAACTAATTAGGGTTTTAGTTTCAAATTTTATCTGTTATCCAATGAGAAGAATTTTCCAATATTAAGATTTATATTTTTTATATAACTATAATTATACAAGTAAAATAACAAATTATGGGCTATACATCACAAAAATCCAACATTGGGCGGTTCTGGATGTCTTGTATGATATTTTCTATTCTGACTGTCGAATCTTGACAATGTTTCCACAGTCAGGTAAGTATAATCCTATAAACTACAAGATGGATTTTATAAATTTATCTTTGTTAAGTAAAGCAAAATTTTTGAAAAAATGCACCTTCCCTTAGCCGATAGCGTTTGTCCTATGGGGCAATTTTCCATGGAGCAGATGTCAAGGGACATTTCTCCAAGTGGTAGCAAACTTATGGAGGCAATTGTCTAGGAGGCAGTTTCTTAGAGCCAACAGCTCTTAAGAAGCAGCAGCTGTAGATTTTAGCTCGTGTTGCTGGCTAGTTTTATTTTGGATCATTGGTGTAACCGCATAGATATTACAAATGTTTATTGCTTTTAATTTTTAGAAATGACTAGTATATTCACCATACTAGCATATTTGTACAAACAGATGTATGTGAGCGTGTATGCAGCTGGTCTGTATTTAGAGACTTAGCGGTATGTATATACGGAATGATAAAGTGCTTGTAGATTGAAGTAACATTATATCTTTCTTGGGTTTCATCAAATCATAACTATCGTTTTTTGTAAACACTTTCGTGATGTAACCGTTAAATCATGAGAAACAGAAAAACGAAAAGAATCGGAAGAAGATTAATTTAAAATGGATGTTTTGTACGAAACAATCAGTTTTTGATTACTATCGTAGCTCGGCTTTATCTTGGGCTTTGTCCACATTTCATTCATTACATATCCACTCTAACTAAATGAAAAATAGATGAACGAAACTAAAAGATTTTAGTATGTATTACTACGCCATTTCTATTTATTTGAATTGGATTTAAACGGTAAGAACGTCTCAGCGGCTTTAGCAACAATTTAGTCAAGACTATCGAAGTTGCTGGGGTTAGGGAAATCCATGTAACCAAAAGGCATCCCCCCGACAAACACACACACACACACGCGCGCGCACACACACACACACGCACACACACACACACACACATATATATATATATATGTAAAACACCAATTTTAATTGGTAGGAATTATTCGAAGGAGGACTTTAATCCAATGAGAGATTAATGTAAATTACAGAGCAATATATAATAATAATTCAATAAAACACCTTAAAAATATCATCAGTTATATTTTCTTTCGTAAATGTTGTTATATTCATCTCTTCAGACCGAACAGTTTTAAGAAATGAAGTCAATCCATCCAGAGAGATATCCCGGGACAAAAAGGAGAAAGGAGAGAGAGAGAGAGAGAGAGAGAGAGAGAGAGAGGGGGGGGGAGAAGAAAAGGAAAAAAGAGAAAAAAAGAAGAAAAATAATTATTATAATGAAAAAATATTTTAAAATTAAGAGAAGAAAGGAAGAGTGAGAGAGGGAGAGAGAGGGAGAGAGAGGGAGAAAGAGAAAGAAAAGAGGGGAAAAACGGAAGAAACAAATGATGAGCCAATGATAAAAATAAATAAATATAATAACCTAGAAAATTTTCCTTCAAAGTGCTGAACATGTTAATTTACTGGGTAAGAGAATGAAGAAAAAGGGAGATCGGAAGTTAAAAGTGTTACCACAATTTGTCTAATAAAGTAGTTTTCTCTTGTCTTCATTATATATATATATATATATATATATATATATATATATATATATATATATATATATATATATATATATGTCGAAAGCGTTTGACAGGATGTGGCATGCTGGTTATCTCCTCTGGCTTCTATTCTGATCAAACTTGAGCTTCAAAAATTTAAATACAACGCCCATCTTCATCTTCTGTCGCCTTGCTCCCTTTTTAATGTCCTCTTTCCTTAATAATGATTTTTCACAGATTCTTTAATTATCAGTTATCCCTTGCGTCTCAGTAGCTAATCGCCTTCCATCAAATGAAATGTTGAAATCACTGAAGTAAAAAAAAAAACGAATATATATAGATATTGTTCGAAACTTACGTACATCGTGACATTTTAAAGGCATAGATTACTTGATGTCATACGCATTCTAAGAAATGCATCAGATCGCATGACAAGGAATATTGATTAGCAAAATAAGCTGGTATTATAGTACGGCACTTAATTTTGTGAAGTCAAAGCATCAAAAATAAATAAGCAAAAAGAATAATCACCGTGAAAATATTTATAGAAAAGGAAATGAAAAGCTACAGTGGCGGGAAAATGAGTGTAACAGAGAGGCATGAACAGCAGACATAACTTTTGCTGATTCTTCTTTGGATTGTGTCAAGAATAGCTAGATATAAAACAGATGCCCCAGACCAGATGTGCGAACAATATTCTTTACCCGGTCGAATAGTAGATCTGTAAGCGGGCAATATCGATTCTGGGGTGAGAAATTGTATAGCATTGCATAATTAACCGACATTCCTAACAACAGACATAAATTTGATTCAATATAATAATTCAACTTCATTTCAGAGGAAAACATGAGACAACAAAAGGTGTGTTGCGTTGCTTACAAGTAGACTTGGCTCTCCTAGATGTTAGCTCCAGAAGAGAAAAAAAAGTTAAGATGATTAACATTTTGGGGACGTTAAATTTAAGCCCGTCCATGCCCCAATTAAAAACAGGTTGAATGTCATCTTTGAGATCTGCTGCCTGTCAGATTTATTAATATAGGAATATATAGTTGTGTAATTCGCATACATATTTGATTAATTAGTAAAGAAATTTATTAAAATCAGACTACAAAATGCATCGCCTATATTTTCCTACAAGCTCGAAATTTTAACAAATATCACTACGTAGATTTGTGTTCCCAGAGTATTCTCAACTCTTAGTAGTAAGAACTTTTCTTGGGTATGTCTTGGTATAGTTGAGTAAATTGCTGATTCAACGGTGATAATATATTCCCTATATATGTTACCTCTTCAGTGAAAATAAATTAAAGGCATTTATTTCGGGTTCACTCACATAAAGCTTTGCCCAGCTTAACATTTTAAGCACATAATGAGGTTGGAGGACAATCCATTTATCATGGTTGGAATGTAAGTTACAAAACACTATACTTTTTTGTCGGGATTATTAACATTTATCAAATGGATATATAATTGAAACTATTATTTAACGATAGATCAAAATATGTCTGCCTTAAATAAACAAAATTATGGAGGATGAAGATTAAGAGACGGAAATGTATAATGAATATATTGGCACAGCAAGATTTGAAACTCAAGTAGATATTTTCAATGATAGTGTGTTTGGTATATTATTAAAGGATTATATAGATAATTAATTATTGCAGCAGATAGCACTGTCTTGATGGTAGACACGGAAGGAAAAATACAGAAAAGGTAGTAAAGGCACGACAGAACATATGGTTCTCTGTAATAGAAAAAGCCCAATATACGAACTACGAATTGACATGGCCATTTCAAACAAGTACAGAAGATTAATTATCTGAAAAAAAAGTTTTAACAGTCGTTGGAAAATACGCCACCGAAGTTCGAACTCATAAATAGCAGAAGATGCATTCCAAAAGCGGAACAACGTCATAAGAAACATGAATTTTCGTTATACAAAAAGAAAGGAGCGATGAATTTTTATGCGAAAAAATTTCATAGGCGGACTAAGAAGGAATGATGCTCGGGATAGGAAATCTTGCATGAATTAATGCCAACTCTTCGTATTAATAACTGCTTTGTGTCTTTCTAATAAAATTGATATCCGACAATTTAAAGACTTCAGAAGTAACTAGCAACGACTTCTCTTAAAAACAGACAAAATTTGACAAGGAGTTTAGCTCCACACGGGCATTTAGGCTGACATTGTTACTATATTTAATGACGGTTCAGCTTTATGAACAGCGTAAATGTGGGAGGCTGAATTTAGGAGCGGAAGGGCGTGTCGTTGTGATGACCCAAGGTCTGGACGTCCTACAACTGCCACAATCGAGCAAAACATTAATCGTTGTTACCATATGGTGATGGAGGAGAGGCGACTGACTGAAAATCAAATAGACAATATCATTAGCACATCCCGTGAGAGAGTTGAGAATATTCTGCACAATGAACTTGGCATGACGAAGGTTTTTTCTCGCTGCGTGCCACGTCTACTGATGTATGTTGAAAAGCTCACAACACGGGAGAATCTAACATTGTTTGAGGCAGGATGACTGTTGAGTCCATCAATTTGAACCAAAGACTAAGCGCCAATCTATGCTATGACAAAACACCTCCTCTTCTTCACCCCAAAAATGTCATAGCCGTTTCATCTGCAGGGAATCTGATGACCTCAGTTTTTGGTATTTAAAAGCAATTTTGCTTTGTGACTATTTTCAAAAGGGCCAAAACGTTAATGGCGAATATTAAGCCAACATACGGAGGCAGTTACGAAAGGCTATCAGGATGAAACCTGATGAATGGGTCTTGTTTCATCATGACAATGCTCCAGCACACAGCACCTTGGTTTCACTGGATGCTCTGCGGGACTGGAGCTTTGAACGGGTTGATTGCACTCCTCATTTTACTATCATCAGTTCTCCCGTGTCATAACTTATGTTAAGGACTTTTTTGACCAACAGGATGATAAGTCGTCTTTATAACAATTCACTTATTACTAAATGCAAGAGTTGAAATTAATGCATTCAGTATTTAACAGATCTAGCATCATTCCTTCATAGTCATCCTATGGAATTCTCAACCGACTCTTTTTACTCTTAGGCAGATAGGTTATATAATGTAGAATAAGCGTTGGATGAAGAAACCAGCCTTGAAGGACTAGCCTTTAATAACTCCCTTCAAGGTCGTACCCGATAACAAGGACTTGATAACAGTAAACTCTGGCAGTTATTCCATAATAGAGAGCTTGTGCAGTAACACGTTATGCCATCTTTGTCAAAGTCCTTTGAAATATTTAATGCAATGGTCCTTGAGATGTGTTTGTATAACCTAAAATAGAAACTTCTATCTGACTAGCTATTGATTATCAGCAGGGGAGAGTAAGGCCTCTAACCTTAGGTCGTAACTAATATAGGAGAGGATCAAACGTTAAATTAAAAACCAGCCTGAAGAGGGATGGGATCCTGGAATATAATGCCTGGGAAAACGGTAACATTATTTTTTTTAAAAACTTTTAGATATTCCTGGACAGCTGATAAGAATCGAAAGCAAATGTAACAAGAAATATTATAGCAATTATCAAATTCTCAAATATCTGATCGACTGTCTGAAGCTCCAGTTTTTGAGAACATAAAAGACTCGCAATCATGTTAAAGGAAAAAACGATTTCGGCGAGGCATATTGAAGGAAAATTGTTTTAGTATACTTAAGAATGTAAAGATTAAAGTCCCTCTCAGAACTGTAAGGATATTATTATTATAAATAAATGACAAATGAAATATAAAATAATAATAATACTAATAATAATATTAATAATAATAATAATGAAAATTAAAAATAAAATAAAATAAAACATAAAAACGATTTATGAAATAAATTAAATAAAAATACTCCCAGCATGCAACAAAAACTGTTCCTGTCGGAAATACGGACATAAAAAGACGTTAAATTAAATCTCTTGAACAAACCCTATTCATATAATGACTTTATCTACTTCAGAGAGAATTAAATGAAATTCATTACCATTTTAACCAACCTTGTCAGATGCCAATAATAATTTTTGACTCTCTCTGATAAAAAATATGATCTTATTCTTCTCCGATAAAAAAATGTTGCCCTTTCGGAATCAGTCCGCAAAATCTGACAATGCTATCTTTTTATATTTTATTATTTATATTCATAACAATTTGTAGCTTGTCTAAACGTTCCCAACTTCCTTGATAAAAACAGTTTTTTTTCTGTCACTTATCCTTAGAAAAATATATTATAAATCATATAATTAAAGAATCTGTGGCTCCTGCTGGCGTTATTATTATAAATCTAAGCTTCCTAGCTTAGTCTTCATAATCGAATTTATTTTAACGAGTTTCACAGTGAATCGAGATATTTCCCTGTCGTTTCTGGTCCAGTGCCATCTCACAAGTAGCCATTGGGTATAAAGTGAATAAGACTGTTTATATCCTTCCGTAGAAGGGGGATTGTTCTGATTTGAATACCTTGGCACTAACCATGTCCAATTCTAAAACTGGTTGGCAATTTCTATCTACTCTTTGTTTCGACGGGAAATCATTCCAAGGCTTTTGAAAATAATATTCAAATAGATTGATTAATTGGCTTCTCTCAACGTAGCGCAAAGTAGATAATGGACGAGAAAGCATACTGCTAATGCTGCTTTTGCAATGAATATCGTTAAGAGGGAATGATTTATGAAATTATTTTTTATTTTCTTTCGTCTCTGAAAAACATCATAGCCTGACAGTGAGGAGAAAGATACATATAAATAAACATCATCTTTCTCTTGGTTTCATATGTGTGACCATGCATCTCAATCATATATATATATGTGTGTATATATATATATATATATATATATATATATATATATATATATATATATATATGTGTGTGTGTATATATATATATATATATATATATATATATATATATATATATATATATGTGTGTGTATATATATGTATATATATATATGTATATGTATATATATATATATTTATATATGTATTTTAGAATTGGACATAGTCCGACAATTTATTTAAAGACATTTATATATATTATGTTTAACGTTCTTTTTATAGATACAAGTATTTAAGCAAATGCTCTGTTTTATAATAAACAGTATTAAATAACATTTACCGGCCTGAATGTCTTTAAATAAATTGTCCAATTCTAAAATACATGACGTCATTTGTTTACATTTGATACGCTAGAGCAGATATGAATAGAAGAGATTCATGGAAGATTTAAGTTTAAAGATAGTAAAATCGACCTTGCTAACCAGAAGCTGCTCTGTGGCCGAAAGGTTAAGGCACATCACGCGAAATGATGGTTCCGTATAGGATACAGTTTCGATTCCTGCCGAAGAGCGAAAATTTTCTATGAAAATTTCTGGGACATTCAGGCCGGTAAATGTTATTTAATACTGTTTATTATAAAACAGAGCATTTGCTTATATACTTGTATCTATAAAAAGAACGTTACACATAATATATATAAATGTCTTTAAATATATATATGTATATATATATATGTATATCTATATGTGTATATGTATATATATGTATATATATGTATAAATATATGTGTATAAATATATATGTATATGTATATATATATGTATATATATGTATATATATAAATATTCATATATATATAGATATATATATTTATAAACACACACGCACACACACATATATATATATATATATATATATATATATAGTAATGATACAATATGGTAATCCGTATGAAATTTTCAGGAGAATATAGATCCAGGGAGAGCTCTATGTCAAAAGACAGAGCAAAATTATTATCATTAATTAAAGAATATCAAACACTTAAAATCCCACCGGTAATAATTTTTATTTCATGAGCGCACTAAAAAATTAGCTCTCAATCTTCACGACCGACAAAGAAAATCACAAATGAAACGGAATAATTACCCCGGTTTAAAATCAAAAGATATCGCTCTCTTTCTTATGAAAATGTTTCGTTAATTTCGAATTTTTTAAAAATGTTGCTTTTTTAAAATTATTTACAAATTATTTGTTGAATGAAATATATCAGCAATGAAATTTGGCCGTTGACAGGACCAAGCGGGATTGTTTGCAATTGACACAGAACTGCAATAAGTGTCCCTCCCACTTCCTCAAATGACACTAATGATAAATCTGAAGTAAGTTTATCAAAATAGGTCAACACTCTCTGTCTTTTCCAACTCTGTTAATAATATATATATATATATATATATATATATATATATATATATATATATATATATATATATGTGTGTGTGTGTGTGTGTGTGTGTGTGTGTGTGTGTGTATATATATATATATATATACCCTTGTGCAAATTCATTGAAGGAGACGCTTTAGTTTCCGTTCTTTCAGCATACGGTCAGTTTTAGACCCACTGGAGTGACGGGGTGTAATCGATTTCAATTATTTCTTCAGATTAGTTCATTAGTGGTGTGCAGTAGATGATAGAAAGCGTGTGTAACCGTTTCTTCTAAGCCAAGGACACACCGATGATAGTTGGACAAATCCGCCAAGCCTCATCTGAAGAGCCCATCATTCAGAGATAGCACGTTTCGAATCAATCGCCAGACAAGAGAAAACTCAGGATTACTGAGATAATTCGCCGATGGCGCCCAATAGCAGAAAGAGCGCAACTCGTCTAACGACAAACCGAACCGTCCAGGGAGAGGATCCTTCGCGACACCCTCCACTAATTCACGATACAAGACCTTTAGATGCCGTGAAAGTTCACTGGACCGAGGAAAGGCCCTATAGGCCGCTCGACACTCGCTGAGGAAAGTCAATAATTTCCCGGGTCTACACCGGCGCTTAGCCGAGAAAATGGGAGGAATGATAGTAAGGCTAGGGAAGGCGTCCCTAACACTCCTTCCAAAATCGAATATGCTGTCAAAACGCGGAGTAGAAAAGCCAACCTCGAGGCGTGTCGGAGACTCACCAAGTGTGCCATTCCCTGCCCCCACTCATGACACAAACGCTGGACACAGAATTCTTTGCTGACAATCTGCTTGTGCGCAGTACAAAGAGGGTGAATAACGAGCGCTTGATCGTCTTCCGATAGTCCTTCCAAAGAGGAAGTGCAGCCAAACGGTAAAGGATGAGAGGAATGACGTAAGTGGCACACGCCTCACCTCTACCCTTCAAGGACAAACTCCTTCGAAGCCAAGATCGCGACCGACGCTCCGACATTTGCCTGTACTTCTGACCAATTTTTCTCCAGTTGGAGGTCGGGTTCAAACCACACTCCAAGAATGCGGACAGGACCGCCCGTCCAGCCAAAAGTCCCCGAAAGATCGACGACCTTCCAGGAACTTAACCGCAAGCCGGAAGATTTGTGGCGGTTAATCTTGGCCTCTGTGACTATTTCGTACCGTTCAAGTGCCTTTTATACCACGTCAATGTTGTTGCGATACTACACGAAAATGGATACGTCCTCGGCGTACATGGAAACCTTGGCTCAAGCTCCAGCCAGGTCAGCGATTCCACACAGGGCTGGCCTCCTCACTCCGACCCTTAGCCGCCGAAGTAGAGGCACCAACGTCAAAGCGTAAAGTACGAGCGACCATGGGCAATCCTGACGAATCTACCAAGACAGCGCAAAAGCGCGCGACCGCTTTCCGTTAATTTGTACCACAGCACTGGGGGAGCGATAAAGGAGGCTAATCCACTTGCAGAAGTCGGATTGGAATCCGGTGGCCTGCAGGACAGCAGCCAGGTACTGATGATCGATCCTATCAAATGCCTTGGAATGATCCAAATTGATCTGCGTGGCCTCATCGTCGTCTTTTACACCCTCTAGGATCGTGCGAATCAGATGCAGGTTGCTTTGAATTGTTTTGCGCCTCACAGGACGAATCTGATCCTGCCTTCAAGAGCCTGCCTGTCTAAAGGGATCCCCCCAGCCTCCGCCCGGGACAGACTATCTTTATTAGCCTTATTACGTACGAGCCGCTGGCTATATTCGGTGGTGAAGGAACTAACCCTATCCTAAAGCTTCCCCACCACCTATTAACCAATAACAGCCTCCATGTGTTCCCGTTGCATTAGTTTAATTAGCTCTTGCTGTAAGTCCCGGCTGTCCAGTAAGGTCAAATTGAATCTCCAGAGTCCAGCCATTCTAGGCATAGATCCTAACACCATCGGGGCACAGATGAGTCTACAGTGCGAATAGCCTAATCAGTGGAACGTGGGACAATCTAATAAGTCTAGATCGGCCCTTCTCACTAACATTCTATACATGTAGCTGGCTATCCAGGTAGGCGGCCACTTACGTGCCCACGTCTACATCTCCTCCCTAGGATGATCGACTCGGTATCTATCGACGAGACCGAACTCGCCAATCAGATCACCCCGGCTACGATCACCCAATGACATCCCACTAGCTCCCCACCCCTGTCTATATCGGGGTCCATGATAGTATTTCAGTCTCCCACTAAGAATAAGTGCAACGAACCCACCAGGAACTGCCCCAACTGCCGATAAAACGAGCGACGCTCTGAGTGGTCGCTGGGCGCATAAATCGCAACGACCCGAAACGAACTATTGTTTACAGCAATATCTGTCACGGTGAACCGCCCCCCCCGCATCGACATGGACTAGGTCTAACCTCACGCCCAGGGCACGCTTAACCAGCAAGGAAACACCTCTGGCATGTTAGTCCCCGCATGCTGAATAGACAACAAATTCGCTAGACACTAAATGCGCATCAACTTCGCAAATATAGTGTGTCTCCTGGATCGCAGCTACATATTCGCCAAAGGACAGGAGATCACGAAGCAGGCGGGCAGCCTCACTCCCTCAAGCCCCTCACATTTAAACTAACTTGAGTAAGATTTTTTAAGTTGGGTTCCCCTAATCACAAACTGGACGGAAATCTGTGGCAGTAAGGACCCCGACGGCTTGTCCTAGGCTCCTTGTCCCCATCTATGTCGTCATGCGGCCATACTTGAAAATGCCACCGACGTCCGTGGGATACATAAGTTTTAGAGCCCTATATAAAGATGGATTGAGAAAAACTGGAACCCTCCCGGCACAAAAATTCTGCAATTTCTTTAAATTTGTTGTCCCCATCTCTACCATTCTGATTTCTGAAAAAACGTCTTTCGCCTCGGAGAGGTGGTCCCACACCTTGAGATTCCTTCCTGTGCTCCGTATCCAGGTCGATACACCTGCCGCCTTCGGAAAATTCCGAGGGTCTTCCACAGACTTCCCATCTACGGCAGAAATTTTAAACAGAGCTTTGAGAAAGGCTCTTTTTTGGGTCGAGAGTTCCCGTTCCAGGGCCTGTTTATCTACCTGACAGGACTTTGTACCCCTGAGACAAGTTTATTTTTTCTTTCTTTGGGATGAGCTAATGTGCGGGATGTTAGGAGTAGAGGTATTGGAAGGAAGGGTGTTGATCGGAGTGGTGTTGCCTGGAGGGGTGGTTCTTGGAAGATTGTTATCCGTTGCAGGTGTGTTGGGTGTGGGTGCGATATAAGGAGATGTGTTGCGAAGTGAGGAGAGCCGAGCTTTAAATGGTGAAGAAGGTAGGCTCCTTGTGAAATGTTTATTTTTTGTTGGCGAAGCGGGGACGGATTGGGACATTGTTTTCCCTATCACCTTGTCTGCCCTACTTCGTCCAGCTCCTTTCTCTTTTTTTTTCTGCTGATTTCTCCTTTTTGCTCCTCATCTTCCTCTCTCACTCTTTTCAAGGGCGAGGACCGAGGTGGCAGCATCTCCTCTATTTCCACCTTCTGATATTTATGCAGTTCTGGATGACGATCCTCCTGCCGCTCCTCCTGTCTCTGCTGGCTCTCCTGCTCCTGTTGGGACTAATTCACTTTTTGTTGTTGATCCCATTTTGTTTCTTTGTGCTCGGCATGACGGGTATGGTATGCCACTTTTTCCCACTTTTTAGTGATCTCTGTCCAGCCATCTGGATCTTTTCCCGGCTCTTGGACTTTTTGGCATCCCTTTTTCTTAGCGTTTTGTGGCTGAGATTGCAGCTCGTGTTTCTTTCCGGGGCATGCTTTGGAGAGATTTTCCACTGCTCCACTAGCCCAACAACTACATAAATGGAACGACCCCAACACATCAGCATATTGGGAATCTCCATAAAGTTTTTCCGTGTGAGAGTTACCCAGACTTCCATGTCTCCTGTTGATATTCCTGATTTAGTTTTAACTAGCAAGAAATCAGAGACCTCGCAAAACTGGACAAAGAAATACGCCAAGTGGTCTTCTGATATGTACAGAGGAACTACATGAAGAGTAACGTTGGTTTTTCTGGTTCTCAGATATTCAGTCTGGAGCCTTACTGATTTGGTAACGAGTATACGCGGATACGAAGCAAGCAAGATGTCTTAAATCGCATTGCTTCTACTAGCCAATACTTTTGCCCCAATTTGGAGGCCGTTCAGGGCCTTCTCCATACATTCCCTGCTAACGCCAATTCGTTTGCGTGTTTTAACGTCGGTTGTTAACAGAGAAATAATTTTATTGTTCACAGTTTACATAAGATCTGGCACCGGTAACATAGCCAAAAGATCCCCGTAGACACTGCACGAGATCTGACTTTCGGCATAGCCTCGTCCGTGTTCCTCTTTTTCTGATGGCAGAGAGTTCGACAGTACAACTGAAAAAGATTTCAGCTAGAGTATCTAGCAACTGCCCCACGCAGTCACATGTGGCACAAGTTCGAATTTAATGTGGGGTTCCCGAGCCCGTAGGTTCGGCCAAACATCACCGTAGTCACCGCATAAACGGGATCGTGTCGGCGTACCTCCCCGAACGAGACTCTTCCCTTCAGCTTATCTCGTCCGGGTTCCTCTCTGCCCGAAGGCGGAGAGTTCGACCAACACAGCTGAAAAAGATTACAGCTAGGATATTTGCCAACCTACCCACGCGGTCAGATGTAGCACAAGGCCAGATTTAACTTGGGATATCCGGGCTCGTAGACTCGAGCAAACATTCCCCGTAGAACCCGTAAAAATCGGGGTCAGCTAGCTATCTACCACTCCAGATGAGACTCTGCCCTTTGACATAGCCTCGTCTGGGTTTCTCTCTGGAGAAGCAGAGAGTTTGTCAGTACAGCCGAAAAAGATTTCAGCTAGACGGTATTTACTAGATAGAGGGGTAGATGTGGCACAAGGCCGAGTTTAACGTGTACATACGAGCACTTAGGCTCGACCAAAAATTTCCCCGTAGAACACGCATAAACGGGATCGGGACGGCCTACCTCCCCGAACGAGACTCTGCCCTTCGGCATAGCATCGTCCGTGTTCCTCTCTGTCCAGAGGCAGAGAGTTCGACTAAACAATATTTACTAGCCCCCACAACGAGGGTAGATGTGGAACAATCCGAGTTTAAGGTGGGTTCTCGTAGGATTGGCCAAAAAATGCCCGTAGAACACGCATAACGGGATCGGGTTGTTCAAACTCCCCGAACGAGACTATGCCCTTCGGTTGAGCCTCGTCCGGGTTCCTCTCTGCTCAGAGGCAGAGAGTTCGACAATCTAGGCGAAAAGATTGCGGATAGACAATATTTAGCGCCTCCCTACGAGGGTTGGACATGGCACAAGGC
>OZ038475.1:143831699-143924199 GCA_964036315.1 Acanthosepion esculentum
TCTTTCAACCTTTCTTACTTAAATGCAAGTTTTCTTTCATACCGTAATTTGATATTGTACATCTTGTTAATATACATATATTTTATGTGCAATGTCTTGTGGTTATTCTTCTTGCGTGAGTCCTGTTTCTTATCAAAGTTAAATTAATATGGTGAAGTCCGCCACATTGCTATAATTTCGTGTTACATTTTATTTCGATTCTTTTCAGCTGTCCAGGAATATGAGAATCTTAAAAAATAATGTTACCGTTTTACCAGGAGTTATATTCCAGTATCCCATCCCTCTTCAGACTGGTTTTTAATTCAAGGTTTGATTTTCTCCTACATTAGTTACCACCTAAGGCTAGAGGGTCCAGTCTACCCTGCTATTAATCTATAGCTAGACAGATAGAAGGGTTCATATTTTCAGTTATTTTAAAATATTCAGTAATTTAATCATCCTGGTAATCATACTTTACTGGTAACCTGCTTTGTATAAAATATATTCTGCTTTGATTTCGTTGCCATGTTTTAATATTGTAATTTTGGACAATATTTTCATTCATTTAATGGTTTATGTTTAGCTATACCGACGTCTTGCTTTTTATATACAGTGAGGTTTTCTGCTATAGATACAGTAATTCACGAACTGTTATATTCTAATAGCGCGTTTCAGTTTTGTAAGGTATTGCATACGTAAATCGCCAGGATATTTGGGTGCTTCAAGATTTAACTGGAAAAATAACGGACTTCATTTCTATTGGCAACACACTGCTCAATCACAACAGAAGCTATCCATATTGATAAAAATATAGATCACAGGCTTGAACAAGAATTTGGCGCAAAATCTTTCCTGGAGAAAACGGAATTCGCCGCTGTCGACCACTTCTGAAACGGTCTGCACCCGAAAATAATTGATGCTGTGTATCTGGTATGGTTTTAATAGCATTGTGAATTACTAGTTCCTTTCTCAAAATCAGCCTTTGAATTTAGACAAGTTATGTACCATACTGGACAAATAGCAGTTCATGCAAAGAGTTAAAACATGGCTTAGCTGAATCGTGTTTTTTCCCCATCAGACCAGCACAATATCATGAATATATTTACAAAGCCAGCAGGAATTGGCACAACTTGATATGTACAACTGCACTCGCATTTCCTAGATGAACTTATGCATTTGGAATAATCTCTACTCCGCGTCTTTCTTTCCTTACAATATTTTAAGAGGAAACAATTCTCTGAAAGTCGGTAAAAGCCATTTAAATGAGTTCGTCATGACGAGTTTGTAGATGATCAAATCCAAGATGGCGTAATTTATTGGAAGAAAAGGACATATATGAGTTTGATTAAATCGATGTAAAAAGATCGTTATTGGAAGTCACATATAAAGTGCTTAGATTTTTTTTGTTCCCCCTCAATAAACTTATGGTATTCTCAAAGATATATTTGCAGTTAATGGCAAGTTCGGATCCCATTTTACTGTCTTCATATATATCTAAATTTAAATTTTACCCAGCAACAATTTTCAAAAGTTGAAAAAAGTGAAAAATGTAATATGTTTAGGTTTCAATCACCATGACTAAATTTTCTATATATTTAGACAAATAAGTCATGTACGGTGAGAAATTGGTGAATTTGATTTAGCACACTCTTACATTGTCAAAAAAAGGTCATTTCCCACATAAATAGAATTATTCGCTGAACATATAGCAAATTGGGCCAACTGATGCTGACTTTGAGAATGGCATCTATAATATCATAATATCAGTATTAAATAATTCTGAAAGTGATTGAATCGGAATAATTTTAATGACAGTGGGGAAAATAGTTCATAATATTTAAGTTAATCTCTTCGTGAATTCGGAATATTTCTAAAATTTATTAACCCATCCCAGCACCCGTTATTATGTTTAAGCGTTTCACCCCAAGTAAGGCGAGAAGAAGCCACTAGCACGCAAAGGGGTTACAGAGAGTTGGAGCGAGAGCAAATGAGAGTGATAGAGGAAAGGACGAAGAGAAGGATAGGAGAGAGATCAGGGCATCTGGAGACGTCGATTGACATTCAATTAGTGAAATGTTGATGCTGACTTTTTATCACCAAGCCTTTGTTTCAAAGAACGCAGAGCTGGGGGGGGGCGAAACGGGCATTCCCCCCACCACCAGCAATGGGCTTGGGGTCTTTGCTTTGAATAAAATTAAACAGACAACGGGAAGAGAGATACGGCCCAACATTTCCTCGCTAGTCTCTATTTTATCTAGCAAAATAATCGTCCCACGAGAACATAAGAATACAGACGAGGTGCTGTTCGAGATGATTTTTTTTTTTTTTGGAGAGGAGATTTCCAACTAAGCGAATTAAGGGTTACAAGTTAAGGTAAAATAATTAGAACACGAGAAATGTAAATAAATAAATAAGTTAAATTAAAAAAAATAGTGTTAGGTTAGCAAAGACAGAGAGAGAGAGAACCCTTTTGGCAAATTTCGTTATAGCGAAGTGAACATTAAATCAAAATGAGAAAATCATTTTTTTTTTAAGCGTATCACCCCAAGCAAGGGTGGAGGCCACTATCACGCATGGGGTTACAGAAGGGTTGGAGGAAGAGCAGATAGGAGTGGTAAAGGAGAGGATGTAGAGAAAGAGAAAGACAGTGGGTCGATCAAGGCAAGGGGGTTACAGAAGATTTGGAGCGAGAGCAGATAGGAATGAAAGATGAAAGGATGTGGAGAAGGGAAGTGGATAGATCAAGGCAACTGGAGATGTCGATTGACGCTACACTTAAACCGTTGGAGATTGTATTTGTCAGGGAAACAGTAATAGGGAAGGGAGTTCAATAGGCGAGATGTGCGAGACATGAAGCTATTGGAGTACAAGAGACGTCTACATCTAACAGTTTCAACGGTGAAGGGGTGGGAACGGGATGCCAGCCTCGCAGGACGTTTAAATTCACGAGGCCTAGGGACAAGCGAAAGCAACTCCTCAGAGCAATTATCGTGAAAGTACTTGTAAAAAAGGCAGAGCGATGCAACATCGCGTCTGTGAGAGAGCGACTGCAGACGAGATGACAGATCAGGGCCAATCACATTGCATATCCGTCTCTGGATCTTATCAAGAACCCTGAGGCAAACAGCAGGGGCCCCAGACCATATATGGCAGCAATACTCCATGCAAGGGCGAATGGTCGATTTATAGACTTGGAGGTTCGATTCCGGGTAGAAACATTTCCTGGCTCGGCACAGGGAACCAACTTTACTTGCGGTGGATGATGCAACTGACTCGATGTATTTGTTCCATCACAGATCAGCGGATAGCGTGAGACCGAGCAGCCGCAGAGAGCAGCTCTCGAGAAGTTGGTCTTCAGACATTCTAATGGGATGCAGGGACGGATCTTTGTGGTGGTTAATGGAGAGCAGTTTTGTTTTAGAGGCGTTAAAGTTGACTATCCATTTCTCTCCCCAGTCCACAACCGATTGGAGGTCCTTTTCAATTTGAGCTGCCAGGTTAATTTTGTCCGCCTCACTAGATTTGTGTTTGAGGCAGGAGTAAATAGTGGTGTCGTCAGCGTAGATACCGACTTGGGAGTCTATGGCGTCAGGAAGTTCGTTTATAAAGATGAGGGACAGAGTAGGGCCAAGGATGGAACCTTGAGGAACACCTGCGTTAGTGGGATAGGAGATGGAGATGAATCCACTGAGAACAACCTTCAAATCCCGGTTTGACAGAAATGATTGTATTAGGTCAAACAATCGACCTGTGATACCATAACCCTGGGGCTTGCGAAGGTGGCCGGCATGCCAAACTCTATCGAATGCTTTGGAGATGTCAAGGGCCACGGCACGCGCTTCCCCGTTATTATGGATAGCTTGGTAAACAAATTCAGTGATGGCCGTAAGCACATCGGCAGTAGATCGGGCAAAGCGGAAACTATACTGCTTGTCTGAGATCAGATCGTGGGATATCAGTTTATTAATCACTTCGGCGTTGATAATGGCCTCGAAGACTTTGCCGAAGAGGGGTAGGAGACTGATAGGACGGTAATTGGAAGGGTTGGAGGGGTCACCAGCGTTCTTAAAGACAGGAACAATGGTTGAGGACTTCCAGCAGTCAGGAAAACAGGACTCCTTGAGGCAGCGGTTGTACAATTTAGGAGAGGGCAGGCGCCAGTTCAGGCGCGCATTTCTTCAGGACAATGGCTGGTATTCCGTCACCACCGGTAGCCTTGTGGTGATCTAAGTTAGAAATAATGCCCAATACCGACGACGGGGTTATGTGCAAGCTGTCCAGGAGGGCCTCAGTTCTGGGAGGGAAATCGGGCTAGGGTACCCCTGAAGAGTCAAGCGTAGAATTGGAAGAAAACTTCCGAGCAAAGCATTCGGCCTTGTCGGCAGAGGTAGTCAGGACGACAAACTGATTGAACAGGGGAGGAATGGAGGGTTTGTTATTATTCAGAACGCTCTTGCAGAGGCTCCAATAGTCTTTGGATCCAAATTTGCGGGATGCAATACGTTCCTTCATCTGAGCAGCAAATAGTGACTTGGCATCGTCGAGGGTACGCTTACACTCATTGCGTGCAGATGTAAATAGACGTCTGTTGGAGTCGGACATATCACTACGAAAGCGGTGGAAGAATTGGTTCCTATGGACAATGGCGGCTGAGCAAGCAGCTGTGAACCAGGGGGAGGAGCGCGGTTTGACCTTGAATTTCCTGGAGGGGATGAAAGCTTCGATACCGGCTTTAATCCAGGAAGAGAACTCAGAAACACAATCATGAGTGGGGAGCTTAAATATAGCATCCCAGGGGACATTGCGGAGGAAGTCACGATACGAGTCCCAGTCAGCCCGTTGGTAGCAAAATGTGGTTCTGGTGGTAGAAGGCTCTTTGCAGGGGGTGGGGCTGAAGGAGATGCTAACAGACACGACAGCATGATCGGAGTTACCGATAGGACAGAGCTGCCTGGCACTACAAGACTCAGGGATGGAGGTAAAACACAGGTCGATGAGTGAGGCTTTACAGTCACGGTTGTAGGCAAAACGCGTGGGGAAATCATCTGGGTGAGGGATTGAGAGACTGAAAAGTTGAGAGTATGTATGCCTGCGAGGTCGGTAGTAGCGTTCTTTAGCCACTGGTTGTGATGGGCGTTAAAATCGCCAAACACAAATATGTGAGCGTACGGATGGATAGAGAGGGCCCTATCTATGCTGTCAGAAATGACATCGAGCATCCCACAGTCCTGAGAGGATGGAGAGCGGTAGAGGAAGATAAGATAGCTTACAGCATTGAGAAGAGATAGCCGGAGACACAAGTACGAATGATCCGGCGATTCGAGAGAGCACTCTCTAGCCAGAGGGAGATGGTCCTTGATGTAGACACCCAGGCCATGCATGTGGGTTAGAGACTCTTTTCTGAGGAGAGGAAGGTATCCAGGGATCGAGAGATCAGAGGAACGGATAGAGGAGTCAAGATTGGTCTCACTCAGAGCCAGTATATCCGGGCACTTAGCAATGAGGAAAGACTCAACGCTGCAGAAGTTGGTTCTAATGCCACGGATGTTGGAGAAGGAGATATTTAAAGGTTTGGGTGATTTTTGAAAGGCTGGTTTAGGTTTATATTTCTGGTTTTTGTTATTCATGTGGGTAATTGGTTTTGGAAAAAGAGAAGGCCTGAGTTAAAGGAAGCCGATGGTTATCACCCATGACGCGGGCAGAGAGGGGGTTTGGCACAGCCTGATTCATAATGTGTCCTCAGGGTTGCCCACTGGAGAGGACTGCAGGGACACCTATCCATGCGCGACATGGCACTTCAGACACCCCGATATTATACAACTGTTGATCAGAGCGACCGCTCAAGACGCTACGCAAGAGTTAGGGCTCCTAACTACCAGTTGGAAACAGCAACCAGGGCACTGTCAACCGTGTACCCTCAAAATGAACAGGCAATGCCACAGACTACATGCATCACGGGAGAAACACAGTGGCACCAGTACAGAGGCCAGAGAGAGAGAGAGAGAGAGAGAGAGAGAGATATCCGGGAACCCCTTCCTAAACACGAAACAAGGTTTGGGCCTCTACTCGTGTCCAATAGAGGTGGGAGGAATGTAGACCGGGCGGTAGGAAAGCCTACCTCCTCCTATTACATATAACATATACAACGACGACAGAACAAAACAGTAGGGGGATGTAGTTGGGATAGTCGCAGGGCTTATACTAGTTGAGGGTACTGGAGGATAGGAATGAGAAACGGTACTAAATTTTAACTTAGTATAAATCCCATTGACCTATATTTAAAGAAAAATGAATAGAAAATATGGTTAGCAAGCTTAGTGGTTAAGAAAAACCAGGTAAAAAAAAAGAAATGAAAATTTACTCAATTACGATCAGCTTCGTGCCGGCTATCCATTTCACAGAGAAACACTAGCGAAAGTCATGGCGGGCTCAAGCGCCGGGCTTCAAGTTACAAAGAACGCAGTGTTGGTGGTGTGGGTGGGGAGGGTCACACGACCATTCTACCCTCCCGTCCACGACCAGCAGTGGGCCTGGGATACTAAGCTATTTGCAAGCGAAGATTCAAATCAACAGGAGAAAGAAAACGGTCAGCCGACTCCTGCTGAAAAAATATCTCAGACCAGCAAGTTGTCGAGAGCCAACTAGGTTTTCCGGAGAAGGAGACGACAAACAAACTAAATTCTCAGAGATTGTCTATTAAATGGACTAAGATATGATAGTCCCATTGACCTATATTTAAAAAAAAAAATGAATAGAAAATATGGTTAGCAAGCTTAGTGGTTAAGAAAAACCAGGTAAAAAAAAAGAAAAAAAGAAAAGAAAATTTACTCACTGACTATCAGCATCATGTCGGCTCTACCCATTTCACAGAGAATTTTATTTTCATTATTCATTCTGGAGATGTGTTCTTTCGATTTCTCTATTATAAATAAACTAATGTTGAAGTACTCAAAGTATTTAGTATTTTTAATCATATCGATAACATTTTTGTCGAGATTTACGAAGTCTGCGTTTCATACAATTCCGCAAACCAATTGATGAAATATGAATAAGCAGATTTATTTCGAAAAATACTTTGATAAAAACCCTACTTCGCGGTTAAATAATGTTGTGACCAAGTAATTGGTTAAAAATTAACAAAACAAAAGGTTGAATATAAACAGTTTATTGAACAATAAAATCAACGGACGTGTGTTACAAGACTTGGGAGTGTGTGTCGGTTGACCAGTGTTCAGTCTATATCACTATTCCCCTGAAATTACTTTCCTGCTACTTTATAGTAAGTGGAAGACTCCACAATAGCCACATTAGAGGGAGGACTCCACAGACCCCACTTTTTAGCCTGACTTCGTATGGAGTGTTTTCTTTTTCATTACCACACAATACTTTATTACATAAAAAAACAAAAAAACAAAAAAAAAACAATTCAGCAACAACCATTTTGAAAAAAGGCTATGTGTAGGAATTACGTCACAAAATATTATTTCTCTTTTATTTTTTTTAGATTTCGACACGCATTTCACGTGTTAACAACAGTGTATTCATTATACTAAAAAAATGAATAAGTTTTTATGGTAAATCAAATGAGTATTGTCTTTTTCAGGTAATTCAAAAGTTTATACTTGAGGAGAAAGGTGTTTTTTTATTCTTTTAAATGTAAACTCTGGCAGATGCCCATTCGCTATATACAATCTTTGCCAGAACTCCCATTTCCTCAAGATGATTCAATTCTTCGTCAATTTCATTTAACGAGGCAAATGGGACGTTACGTTTTTTCTTAAAAACTGAATTTACGTCTGGCTTTAAGTCAAACTTAGCAAACATTTTTGTGCCTTTTCCTAGTCCTCCACTGAAAACGTCGGGATTTTTTTTAATTTTAAGTTCACCATCCAACTTCACTGCTTCGTTAGTCAACTTTTCGACTTTTTGACATAATGAGTTAATCGGCATATCCCAAAGTTGAATCTGTTCTAACCACTCAGTGCCGAACAGATTACCCGTATTCTTCATAATATACGCCTTAAGATTTAACGTTATACCTTTGAATGATACGTTCGTTATAAGTTCGCCCATGAACTTAATAGTGTCGCCAGTTACTCCTTTAGCTATCTGGTTCGTTCTTAGCAAAGTCGGCCTACCCAGTTTTTTTATGTTTGATAATTAATTATGGATAAGTCTGAACCCGAATGAAGCTGTAGCCGTATATTTTTGTTACATATTTGTACTTCAATATATTTTCTGATATTACTACATTCTGGTTGATCTGACTTAGTAATTTTAATAAAACTTTTTTTTGTCTTGAACTTAATCCTGCAGCGGGAAATTTTGTGTCCCACTTTATCGCAATTAAAACATTTTTTATCTTTAAAAGAAAGGATAATCTCTATACCAATGTAATTGACCACAACCGAAGGATGGGCTTGACGGCAAAGTAACTATTATTTTTTGGTTGGCCCATATTAAATTATCTTTGGCCTATTTTTTTTATGTGAGTCACGCCACTCTTTGGATGTTTTTCGAATCCTCTCTTATGCTCTCGAAACTTACTGTGAAGTAACGTCGGGGCTCGTTTTCAAGCTTGTTGTGCACCCTACGACGTATTTCGGTGTCTTTCGCTGAAATCAAACCCTGGACGAAAATCAGGCATTTAAAATTACTGGCGCTTAACTCTTTCTTTTTCACAGCGAAGACTAAATTGTTATGCTTTCTTACTCTTGAGCATGTCACATACAACTGTCTACGCGTAAATATTTATTTCGCAAGTCAACTTCCAACTTTCCGAAGCGTTCGGCTTCGTGATTTATTTATAGTTCTGGCAGACTGGAAACTGGATTCTTGTTAAAAGAAAGCGTGGTTTTAAAAATTTACGAAAACACCTAAAAGTAGTGAAAAGCGAGTTGCTTCCGCTCGGTAACAAGTGATTTCAGCTGGTTTATGCAGCTTACGTAAAGTTATATTAAAAAATATTATACTGTAGTTTGTACTCCTTTATCTGTTGCATTTCTCCCCAAAATCTGACTTCAATCGGACAATATAGGGCTATCTTAGAGGGCCTGACAAACGGACTGACTAATGAATATCACAGAATTTTATAGATAGATAGCTAAATCTTACAGGTAATACTAAAAAGGTTGTCAGACGCCAATTTTATTGGAGTGGCCATCATTTTATCTCGAGTAACATTGTGAAGTTTCTTTAAAAATAATTTCTCCACAAGCAATGCGATAAATCCAGTAAAACACAAGATATTACTGAATGTGAAAGAATCTGTGAAAAAAAGAATTATCAAGGAAAGAGAAAAATACAAGAAAAAGAATTGAGGAGGCTGCATCTGACGATTGACATTGCATTCAATCTTTTGTAAATAAATGTTGATTGGAAAGCAAGGAGACAGAAAATAATTTTACCAGCGAGAAAAGTGAGAGAAGAAACGGTTGGTAGAGAATTTACAGTCACAACTAGCAATTTCAAATATAAATTGAGGAGACCTTTCTGCCAATCTAGTACTGCGCTCACTTTCGTCAAGTCTAGGTACAAAGGAGGGGTGTTCAACAGAATATTTAATATCAGAATATTTATAGAACAGATTCAAGGGAGCTAGATTACAGCGGTGGGAAATATGTTATTCATTATATGTTATGTCGACAAAATGTTTATTAACTAAAATTCAAATCAATATTACTTCTTCACTGACTTCCTATTAAAAAAATATATACCAACTAGTAATTTTTGATTCTTCACCGTAGTAGAGTGTTATTTATACCTGCATCTGCAATAACAAAAGAGAGTAAGAGTAGGCTTAAGGAAGCTTTATTCTGCTTAGGATAATTGACACCAGTGTAGTGACTGTTTATAATCTTCTACAAAGGGAAGAATTCTCCAATGGGAGGTAATCATAAAACAAGTGAGATTGTAGCGATTGCTAAGTTTTTCCACGCCCACATTTTATTCGTCTGCGATTGGCTAATAAATCAATACTACCTTTTTATAGAACAATTTAGCCATCGCAGTCATAGTTTTGAATTTTCGATTTTGAACTTGCTTACTTGTTTCGTTAGTAAAAATTTAGCGATTGGTCAATTTTTAACCAATCACATATTTTAGTGCAAAATCAACTTTTCCCGCGGTTTCGCTAGGATCCTATCTGTAGCCTTAAAAGAGGTGACTTTTTCACAAGCCGCCTGTAGAGGCCAACAAATTTCGCCTGTCAACACAAACCTATGACTTTACACACAACATTCAAAACGCAGACACAGAATTTTGTAATACATATATACACATCTCTCTGTGACTCAGCCAAGTTCAATCAACCAGGACTCTGTTAATTTCTCTAACACAACACACTTTCTGATCAATTGTATTCTTGTGTTATCTATTCTAACAGCAGACTTGTTCTAACATTGATTCCTGAACATTTCTCTCTCAAGAGAACTTTCTTTCGAACAATCAATTACAAATCAAAATACAGTAAATGGGAAGCAACTTCTTTTTCCTTACTCTATACATTGAATACAAATTATTGTATATTTTGTTCTTGTATGTTATTTCAATAGATACTTGTTGATTCACATGTGGAGTTTTTTTTGTTTTCGTGAATCATTAATATTACAAAAGGTATATGCGCCAAGGACACGAATAACGAGATTACTCCTGATTACTTTATCACATGCATATCGCTTCTAGGAACTCTAATAATGTTAAATTCGGGTTTACAACTAGCTGGATTCGACGTGCCGCAAAATACTGTTCGGATAATTCGCGTATTTTAATTAATAGAAAATACGGTATCTGAGATCTATAAACATAAATTGCAGATAATCCTGTTCGGAATATTATTCTGCCACGACTGTAATAATTTGAAATTCTAGACAAGGAAATAAAAGACGATTGATAATTTCTCTCTGTATTTTTAAGATGACAAAATTATCATCGTCATTATACACGGATTTATTCGTACATTATTTACATTATTCGGACTATTGTCCTCATCTTTGTCGCCATGTTTATCACAACGTTTCGGCCGTTGTACGCTCCGGCCTTCTTCAGGTGGTTGGAATATCGAATTGAAGCCTTAATCTCCCTCAGTGGGGTAGACTGTCAGTTATCAGTTATCTCCTGTTAATTTCCCTCTGAAAGTTCTCCACTGCCTTAACCGGGTATTGAACTCACACTCTTTGGGTCCTGTCGCTGGATCTAACCAACGCCTTTATCCACTGTGCCATGTGTCCTTAAACGTTGTGATAAACATGGCGACAAAGATGAGAACAAAAGTCCGAATAATGTACATAATACCTCATCTCAGAAATATAGACGGATTTATTCGTGTTATGTTGCTGTTTATATTCGCGTTATTTCGAATGTTGTTTTCTTTATACTGATGGAATTTCAAACTGAAATTTTATTCAATAATAGTGTACAAACTATTCGAATTCTGTTATATATAATAAAGGTAAGTAACCCGTGATTCTTCTTTGTTGTTTCGTTCTTCAAATAGGAGTTCCCCTTCATTGCACCGGATTGGTATCTATGGATATTATCTTCATAGCTGACTAATAGAGTTATGATGTTAAAACACTCAAAATTGTATAGAAATTTATTTTAAATTTTCTCTTTGACGAATTTAGAAAATACAGAAGCGTTTACAAATTTTGGCACGTATCATAATAAGTGGAATTTGTTAGAGAACAGATGAAGATAATGCAACAGATAGAAGAAAATACCAAGCATACTGTTAAAACTGAAAAAAAAATGGAAACGAAATAAGAATGAAAAGAAATAATGAGAAGTTATGAATGATAAGGAAAATTAATGAACAAGAAAACAGACTTTAAAATGTGATATAAAATGAACAATAATTATTACGAAGAAAGAAAAAGAAAGAAAAAAAACGAACTTTATAGCATTTTAAAACTATTTGGTTGGTGCATAATTATCAGGCGTTTTTGTAGGCGTGATATTAATAAAAAATGATGTTAGTTTACTTTTTTATTAAAAAATATTATTTTATTTTCAGGTTAAAAAAATGCGTGTCGATAATCATACTCATTTAAAAATGTTATTGTTGAATTGTTATATTCTTATTTCATAATAAATATTGTTTAAAAACGACTGATTATTATGTACCAACCTAATATATTGACGAAGATAAATGAAATAAGAAATATACAGGTGAGAGGTAATAAGAGTGGGGTTATTTAAAGAGGAAACCTATAATAAATCTTTATGCCAAGGGAATATAGCGTTAACATTGTTTTATTAGGATAACAATATATATTTTTGCAAATATTAGTCCTACTATTTACCCCATAGCTAACAGAATGTTGGATTTCACAAGCGCATAAGTGAACGTAACTAACAGGACTGGAATTCGAAATCTGCTCTCCGGTTTCACAATTCGAGCTGTTATCAACATTTAACAGAGAAAGAAAATGCAAAGACTGACAAAAAAATAGAAAATGAAAAAGAAAAAAAATCAGAAAGTGATAAAGAAAGAAAGAAAGAAAGAAAGAGAAAGCGTGATAGTGAAAAAGAAAAGAAAGATGCACGATAAACCGTATGTGATAGAATATATCAAAGCGAGGAGTGAAATGCTTAAAAGCGGAGTGAGAATGAAACTGACATTTAAAATGAGACAGAGTATATTTGATAAACTTTCACTCTAACGCTATCTGATTTGGCAGAGGTCAGTTTGCAATGAACAGGTTGTACTCAATGAATCGACACAAGAGTTGAATATTAAGCCCCGAAAGTTATTTTGTACGTACTCAACCCAGTCCATCAGATGTATCACAAATGTGAAGCAAAGATAAAGTCGAATGGTAAAAGCTTCAGAAAGAAAGAAAACTACAACCTCAAGCATAAAGAAAATGTAAATGATAAAATGTGATTGAAAGAAAATGTCCAATGAAGAGATCATGTTATGTTAGCTGCACCCCGGCGTTTTCAAATTGAAATTTAGCTCATTAAAGCGAATAATTGCATAAGTTACCTGATGTGCAACGGATTCTTCGATACGATTATGCGTTTGAAGGTGCAACTGCTGCCATACATTAAATACAAGAAATGTCAGGTCACTCCTGTCCAAGAGTAATCAACAAATAAAGTGGCATTGTCAGTGCGCGAAAACTTTTGCAAATGCTGCTCAAGTGAAGATTCAAATCTTCTTTTGCTTCAGTTCATTTGTTATCATTTATACTCTTTTGATTACAAGTTATTTGTAGAGATATTTACTTTTGTTCCGACCCTAGATATGTAGCTGGGATCACTTATTAAGAAAAAACAAACTTTACAAACCTACACGCATGCCGCTAGTGGCTTGCCAGCTTTCCTCTGGGGACAGCCTCCGGAGGGGAAACGGTGGGCCTCTAGAGGTCCACCAATGGTAACATGGCCGAAACAAACACGCTGGCGGTCCGACAGCGGGCCATCAGCGGTAAACGCTAGTGGCATGCCACCCAGTGGCAGATTGGTGTCTTGCGTGTAGGGAATTACTCACCAGTTCTTGGTGATCAAGTATGTATTTAAGCTACCTTATTTAAAGACAGAAATATTCCTTACCCGGTAAAGAACAAATTTATTAGCTGTGTAATAGTCGACAGGACTGGACACGCTCGTAAAGTCGTAGTCATCGGCAAGATAATGGAATTGGATTTCCAAGTTCAAATTCTCTTCAATACAATTTGGTTTGCTTTCACACAAATATCATTAGAGTGGGATGAATCCATTTCTTCTTGCCCTCTCTAGCAGGGCAGACTGTGCTCTGTCGCCATGTTGGAAGCCAGTCTTCAAGAATGAGAAATCTAAATTAAAAAAAATCAGCTTGAAGATTTATGGGCTCTGTTAGGCTATCTTACCCTAGATACACGATTACGAGTGCAATATATGTGGTGCTCCTACAAGTTTAATAGGTTAATAGACTCTGCAATATTTTGCAAGATTAACATGGTAACCGTGCTATAGAAGGATTACCGAAATGTTTTTTAGTATATCTCACTTAGCAAAATCTAAGCAAATATCCAAAATCAGAATTTATATTGCAGTCTCATTACGTTCAGGCTGAATAGTTTTTAGTACTGTCATATGACGGAGTTGCTTCTCAATCACTTCACTAAACGAGTTCAGTGAACTGATACTTCACATAATTAATTGAAAGCGACTGAGTAACCATAACATGAGAGTGTCTGTTCATGTATTCTTAGACCGCTTACCCTGACTTGTTGTCACATCATATGATGACTGCATGAAGTCGGTTCTCGGGATTTTCAAGCCGATCAGATACGTTCCCTTAAGAGGTTGTATATTGTAAAAGAAAAATAAATCAATTCTTTGAGGTCAAATAAAATTACTATGTTATCACTGATTTTCTACGTTCTTAAAATTGTTGAAAAACATTTGGTCGATTCACTCTTGAAGCCAAGCAGAAAACCACGAAACGAAATAAATCAGCGTCCCAAAAAGGCGGACTTTCGTAGCATGAGATGAGAGTTCGTGTCACGTTAGAAACATGCTTATATTTAATTTATTTGTTTATTTTATTTAGAAATGTTTATAGGCCTAGAGTTTTGTAAGAAAACATATGAGCCAGTTCGATTAAAAAAAATCAAATATCACTTTTTGAAGATCAGTTAGTTACATATAATTGTTATTTCTTTTTCTCTCTTTCATTTGTTACGTTGTCTAGGAGATTTTGCAGTTGGCCTTCTGTGTAAGTTAATATTTCGCCAAGAATCAATAATTGCACTTTCAAGCTCTTTTGAAATTGTGCAAGAATCGATAGTTGCACTCACAAGAACTTTCCGTCTAAGTAAGTTATTTTCTCTTTTAATAAGTGTGGAATTCTTTAGAAGGAAGTTTTCGAATTGTGACTATCAATTATTGCCAAAAAGTTTAATTACTTGACCCAGAGAAGCACTAACTCCTCAAGGCACTGTTGTGGCGGAAGCACTCTTCAACAAATTCGGGAGTTATATTCTTATCATAACGATCAGAATGAGTTTTCCGACCTGCTGTACCTTCAGAATCACTATGAGACTCATCCAGTTCTCTCCAAATCCTCTGCACTGTACTCAGATTGACACGCAAAGACACTGAAATGTTCGTATTGGAGCTTTCGGCGCAAATGCCACGTAGTAGAGTATACCGTTTCTAAATCTCTAGCGGAGTGAATTGCGTCATGGTGCTCTTTTTCTTTCAAACGGTTTACATCGGATCCTATTATACTATGAAGTTGACAAGATAAAAAAAAACTGACAATGCGCTTGCGCGATATTTAAAATATAAAATGGCGATAATTAACTCATTGCACCCTGTATATTATAGAGGTTTTGAAAAAATAATTAATAATTAACAATTTTTTCCACATATATTTTAGATATCTGTCTATATTTCAGAGATGAGGTTTTACGTGTTAAACATATTCACCGTAGTCTGAATGTAGAAATCCAACGTAAGTAATTTGTTCAATGAAACAACACCAATATCTAGTAGCAGCTGTTCAGTAATTCTTAAGGTCATCCATATCAGAGGTTGGCAGTGAATATTCGGAGAGAGTAGGAAAGCGTAGTTCTTCAGGTCTTTCATCTGACAGATTAGCAGTGGATATTTCGACAAGGAAAACAAAAACAAAATGGCCGCCTTTATACACATCGGATTGAATATTTTAAGTCTTCTGATTGGGTAACCTTCTCTTGGTAAACTATAAAATGAGTCAGCTCATATTGGTTGGCTCACTAGTAAATAGAGTATCCAAAAATTGTAACACTATGTACATTATTTACATTATTAGGACTATTGTCCTCATATTTGTCGCCATATTTATTATTACAACGTTTCGGCTGTTGTACGCTCCGGCCTTCTTCAGGTGGTTGGAATGTCGAACTGAACCCTTTATTTCGCTCACTGGGGTAGACTGTTCTAGTTCCACGTACCATGTTTAATGGATGTCAGTTATCAGTTATCTCCTGTTAATTTCCCTCTGAAAAGACACATGGCACAATAGATAAAGGTAATGTTAGATCCAGTGACAGTTATAACTGATAACTGACATCCATTAAACATGAACCCTTTATTCCTCTGACTGGGGTAGACTGTTCTATTTCTCAAGGACACAATGGATAAAGGCGTTGGTTAGAGCCAGTGACAGGATCCAAAGAGTGTGAGTTCAATACCCGGTTAAGGCAGTGGAGAACTTGCAGAGAGGAATTACCAGGAGAAAACTGATAACTGACATCCATTAAACATGGCACGTGGAACAAGAACAGCCTACCCTAGTGAGCGAAATAAAGGGTTCAGTTCGACATTACAACCACCTGAAGAAGGTCGGGGCTTACAACGGCCGAAACGTTGTAATAAATATGGCGACAAATATGAGGACGATAGTCCGAATAATGTAAATAATGTATTTTAGATATATTTTATTTGTATCTGAATATTTACTCTTCACTAGTAATGAAGAAATTCCTGCGTAATATACATTACAATTTCATTAATATGTTTTCTTTATCTATATTTTACAGTGTTATATCAAAATATTCTCATTACTCAGGACTATCAATGACATCTTAATTTTTTCTAAAGATCACGCCCTCAAAAACAAATATAATTAAAAAATCATAAACTATTTATAAAGATGACAAATTGGCCATTTTGGTGTGGTGTAATATTTAGCCGACTTCAAGTGTGTAAATTACTCTCGAGTAGTTTTGAACAAGTTTCTTTATCATCTCTAAGTTGCGTCTCTGTCTTTGGGCAGAATGCGCTCAGGGGCGGCTCCAATGGACAGATCTCAACTGGGGAAATTATGCTGAGAGGTGCGCAACAGTGGAGAACAGCTGCTGGAGGCCGCGCTCTCTCATTGCCCCAGAGAGAGGGATCGGTGCTCGCGCCGTGGCCAGCGCAGCCGACGGTTGTGGGCGGCTGCGGGCAATTTTTCTTTCTAGTCCTGATGTACGCGCTCGGGTCCCCACCTTAAAAAAAGACCTTGTGTCACAACTCGTCTTTGTGGTGAGACAACAAATACTTTGTGTAAACCCGTCTCTTCAGGAGTTTGTAACACGTTATTTATCATCTCTCAGTTGCGTCCCTGTCTTTGGGCAGAGTGCGCTCAGGGGCGGCGTCAATAGACAGAGTCGCAACTGGGGAAAAATATACTGAGAGCTGAACATCCCTGTAGAACTGCTGCCTGAATCCGTGCCCTTTCATTGCCTCAGAGAGAGGTATCCGTTCTCGCACCTAAGCCAGCCCATCCGACTGTTTTGGGGGCTCTGGGAATTTTTGTTTCAAAGGAGGGTCTACGCTCTCAGGATCTCCACATTAAACCGACATTGAGTCACAACCTGACCTCGTGTGTGTGTGTGTGGGGGGGGGGATTAAATACAAATATTTAGCAAGGTTAGTAATTCAGTAATGAGCTCGATCCTCACGAGGTGTCCCATACACGTGGCCTTGTGACACGTCTAAGATACGCTTAGAAAATTAGTATATTAGTAATTTAGAAAATTACTATACGGATGGCTGAAAGTGTCAGATAAATTCCCAATGAATATTAAGAATACTGGACTTCCTACTGTTGCATTGCATTTTATTACTGAAATTTTTGTAAACTTATCTCAGATTACTTTAGGTTTGGGTTATTTTGTTTTATGTCATGTCAACCTCAATGGGTTATTTAATGCCGACGAAATTTTTTATTACTGGCAATATTTTGTCAAAAATCTGTTTCTGGTAATATTTTTCCTTCAAAACTGATCAGATGCCTCGCTGCTGGATGTAGTTTATCGTCTTACCCAGGAGGTGGATGTAGTTTAACGTATTACCCAGGATGCTCAGATTACTTTAAATTAAGCACCCTTATGTCAGAACAATCAGAATATTCCTATTTAATTACTTATTTATATAATTTTAATCTTTTGCTCCAAGCAAAACAATAATGCCACTAAGTCGTAAGGTGTCAATGGGAAAAGTGTGTGACAGTGTTGGATGACTACGTTGAAAAAAAAAACAAAGTAAGCTTCTATCCGTATTAGAAGTCCTTATACCGAAAAATTCACCTTATTTATTGAATGACCCTCGTATAAACGCGCCGAATCCACATAATAAATATGTGCTCTACATTACTTTTATAATTGCCCCTTTTGGAAAGATTTGAAACTGGAGGATATTAATGACGATTTATTACGCCCGTTTTCCGTTTTAATTTGGTTACATGTGCTTATTGTTGCATTGCCTTGTATTAAAGGCCTTAATTCATCCGGCAATTGCCCCAACCTGGTTGGGTTTAAATCTTTTCGTGTTTCTAACACAGGATCGATGGAAGCTGGTAACGTTTGCAAAAACGAAATTTTTTTTTGCAATTGACAACATTTCTGTCAACTAAGTTTTTAAACTTATTGTAATTGTGAGTATCCAGAACGTTGCTAGGTATTTTCGCCAATATTGCCAGAAGTAGACACGCAATACGATCGCCAGGTCACGTGATTGTTTTAATTATCGTGATTAGCTATAATTAAAGTCACCGTTATTTTTGCTTGGGTCAAGGGGAGATAACTTTTTTGTCTATTGCTACAGAATGAAAACAGTGAAAAAGTAACAAAGTCAGAATGAAAGAAATGAAGAGAAACGTTAAGGATAACAGTAGAAGATTCAGATATAGATTGGAAAATAAACAAAGAAGAAAGAAACGAAAGGAGAACGGAAAAAGTAAATGTAATAAAGAGGAATGAAGAAGAAAATGTAATGAAACAAAAAAGATGGCTCCTAGAAAGAAAAGGTCAAGAAAGGAAAGAAATAAAAACAAATATGGAAAAGGATAACTGAATATGTAGTGAGGAGAAGAACATTCAGATAAAAATAAAGACGAAGAAGGAAATGAAAGAATGACAGGAACGAAAAAGAAAGAAAGAAAAGCGAAAAAAGATTATAGAAATCCAGGTAGAATAAAATGGTCCTATATAACAAGTGTGACCAGAAAAACATGAAAGAGTAAAAGAAAAATAAGGATATGAAAAAAAAAAGGAAAGATAATATTGGGCAGGTAACGAATAGATGACAGAAAATAGAGTAAATAGAAAAAATATTAAACAAAACATACAGCAGACAATATTTAAGAGAGAAAAGAAAAGAAAAATTCAGCGAGAAAATCTAGCGCAAGAATAGATAGGAAACTGATTTGAGACGAGGTTGTATTTCACGGAAACACCACCAATTTAGCCACTCTTGACATTACAACAGATTTCCTATGCCAATACAAGAGCGGTCCAAAGAGTAGTTCAGACGAGATCTGTAGTTTCAATTTGTGCTATTTGTAACGTCATGTTAGTTGCTCTAGGGTCAATAACAAAATAAGCGGAACAAAGCCTATCATTGGCTGGAATAACAAAGGCAAATAGTCGACCTCGTTAAATTGCAGGTTAATTTGGAATAAGAGTTAAACTGAAGCAACACGCACACACAAACGCATGCAGATACAGGTGCGTTTGGAAAAGCAATAATAAACGTATATATATATATATATATATATATATATATATATATATATATATATATATATATATATATGAGTGTGTGTGTGTGTTTGTGTGTGTGTGTTGTGTGTAATGTATATATGTGTATGTGCGCGCGTGCGTTTGCATATCAGTGCGCGGGTGTGTTTATACATACACACACGCACACTGATATGCATACACACACATATATACATATTCACACACAAACCAATATATATATATATATATATATATATATATATATATATATATATATATATATATATATATATATATATATATGAATATATATAAATATATATATATATATATTTGTGCAATATATATATATGTGTGTGTGTTTGCAAGCGTACGTTTGCATATCAGTGTGTGTGGGTGTATGTATGTATATACACATATATATATATATATATATATATATATATATATATATATATAATTATATATATATATATATGTATATATATATATATATATATATATGTATATATATATGTATGCACGTATGTATCCATGTATTCATACATACAAGCACATACCAGTATATATATATATATATATATATATATATATATATATATATATATATGTGTGTGTGTGTGTGTGCATGATTATATCTTTATTCGCTTTCGCTTCGCCATTCCCGTTCGTGTGAACGCTTTCTAAATTCCTATACAGAATTGGATATCCTTTATTGTTAATGCACACTTGATCATTTGTGTATTGATTACACACTCACACAAACACAATACACGCACACACACACTCACACAAACACAATACACGCACACACATACGCGCACACACACTCACACAAACACAATACACGCACACACACACTCACACAAACACAATACACGCACACACACACTCACACAAACACAATACACGCACACACACACTCACACAAACACAATACACGCACACACACACTCACACAAACACAATACACGCACACACACACTCACACAAACACAATACACACACACACACTCACACAAACACAATACACGCACACACACACTCACACAAACACAATACACGCACACACACACTCACACAAACACAATACACGCACACACACACTCACACAAACACAATACACGCACACACACACTCACACAAACACAATACACGCACACACATACGCGCACACACACTCACACAAACACAATACACGCACACACACACTCACACAAACACAATACACGCACACACATACGCGCACACACACTCACACAAACACAATACACGCACACACACACTCACACAAACACAATACACGCACACACATACGCGCGCACACACTCACACAAACACAATACACGCACACACACACTCACACAAACACAATACACGCACACACACACTCACACAAACACAATACACGCACACACACACTCACACAAACACAATACACGCACACACACACTCACACAAACACAATACACGCACACACACACTCACACAAACACAATACACGCACACACATACGCGCACACACACTCACACAAACACAATACACGCACACACACACACTCACACAAACACAATACACGCACACACACACTCACACAAACACAATACACGCACACACACACTCACACAAACACAATACACGCACACACACACTCACACAAACACAATACACGCACACACACACTCACACAAACACAATACACGCACACACATACGCGCACACACACTCACACAAACACAATACACGCACACACATACGCGCACACACACTCACACAAACACAATACACGCGCACACATACGCGCACACACACTCACACAAACACAATACACGCGCACACATACGCGCACACACACTCACACAAACACAATGCACGCGCACACATACGCGCACACACACTCACACAAACACAATACACGCACACACACACTCACACAAACACAATACACGCACACACACGCTCACACACACACAATACACGCACACACATACGCGCACACACACTCACACAAACACAATACACGCACACACACACTCACACAAACACAATACACGCACACACACACTCACACAAACACAATACACGCACACACATACGCGCACACACACTCACACAAACACAATACACGCACACACACACTCACACAAACACAATACACGCACACACATACGCGCACACACACTCACACAAACACAATACACGCGCACACATACGCGCACACACACTCACACAAACACAATACACGCACACACATACGCGCACACACACTCACACAAACACAATACACGCACACACATACGCGCACACACACTCACACAAACACAATACACGCACACACATACGCGCACACACACACTCACACAAACACAATACACGCGCACACATACGCGCACACACACTCACACAAACACAATACACGCGCACACACACTCACACAAACACAATACACGCGCACACATACGCGCACACACACTCACACAAACACAATACACGCACACACATACGCGCACACACACTCACACAAACACAATACACGCGCACACATACGCGCACACACACTCACACAAACACAATACACGCACACACATACGCGCACACACACTCACACAAACACAATACACGCGCACACATACGCGCACACACACTCACACAAACACAATACACGCGCACACACACTCACACAAACACAATACACGCACACACATACGCGCACACACACTCACACAAACACAATACACGCACACACATACGCGCACACACACTCAAACAAACACAATACACGCACACACATACGCGCACACACACTCACACAAACACAATACACGCACACACATACGCGCACACACACTCACACACACACAATACACGCGCACACATACGCGCACACACACTCACACACACACACATCTATATCTATATATATATATATATGTCACTGAAAATGTCTGACAAAAAAATTCTATACCTAAAAATGAAATCACTTGGACGAATACAAGCGCATATAATGAAATAATTAATCACACTGCCCTGCCAATCGTCTTCAATGAAACCTGTATAAAAGAGTGATTAGTGGCCAAATGACGGACAATTATATATATATATATATATATATATATATATAATTGTCCATCATTTGGCCACTAATATATATATATATATATATATATATATATATATATATATATATATATATGTGTGTGTGTGTGTGTGTGTGTGTGTGTGTGTGTGTGTGTGTGTGTGTGTGTGTGTGTGTGTGTGTGTGTGCGTGTGTAAAACACGCAAACAAACATAGTGAAACATGCAGGTTTTACCCCGGTGGCCAATGCAATTTCTTCTTAGGTGAATTTTGTGGCCATATCTCATATGTCAGGGAATCTTTCTAAGTTTTCGTGACGTGCAAACTGCGTTTACTACACTAAGAGAAAACTCTATTCCCGCCACTCCAACGAGAAGGGAAAAAACAGTCACTCGTGAAAAACAGCGACTCAATCATTATTTGTATTTGTGTACAATTTTCTGCAAACCTGAGAAAGCTGGTCACGGGCCTATGTGACAATACGAAATTACCTAACCCTTGTTGGTTTCCTATTCTTTAGTCGGCTGTGCTTTAAGCATAATTTACTTTGCTTCTTATATTACTTTCGTTTTTACATTTCTGTTTATCATGACTTGTTGCTAGGATTTCGGGTTTTAGAATTCTATAGGTAGCAGCCATTTGCCTCTACAATGGTGGAAAAAGAAAAAAAAAAGATCCCTCCGAAAAAATCTTCTGTGATCTGTCGGTTAGATGTCAGTGTCTTCTGCGTGTCTATCAGAAGTAAACACTGTAAGAGAACAAGCGATCATCTGTCTACGATGCCTGTGCAGTACAAAATAAAGATACATGTCGTGAGTTAAGAGATACCGCCGCCTACAGCTTTATGTCAAGAAATATTATATATAGAAATATATATGGGTTTGGCGGTCTGCGATGTGATTTTGACCATTCCACGCCGCGATATGCAGGTTATGAGAATGAGATATGCAAGGAATTTGGCGAAAAAGGAAGCATATTAGCCTAAAAAGAATGATTGAATGATTTAACTCGGATGTAACAAAACAATAAAAACATCAAGGAGATCATGTTCTATAGCTTATTAAAAATGCCATTAACAGCGTTATTTCTGTTTAACGATAAGGCGTTAAATAATTGTAAATTCCACCTAGGATATTTCACGGTACTTCCATATGGTTGAATTAGCCTCATTTCCGACTCGTTCTGGGTATGACGATAAACTACGTCTAACAGCAAGGCCTCTGATCAGGAGGCTTTGAGAAGCCTGGAACCTCCTCTTCATTGCTGATGTTCCCAGGTCCACCCTGACCCTGGGTGGTAGCACCTGTTAGGGTCCCAGCTATGGGCAAATAGTTAACCACAAAACTGATGTAAAACGAATTATAAAAGTGTAAAAATAGGTTTTAATACCAGAAATACTTTGTAAGAAATTATTACCAGAAATAAATTTTTGAGAAAACAATATTACCAGCAATATGTTTTTGAAAAAGCCATTACCAGCTATACATTTTGAAAAAATAATATCACAAGCTATACTCTTTTCAGGAAAAAATATTAACAGAAATAGATTTTTGACAAAACAAAAATATTACCGGAAAAAAAGTTATCGGCATTAATTGACCCATTGAGGTTGATATGTCGTAAAACAAAACAGACCAAAACAAACCTCCTTTCTGACGTGTCCCAAACCTTAAAAAGAAAATTTCCATCATGCAGTTTCTTTTCCGAAGAACTGGAGGTTGGCTTCCTGAATATATTTTTGTAATCATATCAGCCCACACAAGGCGGAAGGATAAAGAGAAGGACGGAGATCAAGATCAAGGCATCAGAATATGTCGATTGACATCACATTTGAATATTTGAATATTATAGCTGTCATGGAAGTAAGAGGAAGGGAGTTCCACTGTCCAGAAGTGCGGGATAAGAAGCTGTTGAAGTAGAAGAGACGGCTATATTTAACTGCATCGACAGTGAAAGGTTGGGACTGAGATGCCAAATTAGTAGCACGCTTAAAATCATGCAGTTTGGGTACCAGGGAAAGTAGCTCATCAGAGCAGTTTCCATGAAAATATTTGTTGAAAAGTGAGAGGAAACACACATTACGTCTGTGAGAAAATACCTGTACACGAGATGCCTATGACATTGCATATCCCTCGCTGCATTTTGCCGAGGACCTCGAGACGAACAGCAGGGGCACCAAACCATATATGACAACAGTATTCAATGTTAGGACGAATGGTAGATTGGTAGATATCAAGGATGGACTCAGGTGAGGAAAACCTCCTGGCGCGACACAGAGAACCAACTCTCCCTGCGGTAGATGAAGCTATTGATTCAATGTAGTTGTTCAACCTCAGGTCAGTGGAAAGCGTGTGACCAAGCAGGCGCAGAGATCGCTCTCGTGCAGTTGGGCATCAGTCATTCTGATGTGAGGCAGGGAGGGTTCTCTTTGGTGGGTTTCAGTCATGACCTCTTGAATTTAATTCTCGATCGCCTTCTTCCTTTTTACCGTCATAACCATTATTTATGACTTCATTCTTTTTCTTTCATATCACACACACCATTCAACATAAACATGTTGATCATTATTGTCTATCTTGTTTAACTCTTCAGCCTTGTTATTGGTGAAGTATAGCATTAGAAATACAAATATAAATCTATTTAATGGCTATACGATAATATATTTCTGCTGTACGAAGCAGTTAATACGACAAAAATGTCATCAAGGCACACTATACATGTCTTCCAGATTCAGACTTTTTTAAAACCAATTCCTCCAAGCAAGATGAGGATGTCACTAAGACGCGGGGGATTATTTGGAGTAAAACAGATGGAGAAAACTTTAGAAGGAACCGGAAACCCAGTCAAACATGAAACAAAGGATGAATTTCTACACCTATTCTAAAGACCGGGGAGATTTGTGAACCGGGCGGCAGGCAAACCTATCTACTGATAGCGCCAGTAACCCTTTGTGCAGCAAATTTTTAACTGCTAATAGAGTTTACCAGGCAGTTGTGAAAACTAGAAGGAATATGACATCCTTTTTTCGCGCTACTGAATAGCTATACAAACAAAGACAGTGTTACAGCAAAACGTCTTTTATCATGTGGTTTTGCATCTACAGTCCGAACATAAGAATCGGTGGGAACTGAGAGAGACAAAAGCAGAGAAACACTGCATGCGAAATGGATAATTTAAGAAGAATCCTTTGCAGCCAAATTAAAACTTAAGCGCTGATGCCATTTTGTTCATGAAGTTTTTCAAAGATATTGGCATCAATCCTTCTAGATTTTGAGTCTTACAGATTCATACACAACTATAAGATTCATGACGTTGCTAGTTATTAGGAATCATTCATTTGCTGACGATTTTGCCTCCAAAAACTGAACGTACGAACCAATGGCATTTCTGTGTCTGCTTGTCTAGTTCCCCCCCCCAAGAAAAATGGCGGCTAATGGTAAAAATTGGTGCAAAAAATGCCCACATTCTCTGTAAAGAAAATGCCAAAAGCAGTATCTATTTACACTATTTACATTATTCAGAATATTGTCCTCATCTGTGTTGCCATATTTATCACAACATTTCCGCCGTTGTACGCTCCGGCCTTCTTCAGGTGGTTGGAATATCGAACTGAACCCTTTATTTCGCTCGCTGGAGTACACTGTTCTAGTTCCACGTGCCATGTCTAATGTATGTCAATTATCTCCTATTAATTCCCCTCTGAAAATTCTCCACTGCCTTAACCAGGTATTGGACTCACACTCTTTGTGTCCTGTCACTGGATCTAACTAACGCCTTTATCCACTGTGCCATGTGTCCTTGAGTATATGGTACCTCATCTCAGAGATATAGACATATACTGCAGGAACTATTTGTTAAAAATATCAAGCTTAGGAACTTAAAATTTGTTTCTTTTCACTGCTAATGCGTAGCTTCTCTTTTTCTTTTCTATAAATATTTTCGTGGCAGCTGTTCTAATTTAGTTTTCCTCTTGATACCTCGGCGTCATGAATTGTACCATAGTGCGTAATACTAGATTGACAAATTGTTGTCATCATTTTACTGTTTAAATAGTTTATGTAACCATAAGATCTGTTTTATTGTTCTTTTTTCTCGCACTTCATTGCGCCAGTGGAAGTCTCTTCTGGTTTCTTGCTTTCCTGTCAAATACGATATTCATATATTTAAATGCAACATCAGTCGTCATCATCTGTCTTTCTCAAACATATGCTCTTTTGTCATATTTTCTCACTAAAGTTTTCTAATTCCATTTCGTTCTCAGTAACAAATTGCGTCTTAGTGACACGCTTGGTTTGCTGGGGGTGGGAATGAATAACAATGTTTTTTTTTTTTTTCATTTTCATAATATAAAAGAGTTAAATTTTATTTTCATGCTTTTTATATGAAATTAAAGTGAAAATAACCATACAAACGACGCTTTAAATATGAATTTTCCCGTTTTTCACACTTTTGGGATGTACGTTCATGCAAATTTTTCCCGCCATTTAAGCGCTGATAAAATGTGCTAAATTGATATTCTCTGTGAGGAAAAGACAAAAGCTATACAGGATTCTTCGTGAATGCAGCAAACTCAAAGAATAAAGAAATAACGATGATTGGTGAGGGACAGTTGCTTAAATGGAGTACTCTAAGCTGCACGAATACACAGAAATAAAAAGAATAAGAAAAGGCCAATAGTCGTATAAGATTAATTAATAGGACATGTTATAATATTAGCATTTGAACAAATAACGTTGAGCAATATAAATCCAATATTAACAAATTTAGTGATATCTCCCCGATGCGAACGATATAGAGATTCAGGGCATATGTGTTGGGGAATAATGAAATCTTAATTCCGCGCTGAGGTGAGTATGGTTTATAGAGCAATTGAGTGCCTATCACAATCACAGAACATAACACCACCAAACTTTTATGATGAGGTGGACTGAAAGATCTTGTTAAGTATATGTCTATATTTCTGAGATGAGGTATTATGTACACTATTTACATTATTCGGACTATTGTCCTCATCTTTGTTGCCATATTTTTCATAACGTTTTAGCCGTTCAGTATCTGTCTATATTTCTGAGATGAGGTATTATGTATACTATTTACATTATTCGGACTATTGTCCTCATCTTTGTTGCCATATTTATCATAACGTTTTAGCCGTTCAGTATCTGTCTATATTTGTGAGATGAGGTATTATGTACACTATTTACATTATTCGGACTATTGTCCTCATCTTTGTTGCCATATTTATCATAACGTTTTAACCGTTCAGTATCTGTCTATATTTGTGAGATGAGGTATTATGTATACTATTTACATTATTCGGACTATTGCCCTCATCTTTGTTGCCATATTTATCATAACGTTTTAGCCGTTCAGTATCTGTCTATATTTCTGAGATGAGGTATTATGTAAACTATTTACATTATTCGGACTATTGTCCTCATCTTTGTTGCCATATTTTTCATAACGTTTTAGCCGTTCAGTATCTGTCTATATTTCTGAGATGAGGTATTATGTATACTATTTACATTATTCGGACTATTGTCCTCATCTTTGTTGCCATATTTATCATAACGTTTTAGCCGTTCAGTATCTGTCTATATTTGTGAGATGAGGTATTATGTACACTATTTACATTATTCGGACTATTGTCCTCATCTTTGTTGCCATATTTATCATAACGTTTTAGCCGTTCAGTATCTGTCTATATTTGTGATATGAGGTATTATGTACACTATTTACATTATTCGGACTATTGTCCTCATCTTTGTTGCCATATTTATTACAACGTTTCGGCCTTTCAGTATCTGTCTATATTTGTGAGATGAGGTATTATGTACACTATTTACATTATTCGGACTATTGTCCTCATCTTTGTCGCCATTACAACGTTTCGGCCATTGTACGCTCCGGCCTTCTTCAGGTGGTTGGAATGTGGAACTGAACCCTTTATTTCGCTCACTGGGGTAGACTGTTCTAATTCCACGTGCCATGTTTAATGGATGTCAGTTATCAGTCATCTCCTGTTAATTTCCCTCTCAAAGTTCTCCACTACCTTAACCGGGGATTGAACTCACACTCTTTTGGTCCTGTCAGTGGATCTAACCAACGCCTTTATCCACTGTGCCATGAAATAAACGGTTCCGTTTGACATTCCAACCACCTGAAGTAAGCCGGAGCGTACAACGGCTGAAACGTTGTAATAATTATGGCGACAAAGATGAGGACAATAATCCGAATAATGTAAATAGATCTTGTTTACTGACTCAAAACGACAACTATTACTGAATTAAAACAAACAGTTCGTGATACATTTACTGAAATATAGAAATCTGTCAAATGCTTTAAAGAAGTGATTCTTATAGGGTTCATAATAATAATGACAGGAAGTATTTTGAACATGTTAAATAGATTACTAATGCTAAATCATGTTATTTTGATGTGACAATCCATATAATTTTTTAAAACTATAGCAGTTTACTTTTTCTCAGTAAAAGTTAATAAATAAAAAGTGCTTTACTTTTGTCGCACACTGTATATGACATCTAGATCGCTTCTACGTAAAGAACACCTACGATTTACAAAGAATCACATTAGCATAAGAGTTATGCAAGAAGAATTGAGACACGACATAGCACAGATATACTGATATATGTATGAACTATGGAGAATGTTGAAGATCTAACACTATTAAATTTTCAACGATGGCCAACGGTGTAAATAAATATATATTAGAAAAATTTAAAACATGACACAGAAAGTTTAAGGTGCATTGGAATAGCGAAATATATCGTCCAACAGCAAAACAAAATAAAGAGTAATTTCGTTGGAAACTAATATTCCGAAACAGTTATTCAATATCTAATGCAGTGAATATTGGACAATGTCCCAACAGCTGAAATATGGTCCCGTGGCCATAGAGGTATGGTTCTCGAGAAGAATGCTGTGAATATGAATCATGCGAGCAGCGAGCATTTTAAGAAAAATAAAAAGAAATAAGCGGTTTTGCTGAGAATACGAAAAGAGCAATTGAAATATCTGCGATATCTAATGAGGAAAGATGGCTTGGCGAATATGAAATTCACAAAACGTATTGAAAACACGACAGGCGGAGGGAAATTTCAAGAAACCAACCTAAATAACAGGTTTAAATGGAGTTTGGACATAAAAGGGCAGAGTTAGTAACTGGACAAAAGTTGCAAAATATAGGAAGTTGTGGAGAGCTATGATCACCCTTGTCCTGAAAGAATTCTAATAATATTATCAATTAACAAACTTTAAATATTATTATTTCTAAAAACATTTTTCTTGGTGAAATTGGGTTCGATTAGCTTTTGCTAGTAATAAAGTAGCTAGAACTCGGCTTTGCCCGTCGTAATTCGCTTACAAAGTTGAACAACTTCAATAATGTGTGAAATATACCGTTGAAAGATATCGTGAAATCTTGGAAATAACACGTCGCCGAATAGAGACTGATGACGTGGCGTCTGGTGTCTGAATAGGGAGCGGCTAGCAGTAATACAGGTTTAAATTATGTAATGGCTTTGCAAGTCTTCTCTTTCACGAGGAGATAAACAAATGTTTGGCGCAGCTGATACTATACGATCGCTCCTGTCCGTCGTTTGAATGGAAGCTTTTGTAAGAAATACGTTTGGTTACAACGATGGGATTTCATAAATATGCAAATGATAGCGTCAAGTAACCGAGGGAAAAGCCTCGGAAAAAAGTTAGTTACAAATAATTCTTATTCTATGAACCGCAGTACTTTTCATATGTGTATTATGCTGAAAATGTGAGGATATCTTAAGATAAGAAATCAAACCAGAAAATAAATTGTTTTCGTTTTTTGTATTTATTGATTTGATTTCTACTGTTTATCAACCCTTTGCAACTTATAAAAAGCCAGAATATATTTTTAGATTTGGGGATTTTTTTAGTTAATAATTATTTAGTGATACAATACATACTAATTAACCCATAGATTGTGGGGAAGACGTTGATTCATACATTTCCCAACAGTATTTGCGCGTCTGGGAATATATGGAACCTAATTGAAATTGGAACTTGACATTATGAATAAGAGTTCCGAGCACAGCGGATAAAGGCGTTACTTAGATCCAGTGACAGGACCCAAAGAGTGTGAGTTCAATACCCGGTTAAGACCCCAGTGAGCGAAATAAATGGTTCAGTTCGACATAGATCAGCACGGCAAAGGGCACTCCTTTAAAGGCAAGGAAGGGCAAAAATAGTGATAGCGATTGCTGTATGAGTCGTACGATTTTTGAATCAAGCACGGGCAACGCCGGGCCATGCTGCTAGTATCTACTAATATTAAAATGTAGTATATATTATAATGCATAGCATTAAATTATATTTCTTTTCGTACTTGGTTAATTCTGGAAGGCAATATTATATTAATGAGTTGACACATATTGTTTTTACTTAATATGTGCGAATATATTTTCTTTTTTTTTTACCATTGAAAAGTGTTATCCTTTTTTGGTAAGTGAAAGCCAATGAAACGCATTTCTCGCAGCAATGTAATGAGATTCAATAAAGCGGAAAGAAAGAATTCCCAATAAAAATAGAGGTCAATGAACCGTTTAAGTAAACAATTCCCTTCATATTTTATAGATGTACAATGATATCCAAATTGGTTGATTACTCTTGGTATTATATAAATCTCGTTTTGCTGAATATCTTTTCATGTTATCGGTGGTGGAATTTTTTAGCGACGTTTATTTAATGCCGAAATCTAAATATTTTGAACGCAATTTTATGGCCTCAACTAGATATATTTTGGACGCACGTATATGCCTTTATCTACAGATAATATATTGTTACTCATTTTGCTATAAAATGTATTGTTGGTAATTGGACTATAAATATGTATTGCATATAGTTGTACTAGAATATGTATTGTTGGTAATATATTAATATAAAATGTGTTGCTGTTATTTTTACTATAAAACTGTTTTTGTTAGATTTGTTATTTGTCCATAGCTGGGACCCTAAGATGTGCTACTACCGCGGACCAGGTGACCATGGGAACAACAGAAATTAAGAGGTGGTTCTATGCTCTCAAAACCTCCAATCTTCTGACCAGAAGCCTTGCTCTCATATATTGTATATTGTTATACCCAGGATTATGTTTTCATGTTAAAAATTCGAGGTGTTCAATATAACATTGAATTGGAAGATAATATTTGCAACAGAACGGAAAAGACGGCGTCGTCAAAGGCTATTTCAAGGCTATGTTGAAGGAAGATGGTCATTGAATAGACAAAGTTATCTGAGCGCCTTTCATGAAAGGCTTGAACAAATAAGACTGCAATCTAAGAAATGCAGGAATAAAGGAACTGATTAATTAAACGGTTCCTTTGTCGTGGGAAACAAATTTGTTTCAATGATTAATGGAAGCAATCTCTAACTTAAATTGATTTAACTCACTTCGCACGACAATATAATATAAATAAATAGACCAGAAACATATATATAACTACACATTGATAATTATTATAGGGTTTGATTATAGAGGCTGCGATGGGTAAATCGCCAGCATTTTATATTTTTTATTTGGCGGATACGAGTTGAGTATTTTTATGCTGTAGACTACCCGATATAGTAGGATCAGTTGGGCATCATCTGTGAGAAAAAAAGCAATATGACAGGAGACATCGTGCAGTAATGGATAGCGGCTCGGTTTGAGGAATCGGAGAGCGGAGTTCGAAATCCAGTCGAATCCATTACATTCACTTATGTGCTACTACCCTTGGGAAAGATATGAACACTCTTCAACTCCCACTAGCTATGGTTAAATAGTAGGACAGGCCGGGTTCTATAGCCTTGGATGGCAAATACCCCAGAAAGAAATGACAACTAACTGCGGGAAAAATATCTGCCTCGTCTGTCATGTATCCAAAACATACATGATCGCCTAAGCGTGTATTACGTATAACTGACAGATAACGCCAGGAATTTGGAAAGGGAATGCTCATATTGAAGCGCTAATACGAACATTTCAAAGTTTTCTGGTGTCAAGCGTGCAGAGGATTCCTAAAGAGTTAAATGAGCCTAATGGTGATTACGAAGGCGTTTGGAGTGGTCACTACTGATGGCGACGTTATGCCTCCATCCATCTTCCCACAACGCCCCAGACTCAACATCTAATTCATGGTGGATATAGTGTTGCCCTTAGTAAAGAGTGTGGCTGCTGGAAGGTCCTAGGATTTCTGCACGATGCTACACAAGAAGAGCCCAATCATGACTGTCAGGTAATTTAATGACTGTCAGGTAATTTCACATCACCCCTTACATCTGGCTACCTAACTCCCCTCACCTCCTTGATTATTATATGTAGGGTGGGGTCGAGCGAGCGACCAACAAAACTCCTTGTAGCACCAAGAATGAACTGAAGGCAAGGATTATGGCAACATTCATCATTCACTTAAACAAGAAAAACTATCCAGAAAAGTTGCAGGAGATTCAAAAGTCGTCTGGAGGCCGTGGTTGAAGCCAATGGTGATTTTACTGAATAAAATTACTCTTCAGTATTTCACTATATTTTTGTATAATTTTGGTAAATATGTCTGTTAAAATGAGATTTTCATTTATGCGTAATTTATACTAAAATTTATCCATCGCCCCCTGTATAAGGCTGAATAATATACTCCTATCCCAGATCTCAGTCTTGAAAAAATTTCCATGTGTAAAACGATTAATGCTTGGTTATATTAATTCCAACATTTTACATTTTACATTTGTTGAGAAAAATATCAGTTCTTAATATTTATCAAGCTTATATTCCTGGGAGCTTTGATCAAATGTAGAAATATGGGTGCTGCGAATTTTTTTTTTCGCCGTATCATGCCAATATGGAGGGCTTTGAAAATCTGTATAGACGATTCTAAAACATATTTGTTTGAAGAGCAATAAAGACAAGAGACAATGCATTTACCTTCTTATTTATTAAATATATTATAGTAAAATATTCTAGAAAATGGACGATGTTTTGATAATCATGTCAGCCATAATCGTTGAAGTTGTACTGTTTCCATCCCAAATCATATTCTCCAGAGACAGAACGGTATGTCTGTCGTTTCTATTACGCAATTTCCATAGTAAATGTTCAGAAGAGCTCTTTTTTAGGGTTTCCCTAGATTTGAATTTTACAGCTAGGATACACCGTGTCACTTTCACAGAAACGAAGCACCATTATTTCCTCCGCGTTCCAAATGATAAAAAAAAATTCTGATTTTTCCAAAGATGTGCGACATTCTCAAATAGACACTCATGTTGCAATCTCTCTGAACATAATAATATTGATCTCTTCAAATTAAAGGTCTGTTTACATCTTTTAGTATAATTTTTATTGGCTACCACTTTCTCTTCAATTATTTTCATATACGTCATTCAGCACTGCCATTTTGATTGTATCGCTTTTTCTTGAATGGGTCACGAACATTTCTATTGGGCGTAATTTAGAAAATACATATCTGTATTGTAGTGTTTAGATGTTACCTGAGCTCAAACGAAAATTACTGAAGAAACACTTATAAAGTTCAAATGGGATCCACTGTTTATTTCTGCAAGTTTAGACATTTACAGCTAGTAATTGTTTGGCTAAATCCCCTGACCATAATCACCCACATATTTTCTATATGTTATTGTTATTTATAAAATTAATTTATACTAATAACTTCAGCTTTCTGAAACAGACTCCCAGTTAAATGCTTCCTTGAATGCAACAAACATAACCTCATCAAACAAGGGTCAGTTGCTATCCATCCTCCTCGCTCTAATAGTCTTTATTTCATCCTAATTTACAGCTGATTAAAGAACTCTCTACCTAAAGTGGCTTTTGTGCGTTGTAGTGGGTGAACTTTAGTATAATATTATAATGAAAATGAACGGAAAATATGAGTCAAAACAAATGGGTAGATGGAATATAAGAATCTACATTTGTTAACTTGGCTTTTAACGGGGTCTTTGAAAAGTAACAACGGGCGCAACTATCTCCGCCATCAAGTGAACCATTAATGAATTGAATAGATACATTAAATACAAGTTTGTTTTACGGATGCGATAACAATATAAAATGATGTTTAATGACTATTCGATATTTGCTTTTTTTCTTAGACATTCCGGAGACAAATTTTGACAATCTTCTTATACTGGTAATTGTATCTTGCGATGTCATAGACTTACAAAATTAAATGTAATTACATGCTCTTGTGAAAATTAATTTGAAATTCATCTTCAAAGAATTAAACTTAAATTCAATTTTAACATTTTGATTTTAAGTTTTCACCGTGAATAAACCTTTCGTTATTGTCATTAACGCACAGATTAATATATGGGCAGAGTATTGGAATATTATTCTCAGTATAGTTTCTCACTCTCTCACCATTTCTCTTTCTTTCTATCTATCTATCTATCTATCTATCTATCTATCTATCTATCTATCTATCTATCTATCTATCTATCTATGTCTTGGTACGCCCGTACTTGCGTGTGTATGTTTCTAAATATATTAATGCGAATATATTCGTGTGTATGTGAGTTTGTCATCGAGTACTTTTCAAGATCGAGGTCATGTATGAATTTTAAACTCAGAAAAAAGAGGTTTATCAATATTAGAATTGAAAACCTCCCTTTCTAACAAATATTATCCTTTCGAATGCGTAGAGGCACGAAATATCACCCAGACAAAGACGCACGCACCCCACCACATATTTTCTTAATCATTTGACTCCAACCATTGTGGGAGTGCCACTCGTACGCAGTGGGGTACAGAGAGTGAAGCTAAGACAATGACTTGGTATAGAGGGATTGAGGAAAGGATGAAAGATGAACGGAGCTCAAGACGAAAGAAGATGGTGATTGACGTTGTATTTAAATTTTTGAAGACGGCAATTATCGGGTACGCAAGGAATCAAGTTGAACTGACAAGAAATGCGAGAAAAGAAACTATTGCAGTAGAAGTGACGGTTACATTTAACTGTTGAAAAGGTAAATATCAATTTAGTATCACGCTTAAATTCATGTAGCCGTGGCACTAGTGAAAGAAGTTCGACAGAGCAGTTGCCATGAAAATATTTACAGAAAAGACAATGGGAAGCGATATCACATCTGTGAGAAAGTGACTGATGTCGAGATGCCAAGTCAGAATCGATTACATTGAAGATCCTTCAATGGATTTTGTCAAGAACCTCGAGATGAATAGCAGGGACACCAAACCAGATATGTCAACTGTATTCAATGCACGGACGGTAGGTGGATTTATAAATGTGCAAGATAGATTCTGACAAGAGAAACCTTCTGCTACGACACAATGAACCAAATGCATTTGCAGTTGATGCAGCTATTGTTTTAATTGCTGCCATATATGGTCTGGAGCCCCTGCTGTTTGCCTCAGGGTTCTTGATAAGATCCAGAGACGGATATGCAATGTAATTGGCCCTGATCTGTCATCTCGTCTGCAGTTGCTCTCTCAAAGACGAGCCGGTCCCTCGCTCTGTCTTTATTACAAATACTTTCACGGTAATTGCTCCGATGAGCTGCTTTCGCTGGTTCCCAGGCCTCATGAATTTAAACGTCCTACGAGGCTGGCATCCCGTTACCACCCCTTCACCGTTGAAACTGTTAGATGTAGACGTCTCTTCTCCTCCAATAGCTTCATGTCTCGCACATCTCGCCTGTGGAACTCCCTTCCTTATTCCGGTTTCCCTGACAAATATAATCTCCAACTATTTAAGTGTAACGTCAATCGACATCTCCAGTTGCCTTGATCTATCCACTTCCCTTCTCCACATCGTTTCACCTTTCATTCCTATCTGCTCTTGCTCCAAATCTTCTGTAACCCCACATCAAGTCAGTTGAGAACGTGGAGGCAAAAAGACGCATTTTGTCGCTCTCCTTCAGTCGAGCATTAGACATGCCGATGGCAGGCAGGGAAGTTTCTCTATGGTGATTAAATATAACGATACTATATCTATTAAAAGTATTAAATATAACAATATTATATGTATTAAGAGTATCCATATTTCTTTCTAAGTGCGAATGCCTATATAGCTGCTCTACCAAATTTTGCATGTGGTTCAAGCTTTACATGAATTATCGTCAGGGGCGTGAGAATGTAAAAGGAAAAAAATGATGTGTATTTTATGCAGCTCATTGTTTTAAAATTATTACAAATGGAGATGCACACATATATACAAATATGCACACAAACAGACGCACAAAGACACACACACTCACGCACACAAGCAGAAGCACAAACATGCGCGCACAGACACACTCATATATATATATATATATATATATATATATATGCAAAGCAGCAGCAAACACATAGTACCCCCTTTCTTCAACCAATTGAAAGTCTTGATCCCCTCAGCTGATAAGGCCAAATGCTTTCCTCGTAATTTCCCCTCCAATTCAACGCTAGACTCATCTGGTGTACCACACATGATTTCTCTCCCTAGAACTGAGGCTCTGCAAATGAGATGTTCATAATCCCCAAAATTGCATCATCTCTAAGGCTAGTGGTGGAGATGGTATACCGGTAATTGTCCTGAAGAAATGTGCTCTTGAAATGGCACCTGCCCTTTCTAAACTTTACAACTACTGCCTCACCATACTTGTTTTCCAGTCTGTTGGAAGTCCTCATCTGTTGTGCCTGTCTTTAAGAACTCTGCTGAAACTTCGGTGCCGTCTAACTACCATCCTATCAGTCTCCTACCACACTTCGGTAAAGACTTCGTTGCTTTAATCAGCACCGAATTGGTTATGCATCTCACTTCACATAATCTGCACTCCGACAAGCAATATGGTTTCCGCTTTACCCGATCTAACGCTGACGGGCTCACGGCCGTAACTGAATTTCTATACTAACCACTCAACAACGATAGAGAAGCACAAGCCGTTTCTCTAGACATCTCTAAGGCGTTTGATAGGGTTTGGCATGCCAACCTTTTTCGTAAGCTTCAGGGATACGGTATTGAACTAGTTCCCAAATTGGCATCTACGCGGACGACACCATTATTTACACCTTTCTCGATAGTAAATCTGGTATCGTTGACAAAACTAACCTGGCAACTGATTTCGAAAAGAACCTATGTGTGTCTGCGGCTGGAAAGGGCTGGTAAAATTTAATGCCTCCAAAAAGGAAACTGCTCTGCTTTATCTACCACAGAAAACCCTCCTGCCTCCCATCAGAATGGTTGATTCCAAACTCCTCGAAAGCGTCTCGTTACGCCTGCTTTGTCTCACCGTCTCCACTGACATGAGGTGGATTAAATACATTGAATCAGTAGCTTCAACTACCGCATGGTTACCTGTGTCGTGTAAGAAAGTTTTTCTCGCCTGAATCCATCCTTCCAATCTATAAACCAACCATCCATCCTTGCATGGAATATTGCTGCCGTATATGACCTGGTGCACCCGCTGTACGTCTCGAGGTCCTCGACAAAATCCACAGATGAAGATGCAAAATTATATCTCCTGAACTGGCATCTACAATCGCTATCCAACAGACGTTCCATGGCCTCCATCTGTCTCTTCTACAAGTATTTTCACGGCAACAGTTCCGACGAGTGACTTTCGCTGGTTCCCGGACTGCATCAATTTAAGTGAGCTACCAGGCTGTCATCTCGTTCCCACCGTTTTATTGACAAAACGGTTAAATGCAACCGCCTCTTCTGCTCAAACAGCTTCTTCCCCCGCACTTTCTGTCTGTGAAACTCACTTCCCCTAACTTGCATCCCCAATGATTATAATCTTCAAATATTCAAGTGTAATGTCAATCGACATCTGAGACCGAAAGCTTGTTCCCCGTACTTCTCTCTATTCTTTCCCCAAACATGCCTGTTTATTCTTGTTCTCAATTTGGCAAACCTCTGTAACCCCTTACGTGCTAGTGGCACTCCCGACTTACCTGGGGTGAATTGCTTGCTTACATATATATATATATATATATATATATATATATATATATATATATATATATATATATATATATATATATGTATATATATATATGACAAAATAATAGGTCTACTTTAAATGCGACCTTATTACATGAAACGTTATTGTAGTGAATAAATCGTATTATAGTGAATACATCACCATGCATATTCGAGAAATTTTAACACATTCTCTTTATTTGATTTCTCGTATACGCAGGCCGATAGACATAATGAACACTGCTAAATAATTAAAAATGCGGCAATGTTTCAAATAAGATTTATTCATTAAAATAACGATTGAAGTAATAAATGCGTATATATATATATATATATATATATATATATATATATATATATAGAGAGAGAGAGAGAGAGAGAGAGAGAGCGAGATCAAAGGAAAATCTTAAAATGTTCCTTTGATGTAAATTAAATTATGTTTTTAAAATATCGTCTGTATAGATTTAAACTATTTTGTAAATTTAAACTATTTGTAATTTCGTTCTGTTGAGACACTTATTAAACACTTACCTGTTGGTAATAAATTATAATTTATAACCGAGTTTTCCTTTGATGAATATCATATTGCTCTGTATACTATACTTTCAGCTTTGTTAATGGATCTATCTTTTTAATATTTTATACTAGAAAGGCTATCCGATAGAATTTTGGCGACAAACCGTTTCGTAATCATTCTGCCCACGCGGCAGTTGTCTGGGAAATTTTCTCATTTTTTTTGTTTTCATAGCAAGGTAAAAATTGTATCATTCGCTAGTTATTGGTTTAAGGTTGATTTTTCTGTCTTTGTATTTGTGAGTTTGTGTGCGCATATGTTTGTGCATGGGTTAAATAGTTATTTCTATTAGGTTGATGTTTTTCTCTATGTCTGTTCGTGTGTCTACTCACGATAAAAGGTTTGTCTACGAAATTTTGGAGTCGAGGTTCTGAATATAACATCAAGCTCTGTGACAAATTTTATTTGCATTGATCCAGTTAATACTCTGTCTCTGATATCGAACAATTTATTGCAATGTCTGCTTGCCTTAAATGTCCTTTACTTCATATTTCTACTGATTTAGCATTTCAGGCTTTACATTATTTTTCTTATCGCGATTTTATATATATATATATATATATATATATATATATATATATATATATATATATATATATATATATATATTATATATATAGGTAATCGATCCTTTGGTATATAATCCGGGTGAATCCTAGTAATATTAATTATTTAAACTGATTCATATCGAGCTCGATGTATTTATTATAATAGAGGATATGTCATTTTTACACCAAAAAAAAACAAAAACAAAAATTACATCAACATGAGGTTAGTATTTGCTGCAATATATATATATATATATATATATATATACATATATATATATATATATGTTTCAAATAATATTTATTCATTAAAATAACGATTGAAGTAATAAATGCGTATATATATATATATACATATATATACATATATATATATATATATATATATATATATATATATATATATATATATAGATAATATACATTATATATATATATATATATTGTTTGCTGCAATATATATATATATATGCGTGTGTGTGTGAGTGTGTGTGAGTGTGTGTATGTCGCGCATGGATAGGTGTCCCTGCAGTCATCTCCGGTGGGCAACCCCGAGGCCACATTATGATTCAGGCTGTGCCAAACCCCCTCTCTTCCCGCGTCATGGGTGATAACCGTCGGCTTCCTTTAACTCAGGCCTTCTCTTTTTCCAACACCAATTACCCACATGAATTACAAAAAACAGAAATACAAACCTAAACCAGCCTTCCAAAATTCACCCAAACCTTTAAATATCTCCTTCTCCAACATCCGTGGCGTTAGAACCAACTTCTGCAGCGTTGAGTCTTTCCTCATTGCTAAGTTCCCGGATATACTGGCCCTGTGTCAGACCAATCTTCCTCTCCTCAGAAAATATTCTCTAACCCACCTGCATGGCCTGGGTGTCTACGTCAAGGACCATCTCCCTCTGGCTAGAGAGTGCTCTCTCGAATCGACAGATCATTCGTACTTGTGTCTCCGGCTATCTCTTCTCAATGCTGTAAGCTATCTTTTCTTCCTATACCGCTCTCCATCCTCTCAGGACTGTGGGATACTCGATATCATTTCTGACAGCATAGATAGGGCCCTCTCTGTCCATCCGTACGCTCACATATTTGTGTTTGGCGATTTTAACGCCCATCACAACCAATGGCTTAAGAACGCTACTACCGACCTCGCAGGCATTCACACTCTCAACTTTTCAGTCTCTGAATCCCTCACTCAGATAATCGATTTCCTCACGCGTTTTGCTTACAACTGTGACTGTAAGGCCTCACTCCTCGACCTGTGTTTTACCTCCATCCCTGAATCTTGTAGTGCCACGCAGCTCTGTCCTATCGGTAACTCCGATCATGCTGTAGTGTCTGTTAGAATCTCCTTCAGCCCCACCCCCTGCAAGGAGCCTCGTACCACCAGAACCACATTCTGCTATCAACTGACTGACTGGGACTCGTTTCGTGACTTCCTCCGCGATATCCCCTGGGATGCTGTATTTAAGCTCCCCATTCAAGATTGTGCTTCAGAGTTCTCTTCCTGGGTTAAAGCTGGAATCGACGCTTTCATCCCCTCCAGGGAATTCAAGGTCCTCCCCCTGGTTCACAGCTGCTTGCTCAGCCGCCATTGCCCATAGGAACCACTTCTTCCACCGTTTTCGTAGTGATATGTCCGACTCCAATAGACGTCTATTTACCTCTGCCCGTAACGAGTGTAAGCGTATCCTTGACGATGCCAAGTCACTATTTGCTGCTCGGATGAAGGAACGTATTGCATCCCGCAAATTTGGCTCCAAAGATTATTGGCGCCTCTGCAAGAGCGTTCTGAACAATAACAAACCTTCCATTCCTCCCCTGTTCAATCAGTTTGAGGTCCTGACCACCTCTGCCGACAAGGCCGAATGCTTTGCTCGGAAGTCTTCTTCCAATTCTACGCTAGACTCTTCCGGGTTACCCTTGCCCGATTTCCCTCCCAGAAATGAGGCCCTCTTGGACGGATTGCACATAACCCCGTCGTCGGTATTGGGCATTATTTCTAACTTAGATCATCACAAGGCTACTGGTGGTGACGGGATACCAGCCATTGTCCTGAAGAAATGCGCACCTGAACTGGTGCCTGTCCTCTCTAAATTATACAACCGCTGCCTCAAGTAGTCCTGTTTTCATGACTGCTGGAAGTCCTCAACCATTGTTCCTGTCTTTAAGAACTCTGGTGACCCCTCCGACCCTTCCAATTACCGTCCTATCAGTCTCCTACCCCTCTTCGGCAAAGTCTTCGAGGCCATTATCAACAACGAAGTGATTAATCATCTGATATCCCATGATCTGCTCTCAGACAAGCAGTATGGTTTCCGCTTTGCCCGATCTACTGACGATGTGCTTACGGCCATTACTGAATTTGTCTACCAAGCTATCCATAATAACGGTGAAGCTCGTGCCGTAGCTCTTGACATCTCCAAAGCATTTGATAGAGGTTGGCATGCCGGCCTTCTTCGCAAGCTCCAGGGTTATGGTATCACAGGTCGATTGTTTGACCTGATACCATCATTCCTGTCAAACCGGGAATTGAAGGTCGTATCTCCAGCTCCTATCCCACTAACGCAGGTGTTCCTCAAGGCTCCATCCTAGGCCCTACTCTGTTCCTCATATTTATAAACGACCTTCCTGACGCCATAGACTTCCAAGTCGGCATCTACGCTGACGTCACCACAATTTACTCCTGCCTCAAACACAAATCTAGTTAACCTGGCAGCTCAAGTTGAAAAGGACCTCCAATCGGTTGTGAACTGGGGCGTGAAATGGATGGTTAACTTTAACGGCTCTAAAACAAAACTGCTCTCTATTCACCACCACAAGGATCCATCCCTGCATCCCATTAGAATGACCAACTTCTCGAGAGCTCCTCTCTGTGGCTGCTCGGTCTCACGCTGTCGGTTGATCTGAGATGGAACAAATACATCGAGTCAGTTGCATCATCCACCGCAAGTAAAGTTGGTTCCCTGTGCCGAGCCAGGAAATTTTTCTCCCCGGAATCGATCCTCCAAGTCTATAAATCGACCATTCGCCCCTGCATGGAGTATTGCTGCCATATATGGTCTGGGGCCCCTGCTGTTTGCTTCAGGGTTCTTGATAAGATCCAGAGACGGATATGCAATGTGATTGGCCCTGATCTGTCATCTCGTCTGAAGTCGCTCTCTCACAGACGCGATGTTGCCTCGCTCTGCCTTTTTTACAAGTACTTTCACGGTAATTACTCCGAGGAGCTGCTTTCGCTTGTCCCTAGGCCTCGTGAATGTAAACGTCCTACGTGGCTGGCATCCCGTTCCCACCCCTACACCGTTGAAACTGTTAGATGTAGACGTCTCTTTTACTCCAATAGCTTCATGTCTCGCACATCTCACCTATGGAACTCCCTTCCCTATTACTGTTTCCCTGACAAATACAATCTCCAACGGTTTAAGTGTCGCGTCAATCAACATCTCCAGTTGCCTTGATCTATCCACTTTCCTTCTCCACATCCTTTCATCTTTCATTCCTATCTGCTCTCGCTCTAAATCTTCTGTAACCCCCTTGCCTTGATCGACCCACTATCTTTCTCTTTCTCCATATCCTCTCCTTTACCACTGCTATCTGCCCTTCCTTCAACCCTTCTATAACCCCATGCGTGATAGTGATACGCTTAAAATATATATATATATATATATATATATATATGTGTGTGTGTGTGTGTGTGTGTGTGTGTGTGTGTGTGTGTGTGTAATCGATCCGTTAGTATATAATGCGAGTGAATCTTAGAAATATTAATTATTTAAACTGATTCATAGAGACATCGATATATTTATTATAACGGATCATATGTACTTTTTACAGCAGAAAAAAACATTACATCAACATATGGTAATTTTTTTTTTTGCTGATATATATATATATATATATATATATATATATATATATATATATATATATATATATATATAATGTTGTAGCCTCTGTCTGTCTGTTTGTTATCGAACTCCTCCTAGGATCTCTTTTGATAGACCTCGGAAACATATATATTCTGAAATTTCATTACCCAGGCTACTACTATATTTCATATTGATCAGATGGTGTCCCCGGTGAGGACACCACCCCAAATTAATTTTTCCCTTTGATATAAATTAAAATTAAATTTCGACAAGAGAGTGACTCCTAGAGTTCTTGGATAGGTATATTTTATTTTGGTTAAAAGGGGCCCCCCAGATGGGAGTAAACAACCCTACTGATTTTTTTCCATTTTGATCTAAATTAAATTTAAATTTGAACAAGGGAATGACCCCTATTCAAAATATGCAAGGAGTAATCCAGTAGATCGTGGTCTCACAGGTAGGATCATTTCGGTCAAATGGGCGCCTCGGGAATACAACCCCCTACCTATTTTTTTAAATTTTAGTTTGAACAAGGGAATGACTCCTGTCCAATATATAGGAGAAAGCCAGAAGATGGAGGTCACATTAATTAGATCAAAATGAAACATTACGTACGTCAAGTTGACCAGGAATTCAGCGATCAGTGATCACTGCCTTACAATACATATTTGTTTCGACAATTCGACAGTCATATCAATGTTCAAATCTGCTCATCACTTCCTCCTGGGGTTTTGGTGATATACCCCCATAAGCAAATATATATTCTGAATCTACATCACCTAGTTTACTTTGATGAGTTTCTTTCAATTTCATCCAAGGAGGGCCTCGGTGTTGATATGGCTGTTGAATTGTCGCAACAAATATATATTGTAAGACAGTACCGAATGTTTGGTCATTTCTTGCTCATATTTACGTCCATATTGTCTCATTTTAACTTGTCGATGTGACCTCCATCTTCTAGCTTTCTCCTTCAATATTTTGGATAGGAATAATTCCCTTGTTCAAGTTTAATTTTAATTTAAATCATAGGGAAGAAATTCAGTGGTAGTTTGTCCACACTGTGCACTCTCTTTGATCAAAATGAAATATGCTTATCCAAGTAACCTAGGAGCCATTCCGTTGTCTAAATTTAAATGTTATTTATATCAAAGGGGAAAAATCAGTGGGAAAGTGTGCCTCCTTTTTCAAAATATATTTATTCTAGTACCCTGTTTAATGTACTTTCAGAATATATATGGTTATGGGAGTCTATCTCAAAAACCCTAGGAGAATTTCGATAACTGACACGGAGTCTACAATTAGATTATATATATATATATATATATATATATATATATATATATATATATATATATATATATATATGTTGAGTCTTGACTCAATGTTGAATCTCGCCTATTGCATGGAATAATAATGCAACACAAAATGTATTTAGAACAAGAATGTATTATAACAAGAAAGTGTACACAATAAGTACATATAGTATTTCTGTATATTTCTGGGAAGACGTTCCTGGAGAATGTGTTGACTAGTCGCAGTCGATCAGAGTCTCTAGTTGGATCTCGTGATTCCTCCTCCCTCGTCTTCCGGTACCAACCATTATTTATATAGTTTGTAGTCACCTATGCAGATTAGGTGGATCCTACCACAACACCCCCTCCCAAGCCTTGGAATCCTTTTGGATTTCAAACTGGCTTCTATATGGGATGCTGATTATGGTTATTTCTTTGTAGATCCCCTTTGCATAGTTCATATGTATATCTGTTTTTTTTTCAATATCTTTTTCGTTTTGGATTCACGTCCAATGGGTCCGTGAACTTTCGTTTCCTACCGGATCTTCTCGGTTCATGAGCACTCTGCGGAGGTTCTACTTGAAAAGTATCATACATTACATCAATGGTATCTTCCTCCTCATCCGGTATACTCTCTTCATGCTCTAGCACGTAGCATTTTTTGAGTTGGTTCTGGTGCCTTTTATGAGTATTCTTCGGCCCTTTTATTATGTAAATCAGGTCACCGATTCTCTTGTCCACTATGCCTCGCTCCCAGAACTCAATGTTGTTTCTATAGCACTTGAAAAAGACCTTCTCTCCGGGGGTGTATCTTTTTCTAGCTTTATACATAGTGTTCTTTATTCTATTTCTTCCTGGCAAAAGCTTGTCAAACACTGACTTAACATTCCTAGCGAACATTAGTTCAGCTGGTGCCATGTTTGATGGTGTTCTCTGGTTAGGCGTGATTCTGTATACTTGTAGGAATTGCTGAAGCGCCTTTTCCGTTGGAACTCCTGAGGCTTTCTTCAGAGCGCTCTTTAACGTATCTACAAATCTTTCTGCGAGTCCATTGGATCTCGGATGATACGGCGGCGTCGATATGTGGTTAATTTGATATAACTCACAAAATTCCTTAAAATCGTCAGAAGTGAATTGTGTACCATTGTCACTCACAATACACTCTGGCACACCAAACCGTGCAAATAGTTCATGCAAAAAAGTTGTTGTGGTATTGGACGTAGGCTTTTTGCAGCGTAGTACTTCCGGCCATGTTGTAAAGCTATCTACCACTATTAAGTAGTAATAATCTTCTACTGGACCAGCGAAATCAATGTGTAATCTTTCCCACGGATGATCCGTCTTTGGCCATGGTTTGTGTACTATAGGTGGTGCCTTAGCTGCTAACGCACACCCTTTACATCGATGAACCATGTTTTCGATATCCACATCCATTCCTTTCCAATATACAAAGCTTCGCATTAAGCTTTTTGTTCTATTAATCCCCGGGTGACCCATATGAAAGTCCCGTAGGATTCTTTTCTGCAACTTTTTTGGTACTACTACTCTCTCACCATATAATAAAATTCCGTTACAAATTGAATAGATCTCCTGAACTTTTTGGTCATTTGCTACCATTTTACTTTTTATTCCTAAAATGAAATCATCGCTTTCAGATTCTTTTTTGATTTCCTTTGATGTAACCGGTAGCTCTCTTACAATGTTGTTTACCATGCTTTTCACCTCATAATCTGCTCTGATATTTGCAATAATTGTTTCTTCGAATCCTTCATCTTTATTCGGTACGAGTCTTGATAAAGTATCCGCATGAATTATATTTTTGGATGATAGGTGCTTTATGTGGAAATCATAATTGAGAAGAATGGTTCCCCATCTTAACAGTCGATTTGCCGTGTAAACGGGTAACCCTTTCTTTGACCCAAAAATAGTGATCAGAGGTTTATGGTCCGTTTCTAACCTGAAATGTCTACCGTAGATGTATCTATGAAATTTTGTTATGGCAAAAATGATACTCAGCGCCTCCTTTTCTATCTGTGAATAACTTCGCTCTCCTGGGAGTAATGCCCTCGAAGCATGCGCAATCGGTTTTCTAGAACCATCTGGCATTATGTGTTGAATACATGCTCCTACCCCGTATGAACTAGCATCACTTGCCACTACAATATCCAGTTTAGGATTGTAATGGGTTAAAAAGAGGTCGGACGTAAGCATTTTCTTAATTTCATCAAAGGCTTTTTGACATTCTACCGTCCATTCCCATGCCTTGTCTTTTTTCAGTAGTTCATTCAACGGAGCTCTTAGATTGTACATTCCTTTAATGAACGCTTGATAATAGTTTGCGAGCCCCAGAAAACTCTGTAGCGTCGCCACGTTAGTGGGCGTCGGCATGTTTCTAATCGCAATGGACCTTTCCGGATCTGGAAATCTGCCATTTTTGTTGATTATGTGACCTAAATATTTAATTTCCTCCAAACCAAATTCGCACTTTGATTCTTTGATTTTAAATCCAAAATCCTGAATCTTTTTAAATACTTGATTGAGGTGCTCTCGATGTTCGTCGACGTTTGCACTCCTTACTATAATATCATCTAAGTAGGCACACGCAAAGTCTAAGTCATTCAACATGACGTCCATGGCTTGTTGAAAAATGGCTGGTGCCACTTTAATACCAAAAGGAAGCCTGTTGTACTTGAATAAACCCCTATGCGTGTTTATCCCTAGTAACTTCGAACATTCTTCTTCGACGGGAATTTGGAGATAGGCATCTGATAAGTCGATTTTTGAAAACATCACTCCGCCATTTAGCTTGTTAAAAATCTCCTCAGGACTCGGTAACGGGTAATGGTAATACTTAATTACGGAGTTCAACCCTGTCGAAAAATCAACGCAGACTCTGATTTGGTTTGGTTTCTTTTTTATGCACACAATCGGCGCAGCCCATGAATTAGATTCTACTTTTGAAATAATTCCCATTTTTTCCAACCTATCAAGTTCTTCGTTAACTTTCTCTACACTTGCGAAATGCACCTTACGTTTCTTTTTAAATATAGGCATAGTATTTTCTTTTAATTCAAATTTAGCTTCAAATTTGTTACATCTTCCAAGACCAGGTGTAAAGGTTTCCGGAAACTTTTTCTTTAATTCATCTTTAATGTCCTGTCTTGTTTGCGTATTACTTTCTACTTTTCTGCAGAATGAGTTTAACGGTTTATCCCACAATTCGAATGTTTCAATAAAATCTGTACCCAACAAGTTTTCTCCATTTCTCAGAATGAAAACTTTTATTTTTTTAACGATCCCATTCAATTTCATTGGAAGTACAACCTCGCCTTCGAAGTTAATTTGCTTTCCAGTTACCGTTCGAGCGAGTTTCGTTGACTTCATTATTGTAGGCCTTTTTAAAATTTTCCATGTTTTATCGTTCATTATTGTTAAATCTGACCCCGAATCGAGTTGAAATTTGATATTCTTTTTGAATATTTCAGTCGTCACATATTTCCTCAAATCTCTATCTGATTTGATATTCGAATTTGTTTGTCTAATTCGACTCTTGAATTTTTTCGTTTTACAACACGATCCTTTGTGACCATTCTTTTGGCACACGAAACATTTCTTATTTCTATATGGGCAATTTACCTCCCAATGTCTTTCGTTACAACGTCTGCAATTATATGGTGGGACTTTTTTATTTCCGTTCTTTTTATTTTCTTGTCTATTATTAAAATACGCTGAATTTTTTCTCCAATTTTTCTCTAATGGGTACTTTGACTGCTTTTTTATTTTTTTAATATAAACAATACCAGCTTCTTCGATTTTTTGCGACTCTTTCTTTAACTTTACGGCCCGTTGACACTCCTCTGCTAACTTCTGCATGGTAAGGCCTTGTTCAGATTCGAGTTTAGACAAAACTCTACGTCTTATTTCGGCACTCTTACTGGATACCAGTCCTTGAGCAAAAATTAAGCACTTGAATTCTTCAACCGTAATTTCTGCCAATCTGAAATTGTCACAATGTCTATTCACTATAGATGCATATGTTAAGTAATCCTGATCGTCGGATTTAGAGACATTCATGCATAACCATCGCTTATGTCAAAGCGACATATTTGCTCCAAACAGCTCTTTTAGCAATTTCACTGTTTCCGAGAATTCCAATTCAGTTGTTTTTCTCGGTAGAATAAAATCTACAAATTTGCTATGTTCTGCTGTACCTAGCTTTCTTAGTAATAGACTGACTTTTCTTGAATTCGACCAGTTTTCACAGTCTGTGTAGAAAATATCTTCATATCGTTTAAAGTACGCTTCAAACGTTTTTTCTTCGTCTGGCACATAGTTGAAAGTTTCCAGCGAATTAAATATGGTGTTATTAGAATATGAAGAATTTCCCTCATTTGCCTGATAGTTGTTTAATTTCTCCAGTATTAACTTTTGAATTTCTAAAAGTCTTTCATCTTGCTTTTCTTGATATTTTTGTTGTCTTACATCTTGACGTTCTTGATATTTTTGCATTGCTATCAGTTGTTCTTGCTGTGCTATCTGTTGTTCTTGCTGACGTTGTTGACTCAACTGCTGGGATTTTAATAATTCAGATATGACTTTGGATAGTTCATCCATCTTTAGCTGATAGTGTTCATGCAACAAGGAATATACTTTTAATTTGTGTATCCACGAATATCATATAAGCTGACCAAAAAAATCGAAACAACGTACGACTTTTCTATTTTATGTCTTGTTTTTACATTCACGCCCGTGCTAATCAACTTTGGTATTTTTTTTTAATTTTTTTTTTTTCGTGAACAGAGAGCGTCGGACTTTTTTTTTTCGTTTTCGACTTCTGTTCGCGTATTCCAATGAAAACGTCTGATTTTCTTATCAGAGGTAATTCGTCACTATATTGTTGAACAAATAATTTAAAAAAAAAAATAATTTTTTTAAAGTTTGTTACCTTTCAAAGTCGACACGGTGTATTTGTGCTCCTTTTAATCCATGCATGTTTTTGTAGTCGGCCAATTTTTCTTTTTAGAGGGTGTCTCGTTGTAGATAATTTTTTAATTTAAAATTACCGTTACTCGTTTACGACACCTTTCAATTTTTCTGAGTGAACGTTCCTTTATGCTTAGTCGTCTTTTAACGAGTTTTACATATCCAGAAGTTCAGAATCCTTCGTCGTTATGTTAACGTTGGACTTTGAATTAATATTTTTTTTTTCAGCCTGGGTTCTTCACTGACTTGTCTCAATTGTTGAAAACTCTCAGTATTAATTCTTTCTTTTTTCCGTATGGTTCGTTCTACTTCTTTGCCATTGTTGAAACTTGGCGTATGGTTCGTTCTACTTCGTGACCATTGTTGAAACTTGACGTATGGTTCGTTCTACTTCGTCGCCATTGTTGAGTCTTGACTCAATGTTGAATCTCGCCTATTGCATGGAATAATAATGCAACACAAAATGTATTTAGAACAAGAATGTATTATAACAAGAAAGTGTACACAATAAGTACATATAGTATTTCTGTATATTTCTGGGAAGACGTTCCTGGAGAATGTGTTGACTAGTCGCAGTCGATCAGAGTCTCTAGTTGGATCTCGTGATTCCTCCGGGATTTACTTGACCTCCCACAGGGCCAGGTTGTGACACAAGGTCGGAGTTTAAAGTGGGAAGGGGAGGGGGAATGGACCCGAGTTTTCACCCGGGTCGCAGTGCTTTGGCTTTAGCTAGTCATAGCTGGACTTGGCTGGTCTTAGCTGGTCATAGCTTGTCCAAGCTGGTCATAGCTAGTCAGACGCAGCCACGATACCACCAGCGCAGGGACGAGTCCCTGCCGTCGGCCCGCATCGGAGGAAGAATCCCGGTCCCATAGGCGATCATTCAGTGAGTAATCTGCGAACAGATACTACACGGGATTTACTTGACCTCCCACAGGGTCAGGTTGTGACACAAGGTCGGAGTTTAACGTGGGAAGGGAGGGGGAATGAACCCGAGTTTTCACCCGGGTCGCAGTGCTTTGGCTTTAGCTAGTCATAGCTTGTCCAAGCTGGTCAGAACTGGTCATAGCTAGTCAGACATAGCCACGATACTACCAGCGCAGGGACGAATCCCTGCCGCCGGCCTGTATCGGAGAAGGAATCCCGGCCCCATATGCGATCATTCAGTGAGTAATCTGCGAACAGATACTACACTTTGATCTTAGCCTTGAGATTCACTTGACCTCCCACAGGGCCAGGTTGTGACACAAGGTCGAGTTTAACGTGGGAAGGGAGGGGGAATGGACCCGAGTTTTCACCCGGGTCGCAGTGCTTTGGCTTTAGCTAGTCATAGCTGGTCTTAGCTGGTCATAGCTTGTCCAAGCTGGTCATAGCTAGTCAGACGTAGCCACGATACTACCAGCGCAGGGACGAATCCCTGCCGCCGGCCTGTATCGGAAGAAGAATCCCGGCCCCATAGGCGATCATTCAGTGAGTAATCTGCGAACAGATACTACACTTTGATCTTAGCCTTGAGATTCACTTGACCTCCCACAGGGCCAGGTTGTGACACAAGGTCGAGTTTAACGTGGGAAGGGAGGGGGAATGGACCCGAGTTTTCACCCGGGTCGCAGTGCTTTGGCTTTAGCTAGTCATAGCTGGTCTTAGCTGGTCTTAGCTGGTCATAGCTTGTCCAAGCTGGTCATAGCTAGTCAGACGTAGCCACGATACTACCAGCGCAGGGACGAATCCCTGCCGCCGGCCTGTATCGGAAGAAGAATCCCGGCCCCATAGGCGATCATTCAGTGAGTAATCTGCGAACAAATACTACACTTTGATCTTAGCCTTGAGATTCACTTGACCTCCCACAGGGCCAGGTTGTGACACAAGGTCGAGTTTAACGTGGGAAGGGAGGGGGAATGGACCCGAGTTTTCACCCGGGTCACAGTGCTTTGGCTTTAGCTAGTCATAGCTGGTCTTTGGCTGGTCTTAGCTGGTCATAGCTTGTCCAAGATGGTCATAGCTAGTCAGACGTAGCCACGATACCACCAGCGCAGGGACGAATCCCCGCCGCCGGCCTGTTGATTTACTTGACCTCCCACAGGGTCAGGTTGTGACACAAGGTCAGGGTTTAATGTGGGAAGGGAGGGGGAATGGACCCGAGTTTTCACCCGGGCCGCAGTGCTTTGGCTTTAGCTGGTCTTAGCTTGTCCAAGCTGGTCTTTAGCTGGTCATAGCTAGTCTTAGCAGCGATACTACCAGCGCAGGGACGAATCCCTGCCGCCGGCCTGTATCGGAGGAAGAATCCCGGCCCCATAGGCGATCATTCAGTGAGCAATCCGCGAACAGATACTACACTTTGATCTTAGCCTTGGGATTTACTTGACCTCCCACAGGGCCAGGTTGTGACACAAGGTCGGAGTTTAACGTGGGGAGGGAGGGGGAATGGACCCGAGTTTTCACCCGGGTCGCAGTGCTTTGGCTTTAGCTAGTCATAGCTGGTCTTGGCTGGTCTTAGCTGGTCATAGCTTGTCCAAGCTGGTCAGACATAGCCACGATACTACCAGCGCAGGGACGAATCCCTGCCGCCGGCCTGTATCGGAAGAAGAATCCCGGCCCCATAGGCGATCATTCAGTGAGTAATCCGCGAACAGATACTACACTTTGATCTTAGCCTTGGGATTTACTTGACCTCCCACATGGCCAGGTTGTGACACAAGGTCGAGTTTAACGTGGGAAGGGAGGGGGAATGGACCCGAGTTTTCACCCGGGTCGCAGTGCTTTGGCTTTAGCTAGTCATAGCTGGTCTTGGCTGGTCAAAGCTTGTCCAAGCTGGTCATAGCTAGTCAGACTTAGCCACGATACTACCAGCGCAGGGACGAATCCCCGCCGCCGGCCTGTATCGGAAGAAGAATCCCGGCCCCATAGGCGATCATTCAGAGAGTAATCTGCGAACAGATACTACACTTTGATCTTAGCCTTGGGATTTACTTGACCTCCCACATGGCCAGGTTGTGACACAAGGTCGGAGTTTAACGTGGGGAAGGAGGGGGAATGGACCCGAGTTTTCACCCGGGTCGCAGTGCTTTGGCTTTAGCTAGTCATAGCTGGTCTTGGCTGGTCTTAGCTGGTCATAGCTTGTCCAAGCTGGTCATAGCTAGTCAGACTTAGCCACGATACTACCAGCGCAGGGACGAATCCCCGCCGCCGGCCTGTATCGGAAGAAGAATCCCGGCCCCATAGGCGATCATTCAGAGAGTAATCTGCGAACAGATACTACACTTTGATCTTAGCCTTGGGATTTACTTGACCTCCCACAGGGCCAGGTTGTGACACAAGGTCGGAGTTTAACGTGGGGAGGGAGGGGGAATGGACCCGAGTTTTCACCCGGGTCGCAGTGCTTTGGCTTTAGCTAGTCATAGCTGGTCTTGGCTGGTCTTAGCTGGTCATAGCTTGTCCAAGCTGGTCATAGCTAGTCAGACGTACCCACGATACTACCAGCGCAGGGACGAATCCCTGCCGCCGGCCTGTATCGGAGAAGGAATCCCGGCCCCATAGGCGATCATTCAGAGAGTAATCTGCGAACAGATACTACACTTTGATCTTAGCCTTGGGGCCGCCTGGAGACCGAAATCTCGTGATTATTCGTCCTCGGGATTTACTTGACCTCCCACATGGCCAGGTTGTGACACAAGGTCGAGTTTAACGTGGGAAGGGAGGGGGAATGGACCCGAGTTTTCACCCGGGTCGCAGTGCTTTGGCTTTAGCTAGTCATAGCTGGTCTTGGCTGGTCTTAGCTGGTCATAGCTTGTCCAAGCTGGTCAGAGCTGGTCATAGCTAGTCAGACTTAGCCACGATACTACCAGCGCAGGGACGAATCCCTGCCGCCGGCCTGTATCGGAGAAGGAATCCCGGCCCCATAGGCGATCATTCAGTGAGCAATCCGCGAACAGATACTACACTTTGATCTTAGCCTTGGGATTTACTTGACCTCCCACAGGGCCAGGTTGTGACACAAGGTCGGAGTTTAACGTGGGGAGGGAGGGGGAATGGACCCGAGTTTTCACCCGGGTCGCAGTGCTTTGGCTTTAGCTAGTCATAGCTGGTCTTGGCTGGTCTTGGCTGGTCTTAGCTGGTCATAGCTTGTCCAAGCTGGTCATAGCTAGTCAGACTTAGCCACGATACTACCAGCGCAGGGACGAATCCCTGCCGCCGGCCTGTATCGGAGAAGGAATCCCGGCCCCATAGGCGATCATTCAGAGAGTAATCTGCGAACAGATACTACACTTTGATCTTAGCCTTGGGATTTACTTGACCTCCCACATGGCCAGGTTGTGACACAAGGTCGGAGTTTAACGTGGGGAGGGAGGGGGAATGGACCCGAGTTTTCACCCGGGTCGCAGTGCTTTGGCTTTAGCTAGTCATAGCTGGTCTTGGCTGGTCTTGGCTGGTCTTAGCTGGTCATAGCTTGTCCAAGCTGGTCATAGCTAGTCAGACTCAGCCACGACACCACCAGCGCAGGGACGAATCCCTGCCGCCGGCCTGTATCGGAGAAGGAATCCCGGCCCCACAGGCGATCATTCAGAGAGCAATCCGCGAACAGATACTACACTTTGATCTTAGCCTTGGGATTTACTTGACCTCCCACATGGCCAGGTTGTGACACAAGGTCGGAGTTTAACGTGGGAAGGGAGGGGGAATGGACCCGAGTTTTCACCCGGGTCGCAGTGCTTTGGCTTTAGCTAGTCATAGCTGGTCTTGGCTGGTCTTAGCTGGTCATAGCTTGTCCAAGCTGGTCATAGCTAGTCAGACTTAGCCACGATACTACCAGCGTAGGGACGAATCCCTGCCGCCGGCCCGTATCGGAGAAGGAACCCCGGCCCCATAGGCGATCATTCAGTGAGCAATCCGCGAACAGATACTATACTTTGATCTTAGCCTTGGGATTTACTTGACCTCCCACATGGCCAGGTTGTGACACAAGGTCGGAGTTTAACGTGGGAAGGGAGGGGGAATGGACCCGAGTTTTCACCCGGGTCGCAGTGCTTTGGCTTTAGCTAGTCATAGCTGGTCTTTGGCTGGTCTTAGCTGGTCATAGCTTGTCCAAGCTGGTCAGAGCTGGTCAGACGTAGCCACGATACCACCAGCGCAGGGACGAATCCCCGCCGCCGGCCCGTATCGGAGAAGGAATCCCGGCCCCATAGGCGATCATTCAGCGAGCAATCCGCGAACAGATACTACACTTTGATCTTAGCCTTGGGATTTACTTGACCTCCCACATGGCCAGGTTGTGACACAAGGTCGGAGTTTAACGTGGGAAGGGGAGGGGGAATGGACCCGAGTTTTCACCCGGGTCGCAGTGCTTTGGCTTTAGCTAGTCATAGCTGGTCTTGGCTGGTCTTAGCTGGTCATAGCTTGTCCAAGCTGGTCAGAGCTGGTCATAGCTAGTCAGACGTAGCCACGATACCACCAGCGCAGGGACGAATCCCCGCCGCCGGCCCGTATCGGAGAAGGAATCCCGGCCCCATAGGCGATCATTCAGTGAGCACTCCGCGAACAGATACTACACCTTGATCTTAGCCTTGGGGCCGCGTGGAGACCGAAATCTCGTGATTATTCGTCCTCGGGATTTACTTGACCTCCCACAGGGTCAGGTTGTGACACAAGGTCGAGTTTAACGTGGGAAGGGGAGGGGGAATGGACCCGAGTTTTCACCCGGGTCGCAGTGCTTTGGCTTTAGCTAGTCATAGCTGGTCTTGGCTGGTCTTAGCTGGTCATAGCTTGTCCAAGCTGGTCAGAGCTGGTCAGACATAGCCACGATACTACCAGCGCAGGGACGAATCTCTGCCGCCGGCCTGTATCGGAAGAAGAATCCCGGCCCCATAGGCGATCATTCAGTGAGTAATCCGCGAACAGATACTACACTTTGATCTTAGCCTTGGGATTTACTTGACCTCCCACATGGCCAGGTTGTGACACAAGGTCGGAGTTTAACGTGGGAAGGGAGGGGGAATGGACCCGAGTTTTCACCCGGGTCGCAGTGCTTTGGCTTTAGCTAGTCATAGCTGGTCTTGGCTGGTCATAGCTTGTCCAAGCTGGTCATAGCTAGTCAGACTTAGCCACGATACTACCAGCGCAGGGACGAATCCCCGCCGCCGGCCTGTATCGGAAGAAGAATCCCGGCCCCATAGGCGATCATTCAGAGAGTAATCTGCGAACAGATACTACACTTTGATCTTAGCCTTGGGATTTACTTGACCTCCCACATGGCCAGGTTGTGACACAAGGTCGGAGTTTAACGTGGGGAAGGAGGGGGAATGGACCCGAGTTTTCACCCGGGTCGCAGTGCTTTGGCTTTAGCTAGTCATAGCTGGTCTTGGCTGGTCATAGCTTGTCCAAGCTGGTCATAGCTAGTCAGACTTAGCCACGATACTACCAGCGCAGGGACGAATCCCCGCCGCCGGCCTGTATCGGAAGAAGAATCCCGGCCCCATAGGCGATCATTCAGAGAGTAATCTGCGAACAGATACTACACTTTGATCTTAGCCTTGGGATTTACTTGACCTCCCACATGGCCAGGTTGTGACACAAGGTCGAGTTTAACGTGGGAAGGGAGGGGGAATGGACCCGAGTTTTCACCCGGGTCGCAGTGCTTTGGCTTTAGCTAGTCATAGCTGGTCTTGGCTGGTCTTAGCTGGTCATAGCTTGTCCAAGCTGGTCAGAGCTGGTCATAGCTAGTCAGACTTAGCCACGATACTACCAGCGCAGGGACGAATCCCTGCCGCCGGCCTGTATCGGAGAAGGAATCCCGGCCCCATAGGCGATCATTCAGTGAGCAATCCGCGAACAGATACTACACTTTGATCTTAGCCTTGGGATTTACTTGACCTCCCACAGGGCCAGGTTGTGACACAAGGTCGGAGTTTAACGTGGGAAGGGGAGGGGGAATGGACCCGAGTTTTCACCCGGGTCGCAGTACTTTGGCTTTAGCTAGTCATAGCTGGTCTTGGCTGGTCTTAGCTGGTCATAGCTTGTCCAAGCTGGTCAGACGTAGCCACGATACTACCAGCGCAGGGACGAATCCCCGCCGCCGGCCTGTATCGGAAGAAGAATCCCGGCCCCATAGGCGATCATTCAGTGAGTAATCTGCGAACAGATACTACACTTTGATCTTAGCCTTGGGATTTACTTGACCTCCCACATGGCCAGGTTGTGACACAAGGTCGAGTTTAACGTGGGAAGGGGAGGGGGAATGGACCCGAGTTTTCACCCGGGTCGCAGTGCTTTGGCTTTAGCTAGTCATAGCTGGTCTTGGCTGGTCTTAGCTGGTCATAGCTTGTCCAAGCTGGTCAGAGCTGGTCATAGCTAGTCAGACGTAGCCACGATACCACCAGCGCAGGGACGAATCCCCGCCGCCGGCCCGTATCGGAGAAGGAATCCCGGCCCCATAGGCGATCATTCAGTGAGCACTCCGCGAACAGATACTACACCTTGATCTTAGCCTTGGGGCCGCGTGGAGACCGAAATCTCGTGATTATTCGTCCTCGGGATTTACTTGACCTCCCACAGGGTCAGGTTGTGACACAAGGTCGAGTTTAACGTGGGAAGGGGAGGGGGAATGGACCCGAGTTTTCACCCGGGTCGCAGTGCTTTGGCTTTAGCTAGTCATAGCTGGTCTTGGCTGGTCTTAGCTGGTCATAGCTTGTCCAAGCTGGTCAGAGCTGGTCAGACATAGCCACGATACTACCAGCGCAGGGACGAATCTCTGCCGCCGGCCTGTATCGGAAGAAGAATCCCGGCCCCATAGGCGATCATTCAGTGAGTAATCCGCGAACAGATACTACACTTTGATCTTAGCCTTGGGATTTACTTGACCTCCCACATGGCCAGGTTGTGACACAAGGTCGGAGTTTAACGTGGGAAGGGAGGGGGAATGGACCCGAGTTTTCACCCGGGTCGCAGTGCTTTGGCTTTAGCTAGTCATAGCTGGTCTTGGCTGGTCATAGCTTGTCCAAGCTGGTCATAGCTAGTCAGACTTAGCCACGATACTACCAGCGCAGGGACGAATCCCCGCCGCCGGCCTGTATCGGAAGAAGAATCCCGGCCCCATAGGCGATCATTCAGAGAGTAATCTGCGAACAGATACTACACTTTGATCTTAGCCTTGGGATTTACTTGACCTCCCACATGGCCAGGTTGTGACACAAGGTCGGAGTTTAACGTGGGGAAGGAGGGGGAATGGACCCGAGTTTTCACCCGGGTCGCAGTGCTTTGGCTTTAGCTAGTCATAGCTGGTCTTGGCTGGTCATAGCTTGTCCAAGCTGGTCATAGCTAGTCAGACTTAGCCACGATACTACCAGCGCAGGGACGAATCCCCGCCGCCGGCCTGTATCGGAAGAAGAATCCCGGCCCCATAGGCGATCATTCAGAGAGTAATCTGCGAACAGATACTACACTTTGATCTTAGCCTTGGGATTTACTTGACCTCCCACATGGCCAGGTTGTGACACAAGGTCGAGTTTAACGTGGGAAGGGAGGGGGAATGGACCCGAGTTTTCACCCGGGTCGCAGTGCTTTGGCTTTAGCTAGTCATAGCTGGTCTTGGCTGGTCTTAGCTGGTCATAGCTTGTCCAAGCTGGTCAGAGCTGGTCATAGCTAGTCAGACTTAGCCACGATACTACCAGCGCAGGGACGAATCCCTGCCGCCGGCCTGTATCGGAGAAGGAATCCCGGCCCCATAGGCGATCATTCAGCGAGTAATCTGCGAACAGATACTACACTTTGATCTTAGCCTTGGGATTTACTTGACCTCCCACATGGCCAGGTTGTGACACAAGGTCGGAGTTTAACGTGGGAAGGGAGGGGGAATGGACCCGAGTTTTCACCCGGGTCGCAGTGCTTTGGCTTTAGCTAGTCATAGCTGGTCTTTGGCTGGTCTTAGCTGGTCATAGCTTGTCCAAGCTGGTCAGAGCTGGTCTTAGCTAGTCAGACTTAGCCACGATACTACCAGCGCAGGGACGAAACCCTGCCGCCGGCCCGTATCGGAGAAGGAATCCCGGCCCCATAGGCGATCATTCAGTGAGTAATCTGCGAACAGATACTACACTTTGATCTTAGCCTTGGGATTTACTTGACCTCCCACAGGGCCAGGTTGTGACACAAGGTCGGAGTTTAACGTGGGAAGGGAGGGGGAATGGACCCGAGTTTTCACCCGGGTCGCAGTGCTTTGGCTTTAGCTAGTCATTGGCTGGTCTTGGCTGGTCATAGCTTGTCCAAGCTGGTCATAGCTAGTCAGACTTAGCCACGATACTACCAGCGCAGGGACGAATCCCTGCCGCCGGCCTGTATCGGAGAAGGAATCCCGGCCCCATAGGCGATCATTCAGAGAGTAATCTGCGAACAGATACTACACTTTGATCTTAGCCTTGGGATTTACTTGACCTCCCACAGGGCCAGGTTGTGACACAAGGTCGGAGTTTAACGTGGGGAGGGAGGGGGAATGGACCCGAGATTTCACCCGGGTCGCAGTGCTTTGGCTTTAGCTAGTCATAGCTGGTCTTGGCTGGTCTTAGCTGGTCATAGCTTGTCCAAGCTGGTCATAGCTAGTCAGACTTAGCCACGATACTACCAGCGCAGGGACGAATCCCTGCCGCCGGCCTGTATCGGAGAAGGAATCCCGGCCCCATAGGCGATCATTCAGAGAGTAATCTGCGAACAGATACTACACTTTGATCTTAGCCTTGGGATTTACTTGACCTCCCACATGGCCAGGTTGTGACACAAGGTCGAGTTTAACGTGGGAAGGGGAGGGGGAATGGACCCGAGTTTTCACCCGGGTCGCAGTGCTTTGGCTTTAGCTAGTCATAGCTGGTCTTGGCTGGTCTTAGCTGGTCATAGCTTGTCCAAGCTGGTCATAGCTAGTCAGACTTAGCCACGATACTACCAGCGCAGGGACGAATCCCTGCCGCCGGCCTGTATCGGAGAAGGAATCCCGGCCCCATAGGCGATCATTCAGAGAGTAATCTGCGAACAGATACTACACTTTGATCTTAGCCTTGGGATTTACTTGACCTCCCACATGGCCAGGTTGTGACACAAGGTCGAGTTTAACGTGGGAAGGGGAGGGGGAATGGACCCGAGTTTTCACCCGGGTCGCAGTGCTTTGGCTTTAGCTAGTCATAGCTGGTCTTGGCTGGTCTTAGCTGGTCATAGCTTGTCCAAGCTGGTCATAGCTAGTCAGACTTAGCCACGATACTACCAGCGCAGGGACGAATCCCTGCCGCCGGCCTGTATCGGAGAAGGAATCCCGGCCCCATAGGCGATCATTCAGAGAGTAATCTGCGAACAGATACTACACTTTGATCTTAGCCTTGGGATTTACTTGACCTCCCACATGGCCAGGTTGTGACACAAGGTCGAGTTTAACGTGGGAAGGGGAGGGGGAATGGACCCGAGTTTTCACCCGGGTCGCAGTGCTTTGGCTTTAGCTAGTCATAGCTGGTCTTTGGCTGGTCTTAGCTGGTCATAGCTTGTCCAAGCTGGTCAGAGCTGGTCTTAGCTAGTCAGACTTAGCCACGATACTACCGGCGCAGGGACCAATCCCTGCCGCCGGCCTGTATCGGAGAAGGAATCCCGGCCCCATAGGCGATCATTCAGCGAGTAATCTGCGAACAGATACTACACTTTGATCTTAGCCTTGGGATTTACTTGACCTCCCACATGGCCAGGTTGTGACACAAGGTCGGAGTTTAACGTGGGAAGGGAGGGGGAATGGACCCGAGTTTTCACCCGGGTCGCAGTGCTTTGGCTTTAGCTAGTCATAGCTGGTCTTGGCTGGTCTTAGCTGGTCATAGCTTGTCCAAGCTGGTCAGAGCTGGTCATAGCTAGTCAGACTTAGCCACGATACTACCAGCGCAGGGACGAATCCCAGCCGCCGGCCTGTATCGGAGAAGGAATCCCGGCCCCATAGGCGATCATTCAGAGAGTAATCTGCGAACAGATACTACACTTTGATCTTAGCCTTGGGATTTACTTGACCTCCCACAGGGCCAGGTTGTGACACAAGGTCGGAGTTTAACGTGGGGAGGGAGGGGGAATGGACCCGAGTTTTCACCCGGGTCGCAGTGCTTTGGCTTTAGCTAGTCATAGCTGGTCTTGGCTGGTCTTAGCTGGTCATAGCTTGTCCAAGCTGGTCAGAGCTGGTCATAGCTAGTCAGACTTAGCCACGATACTACCAGCGCAGGGACGAATCCCAGCCGCCGGCCTGTATCGGAGAAGGAATCCCGGCCCCATAGGCGATCATTCAGAGAGTAATCTGCGAACAGATACTACACTTTGATCTTAGCCTTGGGGCCGCGTGGAGACCGAAATCTCGTGATTATTCGTCCTCGGGATTTACTTGACCTCCCACATGGCCAGGTTGTGACACAAGGTCGAGTTTAACGTGGGAAGGGAGGGGGAATGGACCCGAGTTTTCACCCGGGTCGCAGTGCTTTGGCTTTAGCTAGTCATAGCTGGTCTTAGCTGGTCATAGCTTGTCCATGCTGGTCAGAGCTGGTCATAGCTAGTCAGACGTAGCCACGATACCACCAGCGCAGGGACCAATCCCCGCCGCCGGCCCGTATCGGAGGAAGAATCCCGGCCCCATAGGCGATCATTCAGTGAGCAATCCGCGAACAGATACTACACTTTGATCTTAGCCTTGGGATTTACTTGACCTCCCACAGGGCCAGGTTGTGACACAAGGTCGGAGTTTAACGTGGGAAGGGAGGGGGAATGGACCCGAGTTTTCACCCGGGTCGCAGTGCTTTGGCTTTAGCTAGTCATAGCTGGTCTTGGCTGGTCATAGCTAGTCAGACTTAGCCACGATACTACCAGCGCAGGGACGAATCCCCGCCGCCGGCCTGTATCGGAAGAAGAATCCCGGCCCCATAGGCGATCATTCAGAGAGTAATCTGCGAACAGATACTACACGGGATTTACTTGACCTCCCACACGGTCAGGTTGTGACACAAGGTCGAGTTTAACGTGGGAAGGGAGGGGGAATGGACCCGAGTTTTCACCCGGGTCGCAGTGCTTTGGCTTTAGCTAGTCATAGCTGGTCTTGGCTGGTCTTAGCTGGTCATAGCTTGTCCAAGCTGGTCAGAGCTGGTCATAGCTAGTCAGACGTAGCCACGATACTACCAGCGCAGGGACCAATCCCTGCCGCCGGCCTGTATCGGAGGAAGAATCCCGGTCCCATAGGCGATCATTCAGTGAGCAATCCGCGAACAGATACTACACTTTGATCTTAGCCTTGGGATTTACTTGACCTCCCACATGGCCAGGTTGTGACACAAGGTCGGAGTTTAACGTGGGGAGGGAGGGGGAATGGACCCGAGTTTTCACCCGGGTCGCAGTGCTTTGGCTTTAGCTAGTCATAGCTGGTCTTGGCTGGTCTTAGCTGGTCATAGCTTGTCCAAGCTGGTCAGAGCTGGTCAGAGCTGGTCATAGCTAGTCAGACGTAGCCACGATACTACCAGCGCAGGGACCAATCCCTGCCGCCGGCCTGTATCGGAGAAGGAATCCCGGCCCCATAGGCGATCATTCAGTGAGCAATCCGCGAACAGATACTACACTTTGATCTTAGCCTTGGGATTTACTTGACCTCCCACAGGGCCAGGTTGTGACACAAGGTCGGAGTTTAACGTGGGAAGGGAGGGGGAATGGACCCGAGTTTTCACCCGGGTCGCAGTGCTTTGGCTTTAGCTAGTCATAGCTGGTCTTGGCTGGTCATAGCTAGTCAGACTTAGCCACGATACTACCAGCGCAGGGACGAATCCCCGCCGCCGGCCTGTATCGGAAGAAGAATCCCGGCCCCATAGGCGATCATTCAGAGAGTAATCTGCGAACAGATACTACACTTTGATTTTAGCCTTGGGGCCGCCTGGAGACCGAAATCTCGTGATTATTCGTCCTCCCTCGTCTTCCGGTACCAACCATTATTTATATAGTTGGTATTCACCTATGCAGATTAGGTGGATCCTACCACAACAATATATATATTAACTTTGGCTAACATCCAGGAGAGTAACTCATTCCACCTCTTTCCAGCATTTTCCATTCACATGAATTTTACCATTTATCCGTGCATTGAATAGCGCTGCCACATATAGTCTGCTGCTTCTGCTATATACCTAGAGATTATTGCCAAAATCCAAATACGTATCTACAAAGTTATCATGCATGACCTGGCATTTCTTCATAAATTCATTCCCCACCGGCGTAACGTAGCTTCATGTGCTGTTCCTAAAATATTTTCATTGCTATTATTCTGATGTGCATTCCTCTTTGATCCTTCACGAGCCCTATACTAGATTGGCGGCTAGGCTCCATCCTTTTATTTTTTCAAAATTGCTAGATTACACACATGAATCAATTTATGTTCTCTCGTGCTACTCGTACAAATGGCTTCAGGCTGCTTGCTTTCCTGTCAAATACAGTCTTCAAAATTTAAATGTAATGTCAATCATCATTTTCTGTCTCCTTGAATCCTTTTATTTTACCGTTTTATCTCTTCATTAATGTTTTCTTGCAAATTAATTATCCTAGGGGACGCCTCTTTTTTTTCCATTTTGCTGAGAATATGCCGAGAGAACTTTCGTTACTGTTCTCGTGACCGAGCTCGTATTTGGCGGGATTAATACTTGAACACGACCGGTAGGCTCAAAAACTCTGCTACGATAACTTGTGTCTTTGTGCTTGCACGACACTCAACGCCTTCCGAACGATTTCGTCAACCAAAATGCAATACATTTTGTTGTGTTTTACTTCGATTTCCTACCAGCTTGGTATTATCAGGAACACATTTGCTGAGATTAAATCCCGGGTACTACGATTGGAAATCCAAGGATATAACCGCTCAGCCAAGTGATGTCTAATGACCAAACAGAATACGAATATATATGCCTACATATGTTTATACCTATAGAAATATTCAAATACACACAGCCTAACATGCATACACAATGTCCACGCACACATTTGCTCTTCTGGGTGTATTTGTGTGCGTGTGTGAAAGAAAGAAAGCGAGATAGTGAGAGGAGGAAGAGAGGGAGAGAGAGCGTGCGATACTTTCAGCTAAACATCTATCTAATATCGTGCAAGTACGACCATTGCTCAGTAACATAATTTCCCCGCCACTCGACTCTTCATAATTACTTACGACCATTTACGGCAAATGTTGCTGGGAGACACTCAGAATAAATTCTGTCCCTGTCTGATTGGCTGATTGCAGTAAGATCGAAAGACAAAATAAAGAAAAACGAAATGTCTGGAATCGAGAGGATGGACTATATTTGTAATATTAGCGGAGACGAGCTATATTTTTGACACTTATTGAGGCGATTGAAAAATGAAAATAAAACAAAAAAAGAAAGTACACGAAAGATGAAGAAAAATTTTTAAAAAAATTTAAAAAAGAAGATCGCCTTTAGATAGAGAAAGCGACAAAAAATACAAAATAATCTATAAGAAAATTTTAGAAGAAAGAAAGAAAGAAAGAAAGAAGAATTGAATGCAAAATAGAAAGAAGGATGAAAGAACGAATACAAAAGAGAGAAGGACAGAAATAAAGGAAGATAGGAAACATAATTTAAAACATAAGGGGAAATAAAAGCAATGAAAATGTGGCGGAATGCAGAGGCATAGAGAAATACAAATGGAGACATAGAAATGAATAAATAATAGAATAAAGAAAGAAAAGAACGAAATAAAAAGTAAAAAGATAGAGAAAAAAAGAAAGAAAAATAAGATAGAAAAATAATGAGGTAATGAAGAATTAAATCCAAAATTGAAAGAAGGGTGAAAGAACGAATAAAATAGAAAAGAAAGAAAGAAAGAAAGAAAAAGAAAGAAAGAAAGAAAGAACGAAAGAAAGAAAAAGAAAGAAAGAAAGAACGAAAGAAAGAAAGAAAGAATGAAAGAAAGAAAGGAACAAATAAAAGTGGATGGAATGAAACATAACTGAAAATATGACGGGAAATACAAAGAAAAATAATTGGGGAAAAATCACAGGGACAGGAAATACAAACCGAGATAGAGAAATAAAGAAAGGAAAAAAGAAAAGTAGAAAGAAAGAAAGGAAGAGAGAAAGAAAGAAAGGAAAAAAAAAAAAGAAAAGTAGAAAGAAAGAAAGTGGGAAAAATAAAGATAAAAAAGATAGAATAAAATAACGTAAAAAGAAAATAAAAAACTGAACGAAAGAAATATGATGGAAGGAAATAAAAAGAGTAGGGAAATATTACGAAAGATGGCAAAAAACTAAAAAAAAAACACCCACGGCAAATACAAAATAATCCATAGGAAATTGAGATGAAAGACAGACAGGAACAAGGATACAACAGACGAGTAGAAAGAAATAATTTAAAAAAGAACAAAAAACAAAGAAGGAAAAATCGAAATAAAAATGAAGTTAGTATTTAACAAATGAAAGTAGATAGAAAAGAATTAATATTAAAGCGAAAAAAGCAAGATGCAATTAGGAAAAGAAAATAAGCAAGTAAGCTAAGTAAAAAGAAAGAATAGGAAAACAAAAATATAGAGAATGGAGTGAGGAATATAATAATGCAATGAAAAGACACATAAACCAAAGATTGATGAAATAAAGGAAATGAGAGGGAGAAAGAAAAGAATGAAGGTGTGTTTATGGTAGAATGTAAAGGAAGAAAGAAAAAGGAAAATGAAGGGAAAATAAAAAAGAAATTAACAAAAGAAATGATAAGAAAGAAGGAAAAAGAAAACGGATGATATAAGTAATGTGACGAATGTAACGGTAGACAAATAATAACGAAAAATATATACAATATATCTAATAATGAAGGAAGGGAATGAGAAAGAAAGAGATACTAAAGCAAATAAAGAGAATAGAGAAATTTGGGTAGAGGCTAAGATCGCTTAGTTCATAGAAACCAGAACAGAGTTTATTGCAGAAAGAGAAAAAGAACATGAAATACAGACTCTTATCCAGAAGGGAGAGGGGGAGAGAGAGAGAGAGAAAGAGAGAAAGAGAGAAAAAGAGAAAAAGAGAGAGAGAGAGAGAGAGAGAGAGAGAGAGAGAGAGAGAGAGAAGCTAGAAAATTGTAAGAAGAAACTAAACATCAAAACCTTGCTGTACGTGGCAAAAGAGAATTAATGTTTAAGGTAGATAGATTTTTTTTTGGAACATTTTCCTATGAACATGAACTACGTAACTGTAATTTCCTTTCATGTGAATATATAGTATGATGATAAGAATGCTCTTTTATACCATGCTGAAAATTATTAATTGCAAAAATGGCACGAAAGATTAACGGGTACAGAAAGATAACAGGAATAGGAGAGTAACGGAATTATGAAGGAAAAATGAAAGCACAACCGAATGAAAAATCGACCGAACCTAAAGCAGACAAGATTAATGAAAGGACAATGATATCATAGAATGAATATCAACGAAGCTATTAAAAGATGAAAAACAAAAATGGAAGAAGTATTCAGTGAAAGAAGTAATTGAAAAAAAAAACGATTTACAGAAGAGAAAAATAAAGATAAAATCGTGAAATTATGAAGGAGTAAGGAATGAATGAAATTTTTTTAAAAAAGAAATGAGTTATTCGAATCTATTAAAGTACGAATGAATACTTGGAAAGTTATGAAAGAAGGATATGAAAAATAAAGGAAAATTTGGAATCTATATATAATAATAATAATAATAAATCATCCACTGTTACAAAGAAAAATTAATCAAAAGGGTTTGGTAAAAAATAAAACGAATAAAAGAAATAGCAAATAAGGAATGAAACAAAGAACATATCTTTTTTAGAAAGAAAAAAAAACGAGTGAAGAATAAACGAACCAATAAAAGAGGTAATAAATGAAGAAAAATGAATATCATAGACAGAAAAAAAATCGTAAAAAAAAATGGACGTGACTATAAATGAAAAAAAAAAGAATGAATGAAAAAGAACTAGGCCAAAATAAATAAAGATCAACGACGCTAATCCTATAATAAATAACGTAAGGCAAAAAAAAGATTGATTATCTACAAGAGAAAGAGTGGGGACAGATGAAGGAAATATGAAGAACAATCATTGTTTGCAAGGCGACATCAATTTACAGGTTGGTGTGTAGTGACTTAGAATAAAAATCTGAATTTGCCGCCATCGGCCCTGTAAGAAGTCTGATTAAATTTCGAAGTCAGATTTCTGGCTTCTCTGATGACGTCAATCAGCAAAAGTTTAGCTTGTCGCCACAAATACTGATTTCAATCAAATAAGAAATAAACAGAACGAAAAGAAAAAAAATATTCTGTACAAACAATTAATTTTTGTATAAAAAGGGATTCAAAATGAAAACTCAATGTTGCACACTAAAAGTTAAAAATGTTTCCAAATCGTGGATAGAGATTTGAAGGACAGAGGACAAGGCCTGTTGCTATCTTTAAGTTTAGTTAACAACGACGTTTTAGTGAATGATTGTGTGGAGCAAAATTTCTGTTCAATTGTTTTATATTAGAGCAATATATTTTTTTGCTGTTGGAAAACGGTTATCATTCACATAATAATTGCCGTGAAATATATTATACGAATAAAAAATAAAGGGCAAAATTAGTTGAAAATCCAACTGGAGTCTAAATATATTTCCTTAGATTAACTTTAACGTTCAACTATGACTTTCCAAAGGTAAATTGAGATGGGAAGAATTGTGAAATATTTACATTATTCGGACTATTGTCCTCATCTTTGTCGCCATATCTGTTACAACGTTTCAGCCGTTGTACGACCCGGCCTTCTTCAGTTGGTTGGAATGTCGAACTGAACCTTTTATTTCGCTCACTGGGGTAGACTTTTCTAGTTCCACGTGCCATGTTTTAATGGATGTCAGTTATCTCCTGTTAATTCCGCTGTCCAAGTTCTCCGCCGCCTTAGCCAGGTTTTGAACTCACACTCTTTGGGTCCTGTCACTGGATCTAACCAACGCCTTTATCCACTGTGCCATGCGTAATAAATATGGCGACAAAGATGAGGACAATAGTCCGAATAATGTAAATAGTGTACATAATACCACATCTCAGAGATATAGATAGATACGGAAGAATTTTGGTTATAAAGTGTAAGCTTAGGTGAGGGAAGTCTGTTTCATGCTTAAGACCATTTTTAGCCAATGTCTGCTGAGTTTTGGCTCTACTATTTATATATGATGATCAATGATACATTAGGTTTAGAAGGTCTATTGTACAGTTATGTTTCGAATTATTCTGCAGAAGATTTAGTAGAAATAATTGTAGATCCAAATGTGGATATTTGTATCTAATGTATAGCGTTGTTTGTTGACTTTTTAATCATTATTTATTACATATTACATCATTATTTTTGTTAATTATAACCATTACATTTAGTTTTGTTTATGTGCACAATCGTATTTGTTAGTAGACGTTATTATTTATTGATTTAGAATTTTTTCTTTTGTTTACTTGTTTAAAACACAGCTAAGGAAGAAGTTAGGAGTAGATCAGTGTACAAACATACTAAAAACAACTACAGATTGCTCCCGAAATTATAAAGAAAAAAAAACCTTCATAATTGCGAATTTATACAACAAGATATAAAAGATTTCTACCCTTTTATGAAAGGCTTCATGCGAGATGATGCCATCTCTTTAACCGAAAAATCAAATAAATAAAAATATAAACTAATCAAAATTATTTGACAACGAAAACGCGTGAATAAAGGAAGCACGTAACTTTTACATTACTTTTAATGGCTTTAATGGTGCAGATATCTGCCTGGTGTACCGTTACTACATGATCTAAGTAAAATAATCGATAAAAATGATATAGGCCTATACATAGACGATGGTCTCATAATCCTAAGAGAATGTAAGAGACAAAAAACTGACAAAATCATAAAAGAATAATTTAAAAATTATCAAAATAATTACATTCAACAGAGACGAAACCTAAACTAAAAAAAGTAAATATCAAATAAACGTATATAACAATCATACAGAAAACTTGATGGCAAAACCCTTTCCATAGACACATCTGCCAACCGGTGCATAAGCAATCAATGAACCGCAGGTTATTTGACAATTCTTCCAGTAAAACAATTTTCAACGAAGACAAGAGAGTTTTAGAGACACCCCTAAAAATAGTTGATACAGATAACAAAAAAGGTAAACAGGACAAGAAACATCATGTCGTTCAATACAGCATACAAGAAAAAATAACAAATGTAGGAAAATATCATTAAACACAGGCATAAGCCCTTCCCTCGTCAAACACTCTCTACAATATATTCGGCAAAAACACAGTAAGATATAGCTACTATTGCACAGAGAAAATTATACAACTAATAAAATATCACAAAAGTAAAAAACAGCACACAGACTCAAATCAAATCCAAACATGTAACTGAAGGCCAAAAAACGAATTGCTTGTAAAAAAAATGTAGTATACCAAACTACTGCAAAATCATCATATAACGAAGAAAAACATACATAGGAGTAACTGATCGCCCGTGGAAACAGAGAAACTAGCACAGAAAATGTTGTTTTCGAATAGTAAATATGCGAAAAGTACAATGATTTCGAAATATACATGGGAAAGTATAAACAGAATAATTTGAAACAAAACCGTTACCACCCGCACAATGCCTATTAAAAGACCATAGACATACTACCCATGATACACAAAGTAACAGAATATGTAAATAGTCGAACCAACACATGTGGCCTGAAGATTAGGTTTAAGTATGATTCTAGCTTCTGTCGCTGGTTGTTAAGTGTCCCCATTTATATTTTATATATTCATATGTTCTATCCCTGATATTGAACACTTTAACTATGATATATATATATATATATATATATATATATATATATATATATATATATATATATATGTATATATGTATGTATATATGTATGTATATATATATATATATATATATATATATATATATATATATATATATATATATATATACATACATATATACATACATATATATATATATATATATATATATATATATATATATATATATATATATATATATATATATATTGTGACGTAGTCACGATTCCATTAACCACATAGGCGTAAGGATAAAAAGCACTCCCGAAGAAAAATCCCAAATTCTAGACGAAAATTAGTTAGATATAAAAAGAGAGAAACAAATAAATAAATAAATCAAAATAGATAAAAATCTAATGCTTTCAACTAGCAAGCGAATATGTTCCATGGTCAGCCATACCTTCCTCTTCTTTTCACAAATTCTTTTCCTTTTTACCTACTCCCACCCCATAAGCCACGGGTCCTTGAACTTTGAAGGGGACTAGACGCGAAAATGACATGGTTCCAAAATCCCGCCGACATCAGGCGGTTGACCACACGTGAAGTCTAGACACCATCAGGCTCTCCTGCTGCGATTCACGTGATCAGACACCACTAATGGTTGATTGAAATTTCGGCCAGCACACGAACACCGCGTGATCTGCGACTCATCCTCCCGCGTGCCCGGTCAAGGACGAAGAGGACCCACGTGACTGTCTTTGGGGACAGCAGAAATCTTAAAAAAAGGTTCAGTTTCCGTCTGATCAGTGGCAGATGAACATCGCTGGGCAAAATTGTCCCTACTCCAAAACGGACTGCCCACTGAAGTGAAGAAGACGACAAAGTCTGTCGACTAGACATGAGAGTGCTGACACGTGACCACTGAGATAGAAGGCCTATTCGGTAGTGACGTGACGTCACAAAAGTAGTCCATGCAGTGAAAAAATTAATTTTAGAAAACTTTTAAAAAATACATTGTTTTACAAAACAAATAAACAGAATTGGATTTTATACAGAACTTTATTTCATATTAATTTTTAAAAAATAACCGATAAGAAAAAAAAATGTTGCTGAATGTTTTGTTAAAGAAATTAAACATCATGTTAGATTTCATTAAATGTTAAAGACTGAAATTCGTTCATTATTTTATTTGTTTCAAATTTGAAAACATTTTTTAAATCATTATCAGTATTGTTTTAATTTGCATGTTTTTATCTTAATTTTAGTAATTATTCTGTAAAGTTACAATATCGTAATTATTAATGATTTTATTCATATACACTCGGACAGCAACAACTCAATTATGAATTAGGAAACAAATAAACAATTAAATAAATAGACGAGCAAATTACATGTAAATGATAAATAAACGATTAAAATATAAATAAGAAACAAATAAATTAAATACATGAAAGTAAATAAATTTGATACAAAAAAGAGATTTAAAATTCAAATAATACTTATAGAAAAGTAGGTTACCGACAATTAATTTTAAGAATGAAATTCATTAATGATTTCAATTGTTTCACATTTGAACATTTTTTATAAATCATAATCAACATTGTTTTAATTTGCATGTTTTTATTTCAATTGTAATAATTATTCTGTGAAGTTACAATTTTTGTAATCATTAAGAGATTATTACAGTAACAACTGAATTATGAATTAGGGAACAACAATTAAATAAGCAAATTATAATTAAATGATGAATAAATAAAACAATTAAACATAAACAAGAAACAAAAACACAAACAAGAAAATAAATTAGATACAAACAATAAATAGATTTAAAAATCAAATAATACTTTCAGAAAAATAGGTTACTGATACAAAATTTAGCTGAATGAAGTTTCTTTTTCCGCTTAACTTGTTACTTGTAATATTATTATTTTCCCTACAACAAAAATTATTTAAAAGAGCATTTGTAGAGCTCCAGACAAACATTCTTTGTATTTTTTCTATATTGTGACCCTCATCACAAGTGTCAACATAAAAAAGAACCTCAAAATCTGCAAAAAACATTCAATGTTATATGCATGGCTTATTTTATTTTTCTTTGATTTACTGAATGAAGAAAAGAATGATTTTTTTATCAGCTTATCAATGACTACATAATTATTCAGAACAAAATTTATAGTTTTATCATTAGGATATAAGGGGAGAACCTCTATTAATCCCCTGAAAATAGATGCTTATTTCAGGTATTTCTTCCACATTATCTCTTACACTTCCAGATATTAAATCTTTGCAGCTATTGCATTTAATTTTCTTAAAAACTGCATTAAACCAATAACTTGCTAAGTATAGTATTACAGGTAGAACTTCTCTACAATTATTTACATCATCCTCTTTAACATCAATTCTATATATATATATATATATATATATATATATATATATATATATATATATATATATATATATATATATATATATATATATATAACTTTTCCTCCTCTGTCACTTCATCCCAGTTTGGTTCTTGTAAACTCTTTAAATCAATTTTAATGCATTGCTGATTAAATGGTAAGTTTAATTTTAAAACTGATTGCATTCTAATAATTTTTTCACACTCAAACACTTGCCGTATCGAGATATTATACTGATCCCCAGTAAGTTGTTGATATTGACCAAACCTTGCTTCAATGTGCCTGGTAATATGTACAGCATTTTCAGTTCTTCTATGCAATACTTGATCAGTTCTAGAAATGCATAGGTTGTATGATGCAAAGCAATGAAGTTTTCCTTTGTTAATTTGCCATTTATTCCAGAAATGCTATTCCAAGATTCTAACCAGTCACAGAATACAGAGAGAAATCTAAAATTTTCTTCATTCATTCTAAGTGGATTGCAGTATTTATTTCTAAGCCGTCAACCTTTATATGGCATTTTAACATTCATTATTGTCCACCAAATATAAAATATGTTTATATATTCTGCAAAATTAGGCAAATATTTCTGTTTTCCTAAGATCAATAATCCTTGAATAGTGTATTCATTAAAAATTTGCAGAACTAAATTAGCATTTTGCCTTTCAAGATTAGTAGGAGAAAGTGCCTTTGAGGTTAATTTATAACAATATTTTAAAATTGACTGAGATTCTAAGGCATGGAGTTTCTGTAAGGTAGAAAATGTGGCACTCTAATTCATGATTTCCATCATGACAAAATTTGGGGAACAGCATGCATTTATTTGGATCTTTTTGACTAAGCAAATTGTTTCTAATGTATTTTAATATATGGACTGAGTCAAAAAGGAAGAAAAGAGGTCGAGACTTTATAACTTGGGGTGGATATACAATGGAAAGCTTTGGAGAACTGCAAAAAAAGGATATAGCTTTTTTATTTATAGCATTATTATCTGTTATGATTGATAATACTTGAAAGCCTATCTCCTCTAAACCAATTATTATATGTTTAACTATGTCAAATAACTTCTCAGCTTTAAGACATTTAGTTGGCATAACATGCACAACATTTTATATTGTGAGAATACACTGCTAATCCTAAAAGCAAAAGCACTTGTTGCAGCTTCACTGCTGTTATCAGATAAGCCAGCAATATTACCACCCTTATAATCTAAATAAGGTTTTAGATGAATTTCATCAACAAGTAAAGATACTGTGATGTCCTGCACTAGGAGCTTAAATTTATTTTTAATATGCATAAGAAAATTGTTATGTTGCTCAATCAAAGGATTCATATATGTTGATAAGGTTAATCCTTTAACGGTTGAATAGCTAGGTAAAATTATATTTTTGCTGTCTCTTAGCAATCTGTCCCCTTTAGGGGAGCAGTTATATAACAATGAAGAAAATATCATCATTTCTGTTGAATAATCAAGCTTATTTTGTGTAATTAAATTTAGTTGCTCATATATAAATTTGATTGCATTAATATGTTTGATTCTTCTTGCAACAATAGTAGAAATGACATTACGAATTTTAATAGAAAAATCATATTTTGAGGTTCAAGTTGCTGTTGTTCTGTGTCCATTTTTTTCATGTTTTCTATCAGAATTTCAAGAGTATTTTGATCAGTTACATTTTTAGGAATCTTATAGTCCCCTATTGAATGTATTTCCACATCTCTACAAAAAAACATGTACTGCAAAATCAGATTCAATTACAAGAGACAGATAGATTTTTGGATATGGGGATTTGATGATGCTGAATATAATAAGTGTCTCTTGCTGCCTAACAAAACTCCAGTAATTTCTATCAAGGAAATTTAATTTCCCTTCTAGATCATTATTATTATGGAATTTCTTCTGCATTTTATATGCTAAGTCATCATTAATACTTTGATTTAAAGCACTTTTAAGAGCAGAATTCTCTAGTCACATTCTCCTGGAATCTGGTGACTCTCTAGAAGTCTTTCAATGAAGATAAATATGAGGGACAGTTTGGGAAAATTCTAGGAATAGCACCATCATGAAGATATATTTTTTTAGGTTAACTGCAATTGTGACACCTGTTTTTTCGTCAAAAGCTGATGATTCTCTCCTTTTGTCCTCCGGTCGAAAATGTAGTTCACATAAAAACTCAAAAAGATTTTAAAAACCAAACCTATTTTAAATTCTTGTGAAAATCTAAGGAAATCAATCAGCAAATATCTATAAAATCTAAAAAATAATATGAAGCAATAACAATTTTAGGAAAAGTGGAGAGAATTCAAGAAAAGATTATTAGTGACGAAGCTATGTAGAAATAAGAGAATTTTTAACGTTTATTCCTTTCTTTAAATTAAAATGATGAATGCAAAACATTTTTATGACTAAAACAATTCTAAAAAATTGTTAGATTATTAGAATTATTTTTATGCCTAAAAAAATTCCTTTATTAATTTATATCGAAAATTTCTTAAAGTTTATTTTTATAAAAATTAGATTTCAGATTTTAAAAACTTTCGTAAATTTCTTTTTAATGTGTTTTGTGAATTATAAAGATATAAAATTATTTTAATCCTCAAAGTTTCAATCGAGTTTAATAACTTTTTAAAACAAGTTACAAAGCTGTTTTAAAATGTGTTGTGAATTACAGACATAAAATTCAATTAAAGTTTCATTTAGTCACGAATAAAACAATTCTAAAAAATCGATAAAATTATTTTTTATGTATATAAAATATTCCTTTCGAAAATTTCTTTAAAGTTTATTTCTTAAAAAAATGAGATTTTAGATTTTAAAAACAACACGTACGAGAATGAATGTCTCTCTCTCTAAACTTTCTCGCTAGATTTATCTCTTATTAACTTTATGTTATGAATTACAAAGACATGGTATTAATTTTATCATTAAAGTTTCAATAAAATTTACTTATTTTTTTAATACAAAAAATACTCACTCTGCTGAATTTACTAGATAAAAATGATCTCTTCTGATTGTACGAATCCAAACATCAGTTAATTCTTTATCTTTAGTTAAAGAAAATACATGTATTTTAGGGCCGTTTTTATAATTCCCTTTGCAATTTGGTACAATGCATCTATAAGGCATTGTTTTTTGTTTTAAATTAATTCAATATTTAAAAGAAAATATTAATAAGTAATTTAAAAATGCCGCCGTAAAAAATCTGCTACACAAAACAAACGACACGCTTCTTGAAAGTCGGACTCAATATGATGACGTCACATTTCTCAACAACGTAATGAAACAGGCCTTGTCTATCGGTGGTCACGGCTGACATGACACTGAATCGACCGACGAGACGCTTGTACGAGATACGGTGAAACCCCGAACATTTCCGAAAAAAAAAGAACTCAGAAAAATTGCCGGCCGGCCAACATATTGCATTAACATACAAACTCTCGGTAGCAGCAGCGTAAATAAAGAAAAATGAAAAAAGCAAAGTTAAGTTTGCCGCTAAAACATCATTAGTTCATTAGGAATATCTATATCTATATATATATATATATATATATATATATATATATATATATATATATACACTGTGCACCAGTTTTATGTATTCGTCTCTTCCAAAAAGTCCGGTTGGTTCTACACAAGCATTTACCACTATAATCAAATGATACGTGCGTGTAGTTAGGTCTAAGAACTCAGGTGCTTGACCGTCATATGTTTAAAACGACGGGAGATTTCAGTATAGGAGTAGTGCGTGTATATATATATATATATATATATATATATATATATATATATATATATAAATGTATATATATATATATATATATATATATATGTATGTATGTATCTATATATACATATATATATACATATATATATATATATATGTGTGTGTGTGTGTGTGTGTTTGTGCGTGTAGTTAGAGAGAGAGAAAGAGAGTGTTATATTTTAATAACCTATTAAAGGAATGCATCCGAAACATAGACAACAGTAAAATTTGAATGGATGTTTTAGATTTCATATTAATTCATTCTTAATAGAAACGTTATTTCCGTGGATACAGATATTTATTTTCTATCCCTATTATTTTCTTTTCGTATCCATGATAATAAAGAAATATATATACCCACTGAATTATATATATATATATATATATATATATATATATATATATATATATATATATATATATATATATGAAGAAATATAGTCTTAAAGTGTGCTATATTTATGGGAGAAAGTGCTCAATATCAGAGATAGAGCGTGTGTAAATATAAAAGTGGACATGGAAGTCAGCACTTAGAGGCGAGAGTCTGTTTCATGCTAGAGCAATCGTCAGGCAACAATATTTATTACTGTAAAAATACACAGTAAATGTGGCACAAGGCCAAAAAATGGGGGTTGGGAAAGGAAGGTCATCAATTGTCTTAAATTTAAACTTAGCTAGTCGCAAGCACTGACCCAAGCATACAAAACAATATTCATTTCACCAAAACACCACATTCATACATACCATTCTTTCTACAACCACCAAAATACATCATTGTCTCTATGAAAATCCTAAATAACCCCATATGTACAATAAAGTCTGGGGGGCGTAAAAATTTAACAATAAAATAATCCCCAATGAATATATAAAATATGAATAGAAATATGTACAAGAAACTAAACAAAATCATGTTAGTAATTACCCCCCCCCCCACAAATCCTAAATGTGCCAGTAAAATCAATTAACTGGGCGAAATCGACAATATAAAATACACATTTATCCATCCCAACCACTCACACAAACACGCACTGATTCACACTCAAACATACGAAAAAGATCACACACACGAAACGAAAGGCGTCCCGCATCCTCCAGAGAACTGAAATCACTGAGCACCTAAAGAGGGGAGGGATGGGGGAGTTAAACTAAAGAAAAAGAAAAGGGGACAGAAAAAAGGGGGGCAATGAGCAAACACACCTTAGCTAAGTTTACATAAATGCAAAGAAACTAAAAATTCACACCAAAAACCTACTCTACCCTAAGCATGGATGGGTTGCCCAAGTTCAACCCAGGTAAACAATATCCTATGCCTAACCGGCATCAAAATGCCACTCAAGGTCAGCCCCTTTCACACGGCACTAACGCGCAAGACTCACCCACCTTTTGCCAAATTCTGATGATGCGAGCCGCCGTCTTTCCGTCCTAATCTTGACTTTAAGCTGATGCCTAAAGAACAAGATCAGCTAAATAGGAGTCGAACTGAGCAGAGCTCAGACCAGGCTCCCTGGTGAAAAGATCCTGAAAGTAATCTCGAAAGACCTCACATATGCCCGCGTTTGTAGTCACGGTCCGATTATCCGGTAATGTGACGCACGCGATATGTCGCCGAGACGCACTCCTACTCTCCTCTGCACGCAATTCAGCGGCCATATTCGTCGCCTCAGAGGACATTCTTTTTAACCTATCCCTAACTACCAGAGCTTGATCCTTCTTGATAAGCAAGGAGGCCAACTCTGCCTTAGCTAAGGCTACATCCCCACTAACACGGGATTTCACAGCCCGATCAACTTTTTCTTCTAAAGCAGTTTGCGCCGCTAATCTATCTCGATTGAGTCGACGACTAAAATCGGCAGCAAACGTTCTAATTTTAGATTTAAGTTTACCCCACCAGGCGTTCCCAAAAACCGCTCCCGACAATTCCCGTTGTATCATTAGTAACAGCTGGTCCCGAAATCCCTGCTCACCAAAAAGTGAACAGTTGAATTTCCACTAACCAGCCAACCTAACCTTAGGCTTATCTAAGTTTACACGGACCCGGACAAGCCTATGATCCGAATAAACTATATAATGGAAAGTTGGACACCCTAAGAGCCCTATATCGACTCTCTTAACTAAGACTCGGTCGAGGTAGCTCGCAAGCGTCCTCGGATCCGAGTTGCCACTATTAGTTCAAGTCCAAGCTATATCCCGAGGATGCTCATTCCGGTACTTATCGACGAGATCAAATCCGTCGATAAAGCCCCGAAATGGTTTCACATCAGGGTTGTTAGTAGCCTGTTTTTCCCAATACGATCTATATCGGGGTCAAGGACGGCATTCCAATCGCCCGCTAAAACTACCCGACGAAATGTCGTCAAAAACGGCTCGATCTGCCGAAACAGACCAAGTCGCTCAGCATGGATATTGGGCGCATAAACGCCGATGAAACGCAAAGCCTTACCTTTTATGGTAACGTCCAGCACACAAAGCCTGCCCGCCGGATCTGCGAAAACAAGAGTACATACAGCGTCTAAAGACCTGCTCACTAGCCAAGAGACACCCCTCGAACGACCATCAAAACATGCTGAATAAAGGGCGAACCCCCTAGACAGCACGTCCTCACGATCATGAGAAGAAAACCGGGTCTCCTGCACGCAACAGATATCCACCCCGAGGCGCTGAAGGTCACGAGAGAGCCTCGCCCTGCGAGACTCCAACCTCAGGCCCCGGACATTCAAAGTAGCTAACCAGAGAGCCATAGTGAAAACTGATTAGGGTTGTTTACCTGCTTTAAACATGGCCAGGGTAAGGATACCGTCAGCCTCTCCCATTGACCCATGGCCCATCTCACAATCGTCAGGCAACTGGTGCTGTTATTTTTCCCGGCTATTTATATAAGGGTCAGTGGTGCATTATGGGTAGTCTATTTTGGCGGTTACTTTTACCGGAAGTCGCTTATTTGTTTATTTATTTTAATTTTTTAATAATTTATTTTGATCTGGGAAGGTAATGATAGCTATTTTTTCCTCCAAGCAAATTTGCAAGTTTTTGATAGGTTATTGTAGGCTGATGATTTTTTCCTTATTTTTCAAGATATTTTTGGTGTGGTGTGTGTTTTGTTTTTATTTCCCAGATATACTTAGAAAGCATTGTGCTGTTCGCATATTTACTATTTGTGAAAGACATTTTGTGTACGTAATTTCTTTGTTTCCATGGTCCTTATATATATATAGACGCACGCACAAACAAATACAAACACAGAGGGTGCGATAGGTAAATTTTCACAATTTTATATTTTTAATTCTCGCAGGAGCGTTCTTTGTTTTCTTTTTTTTTTGTCGACTGCTCACTATAGTACTGGGGCGCCATCTGTGAAAAAAATCGCCAAACGCAATTCACTCCGCCATTAATTTGGAAACAGCATGCTGTACTGCTTGGAATTCATTCAGGAAGCTTCAATACGAATATTTCAATGTGTTTGGATGCCTATCTGAGGACAGTGATGAAGATGCGGAAATAGTTGTATGATATAGCCAGTCAACATCATGATAGCAACGTTATGCCTCCATTCATCTTCCACTACGGAGGCCTATATCTAGTGCCATGAGGAGGTAGTGCTGACTTACATCAAGAGGTGGGGCTGCTGGAAGGCCTATGTATAGTACCAGGACTCTGCCCCATGCCACACAAGCAGGAGATCTCACTCATTGCTGTCAGACAATTTCTGCGAGCACATCATACCTTACATCTTGCCACGTATCTCCCCAGTGTGCAGCCAGCTTCATTATTATGTTTGGTGCGCAGTTGAGTGACAAACAAACAATTTACTCGACAAAATGTTCCATCGCATCCCATATATATATATATATATATTGTTACGAACGTGTAGCATATAGATGAACCACGGGTTTAAAAAAAGGAAAACGTGGGATCCTTTCTCGTTTTTCACTCAGAAATGAAAGCGACACAAGGGAGTCAACGAAGAACAGACGCAAGACGATGGTTCTCAAAATAAAACATTTATTTACCAATATATAAACAGGTAAAGAAAGAAAGAAAAAGAAATTCATTTAACAAAGGGGAAGGGACCTATGGAAGAAAAGAAGGCGCGAGCGAATACATATATATACATAAAAGAAAGATCAAGCCAAGAGAATCACCTTATCTGTCAGTCGAGTTCGCACAGGATTCTGATTCGCCGAAGCGAGAGATTGTATCGCCATCTTCTCACTTTATGATCTCCGTTCAGATTTTTGTCCAGTCACCCTGTACCCTATAATTTCTTTCAGCATCACTCTCTGTAAAAACTTTGGTTAGGCTGAAATAACTAAAAAGATATATGATATGTGTGTGCACACACACACACACACACACACACACACACACACACATATATATATATATATATATATATATATATATATATATATATATATATATGATGGTTGTCACATTATTGCAGAAAGCCATCTCTTAACGTAGCATTATTGTTATGTGTTTTAATTCAGAATTGTATTATTTACTTCGTATCTACCAGAGTTAAAGCTCTGCTATGTGGTCCCGTAAATGTTTCTTAAGGCCAGATTCAATTTTACATCCTCTTACATACGTGGCAAGCATAAATTTTGTTTGCGTTATCTATGCTGGAAAATTGCCTGTCCCTGTGATATTTGAGTCCCGCAACAGACTTACCAACCCTGTCATAAAACTCATACAAGTAATTTGCTGGCCTTTCTGGTAGAGCTGCATTCACAGTAGTTTGACCTTGGCCCCCCACCCCGAAATGATCTCACGCGACTGACTAAAACAGCCGCTGAAAGGTTGATTTTTCCATAAATTCTGCAAGTGTTTTAGTGTTCTAATAGCCCTGGTACAGATTCAATTTCATCCTTCTTATGAAATGCACGATTCTCTTCTGCTCAAAATTGTTGCCCTGTTCCAAAAATCAACCTTTTCCAGCCTGATTTATCTCCAGCAACAGTTTCCCAATCTTCAACATTAACACCAAGACACTTAGGTTACATTTACCTACATCCTTTAATATTTTTTTACCTAATGAGCAGGTCGATTGCCTTGTAACCGTTCTGCATACAAAAATATCTTTTGTGCAATATGCCATCTTCCATACGTCTCAGATGACATGTCCAGTGCATTTGATTACGGAGAAATAGTTTATCTCTGCTGGCTGTGTTTGACCGCATAAGAACATTTGTGTCCGGTGTCAATTGACTGTCAATTGATGCCCAAGTTTGGTCTCTGCTGTAGAATACGTTCTAAGACCTTAATGAGATGATATATGCTTGAGGGGAATATAAAAAGTTGGTTAGGATATCAATCTTTGTACTTACGGAGAAGTTAGGATCAGACCATACTCTCTTTTCAAGTTTTCTGAATGTTTGACTTACTGGATATGTGCGGTAATTTACTTCTGCATCCAGTGAGCCAAGCCTACAGGGTGCACTGTCTAAATATGCAAATGTGTTAACTTTCCCCAGACTGGATCATTTAATGAAAATGTTCGGCACTATGAACACTGAAGTTGCTAATACTTTGTCATAACTAATATATATATATATATATATATATATATATATATATATATATATATATATATATATATATATATATTTAGTGATGACAAAGTATAGCTTCAATAAATCGATCAGTCATCTATATAAAAAATCTCTAAATCTTTCTCTGGCGTAACTGGCTAAGTGAAATCTTTGTCCTACAACTTGACCGGTGTAGAAATCTCATTGTTATACCTAAATATTTTGCTAACACCATAGCATACCTTTGCAATGAAACGGTGAACCAGCCATTTCAATGATATTGAGAGCGATGGTAACAAATAACAAAGATTCAATGATTCCTATCAGGACATTGGTCAGACAATTACGATGTATGTTATTTTCCCACAATTCATTCTTGACATTTCGCTTCCCTAAGATAACGAAGTAAATATACTTTCCTCCACATGACTCAGAAAAAGTCAAGCATTCTTCTATTTATACATGGTCTTGTTTCGAAGTTTCTTTATCCAGAAAAGAGACTTTTGGGGATGGACATTTGTTAATTTGGTCAAACTGACTACTCGACGTTTACGCGACACATCACGTTCAAAATATTATTATTATTAAGTATTCAGTGTGTGGTCTGAAACTGATAAGATTAGTTGGTATTTATAAGTTACGCGCTGTAAATAAGTCTCTCTCTCCATCATGCTGTCTGTTTGTTTGTCTCTCTGTATCTCTCTCTCTATATATATATTTGAAAAATACAATTTTAAGCTACACTATATGGATAAAAAGTTCTCAATATCAGGATAGAGTGTATGCAATATAAAATTAACATTGATTGGTAACACCGATCAATCATGAAAGACTGTCGGTGTTCTGTGCTAACCTCAGTTTTCAAACACTATCTCTCTCTCTCTCTCTCTCTCTCTATATATATATATATATACATATCTATATATATATATATATATATATATATATATATATATATATATATATATATATATATATATATATATATACACACTATAGTAAGAAGAAATATTTGTCAGTTCCTCACCGATGAATGCTACATGAATTTTCATGCATATATCAATCATCAGGAACAAATTGGGATTTTTGCATTACGGTTAATTATTCGACATATATATTTCGCGATACACACATATACATACACACACAGACATATATATATATATATATATATATATATATATATATATATATATATATATATATATATATATATAGATAGATAGATAGATAGATAGATAGATAGATAGATAGATATTACGAATAATTGTTAGTATTGCAAAATAAATCAGCTGATAGCTAGCGATGCAGTAATCTACTTAAGCCTCGCTTTCCTTAGTTTACAATTAGTCTCAAGAAATCGACTTAGATGATACCACCTACGCGGCCAAAAGAGGCAGTTAATCAAATTCAGCAGTTGCGAGAGAAGCATAAAAAAAACTTGGATAAAAGTTGGCCTGGATATTTGAGAATGAGCTGGAAGGATGATCTATGCTTAGTTTGGAAAAATGCTATATATACAGAGTATTAAGTGTCAAACACGTCTATGTTCTACCCTGGGTAAATATCTCACATTTTAGGGGTTTGTGCTAAGGAAATAAAAATATAAAAAAATCTATTTAGCAAAATTTGACTGTCGTTCAGAATAAGATGTGTGGAATATTTTCAGATACTAACATTTGAACAGCTCTCAAATTCCAAATCAGAAACTCATAATGAAAATTTATAGAAAATGCCATACTCATTAGTAAATAATGTTAGTGTAGTGGATTGGTAAATAGAAATGTACCTGCTTGCAAATGATAAGTAGAAAAGAATCATGTATAGCAAAGAAAGTGACATTTCGAAGTTGACTATTAATCACGTGTCGTAGAACAACAATTCGCTCGGATGCACCAGAATTTGTCTAGACGTGGATCAGGTTAAGTTTGTTAAAATTGAAATAAAACAATGAAAAAAGGGGAAAATGAAATAACTGGTCTCTTTTTATTTCGGGCACGTTCTGAAGTAATAATCAAATTTTTGTTCTGGTATACCCCAAACATTTGTAGAATTTGTCTTTGGTCAAAAGTTCAAAAATTAAAAAAATAATTTTACGACCGAAAATCAAACTTGTCACAGCGTAAAGAACCAAATTACTGTTCATTAATCCGAAACAAAACGAATCAGTTATGCAATATCTTCACAGATATTGAAGCAAGCAGATTCTGCTAATTTGAGAGACTTGGAACTCGTGTTTTGACTATTGAGGATAGTTAATGTTGCTTGTAGGTATTTCTTATACATTTAATAAATATAAGGTATTGGGACAATTACAATTGAATAATTTGTGTTTAAACTGCGTGTGTGGAAGTTAAACAACAGCTGAAATTGATTAAAATATAATTCTACTGAGGACAATGTTGAAACGTACAGTATAACAAAGGAACGCAAGAAATGTGAATACTGCAACTATGTGCTTGAAACAGAAATAATGCCCTTCATTTGAAAATATTTGCCATAACTGTGGAAGAAAAAATCATTTTTAGTCTGTATACAAAGTTAAAAGTAAATAACCACTGTGCAAAAATGGGAAGAGAGAGAACTGAGATTATTTTCAATACACAAAGCTGTGGAAAAGAATTCTTTTGAAAATCATCATTTTCTCCAAGTAGCGATAATATAGACGCTTTCTTACCAAGATGGCTACTTTGATATTGGACGATTCCACATGCAGACAGATTGCAAAGCCCATCTGCTTTAATGGGAAGAAAAATGAGCTCTCCATTTACTCGACAATTGAAAAGAGGTCGTAAAAGAAAAACAAAGAAGATAGCCCGGAGACAGCTAATTTCCTCGCGTCAAGGGGTCATAACACGGACGTTATATGAAAGAAAGAAAAAATGTCTATTGGCCATTCTGACCAATGAAGATATAGAATTGAAGGGGAAGACGTTGTAATGGAAGAAAACCTTGACAGAGAGGAAAGGATGAGTTCTTCTGATCAGGATAAAGCAATAGAAGAGGAGTTTATGGATGAAAGCTGGAGTAACTCAGACACTGAAGAAGATTAAATGAGACCAAGATCTCCATTAAAAAGAGCAGGATATAAACTTCTAGGGGGAGATTAGAAAAGAGGTTGTAGATGAAGATCGAGAAAATCTAAAGGTGTTAAAACTCTTCGATTTAGTGAAGTGTAGTGGATTGGTAAATAGGATTGTAACTGTGTGCATATATTAAGTAGGAGAGAAATAAAGTGTATAGTAAAGAAATAGAGAAATGCAAATTGACTATTGATTGCATGTCGCAGAAGAAGACAATATAACAATAAATATTTTAAGGAAGTAACTATTTGGGCCAAATCGGTTTGTTAGAAATTTACATGTTTTACATCGATAACAACGTGATGATTTCGGATTCATGTAGAAGCTAAAATCTCGAAAGAAATAAAAAAAATCTCCAAGAAATCAATGAGAATATTTTGCCATATCTTCTGACTACTAAAACATCTTTATTTTAATTTCTAAATAAAATAGAAATGATTTCATGATCAAGTAGCTTTTTCCTGAATTTATTTAATAATTTGATTTAAATATTTCTTAAGATTCATTTGCAATAGTTTTACATTGTTATAGATAAAAGATAAATTTATTCTAATACACATTATGAAACATTTTTACATATAGAGTTTTTGTTAATTTTTATCAAACGAAACCAATCACCTCACGAATTTATTCTGAATGGCTTAAATAGTAACGTTTCATGAAATATATTTGCATCTAAAAGAATATATCCAACAAGCTACTCTTTAAGAAAGAAATGCATTAAGAACAGTACATGCGACTTTGCCAAAATATTTGGCATTATCGACGATCGTTGTGCAACACACACGAGCTGTGCATTAATATTAATAACAATTCTTCTAGTTACATTCCATGACTATGTGAGCGCAGTACATAGTCGTCAATATATAGTGAGAAAAAAATCGACAAAAAATCTAATCCGAATGATTGCAGTTCGTTGCTTACTACTCGCTTGATTGTTCGTTTGAAAAGAAAACCTTAATAAAATGAGAAAATAAAAACAAACATATAAAATACATTGATTACGAATATCATGGCGTGTTTAAAGCTATAAGAAGGTACACTAACACGTAAAAGTCGCTGAATCTCTCACCGACAGACAATATCAGGATCGCACATTTTATTCAGATTCACCAAGGCGGCGTCTTTTATTGTTAACATGAAATTTGAGCAGAGGTAAGTGTAGAGAGAAGTGTTTTCCTGGTAATATCGATTTATTTTTAAATATGCTTTCTTTTTCTTAAACTTTCTTATTTCCTTTCTTACCTAGATGGGTGAAAGCTTGAGAATACCGAGTGCTGGATATCTAGGTGACGTAATGGATAACAGCTCGAAATTGAAAATCGGAGAGCTGAGTTTCAATTCCAGTCGGGTTCGTTATATTCCTTTAATTGGAAAAAGGTCTGAATACACCAGTTCTCCTTCAGCAATAAGTTAAATAGGGCTTGTATCAGTAAATCATTATTACCATAAAAATAACTCTAAAAAATCTTAAAATCCAAAAATATTATCCGGCTTTAAATAACTGCAAAATGTTAAGCCATAAAAATAACAAATCAACCTTGCCTTGAGTATTTCCTCTGAGTGTCAAATTTTCCATCCCCTCTTTCCTGATGATGTAGCTGTGATATTTCTCTTTCTGATGCAAAATATAAGTCTTCTTATTTCCCCTCTTCCCTAAAACTTCATGCTTTCTCGCATGTTCCGTTCATGGTATTCTCACCATCATCCTGTAGTACCAAGATTCCGTTACTTAAAATGATATTTACGCTGACAATGCTAACAGAACGCACAGATACGCTGAGCACTAAAAAGTTACGGTGCATACCATTTTCTTTTTTTTTAATCGTATTCAATAAAGCCAATAAGATACAAGGGATTACAGAGTGTGTAATAATTATGAACAAGTAGTAAAAATGACCGGGAAAAGAAAAATGTAGTCAGGAGAACAGTAGATAGTGATTAATATTGCATGTAAATTTTTTAAAATGAAAGTTGGCTGGAAAGCATGTGGCCAGAAGGGAGTTTCCCAAGCGAGAAGTGCGAGAAAAGAAATTGTTAGTATAGAAATTACGGTTACATCTAGCCAGTTCAACTGTAAATTGATGATATCTCAACGCCTGCACTATGATTCTGACTCGTAATATACCAGTTTGTGTTTCAATTTTAATTTCTCTTATACTCATTATCAGATTGTCAGACATTTTACACTCAGTGACAGAATGATAAAAATCAAGTTTAATAATAATAATAATAATAATAATAATAATAATAATAATAATAATAATAATAATAATAGATGAAGAAGGAAATCAATAAAATTAAATATCAGGCCAAAACTTTGAAGAATCTTTATCGACGAAATATATTGATTTCTGCCTTTATCACTGGCTGGGTTGAATTTATAAGCCCATCTTGAGTTTTGCATCGATAAAGATTGAGGCTGGCCAATGGCATTAATGCATAACAATGCTTTTTCTATGATCACCAAAAACAAAAGAGAAAGAACAAACAAATATTCAATAATAATGACATATGAGGCATTTCCTTTTTCATTTATTTATACTTCTTTTCATGTCCACCAAAATTCCATGCAGAACGAAGTGAACATTTTCTAAGGCACGCTCAGAAGCGATATAATTCTGATTGGTATCGATCACGAAGCCTCGGTGCGTGTTAGTCTTTTCTATATCTCTGTTTATGTTGATTCAATGAAGTCTTTGAAATCTCACATTCGACGTCATGTATTATTTATAAGAGTAGCAAAAAGGACCGGAACATTTTCTGCTTAGTAGCGGATGTTGCTCAAAAGGAACTAAGGTTTATTTTCTGACATCTTGAAAGTTTCACATTTATTTGATTCCCAATGACAGTTGCTATTATTATTTTATGTCGCCGACACTGTTACGCCTTATTCGTTTTGTGCTTATTGTATTTGAAAAAAATCCTTGCATTTTACTTTTGCTTTCATCGCCTCCTTAAATCTAATTTCTACATAGCTTATAAAAAATTAGTTACGAAAGATAGATTAGACAGAAATCAAGGAATATTATCGTTTTTTTTTTCGATTTTATATTATGACTAGAAAAAGCATTTACTTGTTTAGGTTTATGACTAGCAGAACCAACTTCGTTACAAGTTTGTTATAACGAGCTAGAAAATAAAGAAACATGAGGCAACAAAATGATCATCTTACTAAATTTTCAATGAGCTTTTTTCCAATAATCTAAAAGTTAGCTTGATATATTTTAAGTTTCAAAAGTAAAAAATATAGTTATATTCGATATATAGTAGTAGTGGGCTTTAATATGTACTAGCGACTCCTAATGAGGCGAGTCATTTTTAAATAGCGAAGAGTTTAGTTTACTATGTAACGTAAAAAAGCACGTGCGAGTACGGAAGAAGTGATCACTTCAAGCGCCATCGTAATCACCATTAAACTAGTCCGAATCCACTGTACTGTACTTAGATTGACACCTAAACACTGAAATGTTCGTATTGAGCTTCAGGTGAGAATATCAAGCTGCACAACATGCCGTTTCCAAATTTCTGTCGAAGTAAATTACTTCGTGGTACACTTTTTCTCACAGAGGGCGCTTTACTGACCCTACTATTTTCCGTACTGTTCAGTCGAGAAAATAAAAAAACAACACGCACCTGCGAAATTAAAAATATAAAATGGCGACATTTTACCCGTCGCATACTTCCCCTTTCTCTCTCTCTCTCTCTATATATATATATATATATCTATAAAAGGCAGGATGAGTATGAGTGTGTAACAAATGAAGGGCCGCAATTTTCGACGGATTTGCACCAAAATTTACATGCACATGCTCCACGTTAGCGAGAAGGCCAAGACCGATTTTGCATTTCCCAACTCCCATCGATAGTGGAAATAATCGATTTTTTCATTCTTCTACTGTAGTTTTCATGTAGTTTGCGGCCATTTTCTACTGGCCAGAGAGATAGCCTATAGCTGGCTGCTACGAATAGGCAGGAAGATTCTATTGGGCAGCGTGAGAGCCAACAGCTGACTGACACGAATGTTAACTAGCATTAAAAAAAATCGATAGCTGCATTCGTCACAAGTGGGAAAAATTTAAATCTGCAGGGCACTTTATTCCAATTGGCTCATTCGCTTGCTTAAACTCAACGTTGATTCTGATTCAGCAGAACTGGGTTGGGTGTGAAAAAATATTTGTTGTTAACAATCTTTTTTTCATACGGTTTCTCTAGTTACGAGTCCTTTTCTAAAGCTGATCGCTTTGTGTTCATTTTGTTTAGTTCTTATTGGTAACAGATTTAATGTTTAGTATAGAGCTTAGAAAAATATCGCAGTGTAAGATAGGCAAGAAGTAAGGCATGTAGCAACATCAGCACGGTATTGGGTACTCCTTTAAAGGCAAGGAAGGACAAAAATATTTTAAGTCAAGTGATAGCGATTGCTGTATCAGTCGTACGATTTTTGAATCAAGCACGGGCAACGCCGGGCCATGCTGCTAGTATATATATATATATATATATATATATATATATATATATATATATATGTGTGTGTGTGTGTGTGTGTGTATATATATATATATATATATATATATATATATATATATATATATATATATATATATATATATAATAGCTGGCCACTTGTATTCGAGAATACAAGTCTACTAGGGCGGCTAGCCAATCCCTATTGCAGACTCTCGCTCAGGCACATTTTTGTTTGTTCAACACACACAGCGCCAACTATGCTGAGCAGACGTTACTTACAGTTTCTGGGAGAGAGCGTGTTACCCAGAATGATCAACAATCTGAATAACACCAGCACACTCATAACCTCGGTCAGGATGATTTTTGATTTCTTGCTAACACAGCTATCGACGGCCACTAGTGTCTACCCTATTTAACTCACGAGGCTTGGGTCAAGCCCTTGTATGATTTTCAGGCACTTTTCAAAAATGTCGCACACTGGGATCGCACTTCCCCCCCTACAGAACGATTAATCAATCATGGTGAGATTCGAACCCGGGTCTCATGGCCAGAAAGCGAACGTTTTAACCACTCAGTCAATCAATGCATATCATCAAGCGATTGTCAATTACTGGCGAGTGAACGATTTAATATAATAAATGAAATAATTTGTTCACTCGCCAGTAATTTACAATCGCCTGATGTGATGCATTGATACGCATCGAAACACGGCTACTATTGTGTAGCGATTTTCACATGTTTTGGTTTTAATATACCTAAAATAAATAATATTGGTCTACTATTGTTACTACTAATATTGAGCATTATTTCAAATAAAATGTTACGAACGTTGGAATTGTACTCTATTCGTTTTCATCTTACCTATATATATATATTTTTTTTTATGAGTGTGTGTGTGTGTGTATACGTGTGTGTATATTTATATATATATATATATATATATATATATATATATATATATATATATATATATATATACACACACACACACATACATATATATATATATATATATATATATATATATATATATATATATATATATATATACATATATATATATATATATATGCATGCGCGTGTGTGTGTAATGCTTATGGGATTCAATTTTGAGAACATCTACTTCCACATGTTTTCGCCTTTGATCAGCCTCACCCCCCAAATATTTTAATCTCCCTTAGATATTTACTATGTGTGTGTGTGTGTGTGTTTGGGTGTGTGTATGTTTGAACATATTAGTTGTGTTTATCCCTTCCATTTAAAAAAAATATTACTTTTTTTAATTAAAAAATTGTGAACCTAAAATAAAATTTCAATTTAATGGACTCCATAAATCAATCAACTCTATTTACGTTTTTGCCCACAAACATTGACTCTCCCATATTTTTTTCTGGTCGATTTTCCTCTTTTCTTCTCCTGAGAAAACTTAAAACTTTTTTTTTTAAATACATTTTTTATACAAATGATTTATGACTTTATTTAGTCTGTGATTCTTTCTTCAGCGTCTTTTTTATCGTTTTTATTTGCTGAAATCTCACCCGCTGACAGATTTTACTTGTGTACTATTTTAAAGTTTATCTGGCTCAGTCACACTGACAATGACACTTTCTTAAAAATCGAATATCTCTGAAAAATACATACATCTATAAATCGTTGGCACATTAACCACGGTCGGTTTCTTTTTACTGCATCCAAACAGTTATTGTTGAGGCAATATTTCACCAGGTACCGGAGCAATCACTTGTGCACCCACCTTGTGTGTGTGTGTGGGGGGGGGTGTAACGATTACAACCGCAAATAGATTTCAAGTGAGATCAATTTGAGCAGAGTAATAAAAATATTTTACGAGTATATAAATAAATACTGAGGTGAACACATTTAAGTGATATTTACCTTATACACGAGGATATCTGTCTGGAAAGTACGCACACATTTACTATTTAAAGGAAAATAAAGGGGATGCCTTAAATAAAGACCCCTTCATCCCCCTTCAAATTATTCCTGGAAGGACTCCCCACCCTCTCTAACACCACAATTTAAAATTTTCAAAATACTATGTGAATATATTTCACTGTTTTTTTGTGTTTGTTTTTATGGCTTACCAACATATGTATATGTTAGCCAAATCTGAAATATTTTTAGTTCTAACATAATTCTCTTTTTTTTTTGCAAGTGAATATTTCATTAACAATATTTGGGGATTTTTCGATATACGAGTCCTGCTATTTAACTCATATTTGTAGAGATTTAGGAAAAGTACTCATACATTTCCTAAATCATTAGTGCATGAGTTAACGTCTCTTTCACGGAATCTAAATTGTCTGCTTTGTTGCAGTCTGGGAAAAACATATTCATTGGTGGGATGTAATAGCAACATCAGGCTCTAGTCACAGGGGCGGTCTCTTCGTTCGTGGGGTGACTGGGTTAATAGTCTGGTACTTAAAATCTCCCCAGGAGGATTGGTGCAGAATGAGCTGGATTCATTTTTGTACGGCTCCATCGGACCATTATAATCTAAGACTTTGGGTCACATTCTGTGAGAATGGATGCATCGATATCCAAATCGTGAAATCTGTTCGTAGGGGACAAATTTAGCTTTGAGAAAAGCCGGACGTCGAAACGAGCCAAAACTGAACTGTCAGGAGGTGACAGATATACTTGAGAAATGCAGTCTTTGATTGATTTCATTGATTTGTTTGTTGAACGGCATATCAACTTCATATTGATACTTTAATGCTTGTATTTAATTTCCATCTTTGATATAATAAAAAGCAATCCCCACATATTTTTGTTGCATTTTGTGACTCCCTGTATAACTACAGAATGAACTCTTCCTAACACTATGTATTCTACGCCTCTCAAGAGAGAGGGACGAATCGAGTCGAGCCGATAGTAGTTCACTCCAACCCAGACTGACAGTCATACTAACACATTCCACATCTTGTATTATTATTTCGTGTAATATATCTTCGTTATGTCTACTCTTGTGTTCGTGTTGTTCTTCCTTGGTCCTAACCTGAACACATCTTTAAATGTAACCAGGGTAAATTTAAAATTATGCCAATATATCAAAGAGACAATTACCCTTACCTACAAATACAAGAAAAAAAAACTTCATAAATAAATTTAAGCCAGAACTAAATAGATCATAACCCCACACGTAAAAACACACAACATGCGCACGTAATGGCCAAATACAGTGAACAAACCACTCACATACATGCACGCACGTATATATATATATATATATATATATATATATAAAAATATATATATATATATATATATATATATATATATATATATATATATATATATATATACACATATTGACAAAAGCAGGGGACTACTCACAGGCACGGGCGCAAACCCGACACAACTTAGGAAGTATGTGTGCATGTATATACGTTTGTGTGTGTGTGTATGCTGATTCCTTGTAACTTGGGAAGTATATATATATGCATGTATGCATGTGTGTGTGTTTGTGTGTGTATATGTGCGTGTATATGTGTGTATGTGTACAAATGTGTTTACTAATTCCTAGTAATAAGACAGTGTGTATGTATGAAGAGGGAAAATACATATATACACGCATGCTGACAAAAACAGAATGCCGATAACTCCGTCACCATTTCTCGGACCAATCTTAATTGGTTTATAACCCTTCACGCAGAACTTTTCA